>QEPC01010859.1:18014617-18071289 GCA_003113815.1 Sphenodon punctatus | reverse complement strand
GAAGAAGGAGGCAAGATCCTGAGCAGAAAGGGAAGAAGGAGGGGGAGGACAGGGAGGCTTGAGGAGGGAGTCAAAGGTAGAGAACAGGCGGCGAGGGTCCCGAGAACAGGACTCAATGTGGGAGGCATAGTAGTGTTGTCTAGCAAGGGAGATAGCAGAAGTAAGGGTGGAGAGACAGAATTTGAAGTGAAGGCACATGGACATGATTCTTTTAATTTTTTAAAGTGATTTTTACTAAAAGAAAAGAAAAAAAAACTACAGAAAAGCCCCAAACGAACATTCTTCTTTACAAACCCTCCCCCGAACATGTGGTTGTTTTTTTTTGCAAACGAAAACAAAAATGAACATGAATGATATGCCTGCTGCACATCCCTAGCTAAGGGGTTGGTGACCTTAGAATTGGGACTAGCTGTTGAATTTCCAGAACTGGAAGTCAATTTCCTGGGATTGAAAATAAATGCATTTGCATTAGAAGTCAATAAATCAATAAGGAAGTAAAAAAAATTGGTACCGAAAAAGTCAACATTCTGGGACAACGGGTACCAAAATTGGGCTGCAATTTGGTAACGATCAGTACCTGATGTTGTTGAGTTGATTTGAGTATAATAAATTCATTGGTTATACCAATTTCTGTGGGTACTCATTGCAGCTCTATACGCGCATCTTTGAGTACTGTGTCAGGTACCCAGCGGTCTATTGAATACCCCCAAAATCAGTAATGTTCATTACGTATTTACTGATTTTCTGGTTACTGATTGATATACTGGGATGAGAAACCAGAAAATCAGGACTGAACGTTGACATTCCAAGACATCAGGTTCCTGAATCAACCACTAATGACTACAGATTAGTACCCAAACGTTGCAGGTTGATTCCAGTACCTGAAATTCAACAAACATACCTATGTTTGCGGATATTTGTTTAAGCTCTTTGCCCATGCTAACCAAGCTCAAGAATTGGTACTTCCAGTAATCAAGAAGAGTTAGACAGACAGTCAAATTGAAACAAATCCTTCCACCTAACCAGTATTTGATGCCTTCCCCTTCTAACCGCTTGGTCATTAAATCACCCATTGAAGCAAGGTGGGTGTTGCAGTGGGAATTTAGTGCAGATCCATGTCTGCGGAAAAGTGGGAAAACTCAGAGAGATTTGGTCTGGAATCAATACAGTCAGAAAAGCAGAAACATTCAGCATGAAGTGAGAAACACAACACATGGTTATTTCATTATTTGGACTTAATAAAAGCCTTTGCTTTCATGTAGTATTAAAATAAAGTCGAGAGTGGTCTTTAATAAAATAAAGAGTTGGAAAGTGCCTTGGCAGTTCAACATGGATGCGGACCAATCTTTCTTCAATCTTTGTGGTGCAATTATTTTTTCCCCCTTTTCACATAGTATTTTACAGAATAGGAAATTAACCTTCCCCTGCTGTCTGTGTTAGGGACTAGCCAATAATTTGGAGAGAAAACTTTCCTTTTGGTTTAAAGTTTGGTGTGATATACTGGAAACAGTGCTCTGTAAACTGGCACTTCCACTGTCGACCAGGAAGTTGCCCCCAAATATTTTCTACTAGAAGAGCTGAAACCGGTAAAGCGTTTGCTACTCATGGGCGATATCTGTATTTTCAAGTGCTGCCTTGGGTACTTGATGGGCTACCCGGGTACCAATTGGCTACTCGGATACTCAGAATATCGGTACTCTCCAGTGCTGGTTTTTTGATTTTCTGGTTACCAGATGGTAAATTGGGACAAAAAGCCAACAAATTGGGACTGGAAGTCAAAAAATCAGGACTAGAAGTTGACTTTCTGGGACACTGTTGGATCTTTTGGGACATTTCAGTACTTGAACTAGGTCAATCTCACAAAATTCTCAAGAAACCTCGAAAAATGCTCTGTGCATGTGTGAAATGGCTGCGTGAAATGGCCATTCTGTGCATGCGCGGCTCCCCAGCAGCCATTTACGCATTTGATATTTTTGTTTAGGTTTCATGAAAATCTTGTGAGATTCTCAAAACCCTGAAAACTCTCTGTGAATGCACAAAATGGCCACCAGGGGCTGCGCATGCCTGCCCATAATAACCTCAGTGGCCATTTTGCACATGCACGCAGCTGGTCTTTGGCCATGCGAGAATCTTAAGAGAATGGGTCGACAATTGTCCGATTCTCAACCCGTTCTCATTCTCAAAAACTCAGTGAGAAGTTACTCACTAAGATTTCTGAGAATCGTGAGGGCACGTTTCAGTCCTAGTACTGCCAGCAGCTAGCAATTGAGCTACCTGATGCAGCTCTACACAGGCCGTGCTAAAGATATCACACAATGCCTAGAACGGGTGGGTGGTGGGTGGGTGGGTTGTGACACTACTTCATCTGAAAGGGTGCTGTGTGCGATTTCGCCAGATTGGTGGTAACAGTGGGCATCTTTAGACATAGCAAAGATTGGGTGTAAAAACTGAGAGTGTAAACGTATGAAAATTAACATTATCCTGCTTTTCTTCATGGGGACAGGCACCAACTCACTAAACATAACCCCAGGGGTTAGTACATGTTATGTGTCCCCACCATTTGCTTGATCCACAGAGGATATGTGAGTCTGACTGAGCCCAGCTACCTACACTGGCCCAAGCTGTTGATGATTCATGCTTTAAGCATTGGGACGTAGGCCTGAAATGAGAAATGTCAGCAAGTTCTGCCTACTTCCATTGGAAGCAGGGCCTTCACCAAGATTTGTGCTATGTGAAAACTTACTGACTTTCCCGCTGTTTTCGTCCTACTCCATCATTTTTTGCAAGTTAAATGGGGCTGCTATGAGTTGTCCCAAGCCCCTTGTGTGTCCTGTGTGTACCTGTGGGGGCTGTGAAGATGAACATTTGCCGGCTAAGTCCCAAGGAAGTGCTGGAAATTGCCATGAAGGTGTCGTAAAACTGGCATAAAACTGTCGTAAAATTTCTGGGAAAGTGATGAAAAAGTCCCAAAAAGTGCCAGAAAGTGACGAACATTATGAAAGTCATGAAAAGTGACAAAAAGGTTTTAAAAAGTGACAAAAATTATGGGGAAAATGGCAAAAGCGCAGAATCACTGGAAACGGATGAAGTACCGATGGGCATCTGTAAGCACTCCCGAAAGGTCAGTCTTTTCCTTCATAACACTTGCTCTCATCTCAGGCCTATTGGGGCACCTTAGTTCAGTGCCATCAGCCATGATAGCAGCTGTCTTCTTGTATACATTACAGAAGAATATAAGAAGTCCAGATGGGATCAGAGCAATGGTCCATCCAGCCAGCTTATTGTCCTCAACAGTGGCCCCCTTTGGTCATTTCAGAGAAGTATACTGATTGGCACCAATCAGTAAATCGGTAAAAGAATCAGGTTCGAATAAAAAAATTGGTACCAGAGCTTGAAAAATCAGTACTAGAGTTAGCAAAAAGTATTTTGGTACATTGGTCAGCCCATCAGGCACTAACTGAATATTGGTAATAATACCCATCGTTACCAGGTCAGTCTGAGGACCACAATTTCAACAGGTTTCCCCAGTATTGTGGGTACTTTTTCAGCTCAACTCATGTTCTCATTGTGCTGGAGGTGCTAGTCCCTAAAGCGTTGCATGCTGCAATCACTTAGGGTGGGCTGTGACCCTTACACTCCCTGCCTCTTCTTTCCCACAGTGAGAATGTTGTGAACATGCTAGAGAAAGTCAATATGGTTTCATGGTCTCTAATTGCCATCTGCGTGGGGTGTTGCAGTAGGAGAGCTTCAGGAAGTGAATGGAAAGCCAACGCACTCCCACATAAAACAGTTGGTAAAACATAATTGTATCACCCTACGGTTGCCTCCAAAGCTCTAGATAGTGCTTACTCCTAATGCTATGTAAGACAAGGAAGATGCACAGGGGGAAGGGGATGGACAGCAACTGAGACTTTATGCCTGAACTCAATCACCAGACTACAAAGTCATACGACATTCAGTGCCCAATGATTGCCCTTCTTGTTTTTGCATATATAATCCAGATTTTTAATTATTTTTTTTTATGAGAAGGGTCTTTCTCCAGTGTCTGGGTCAACCCAAGATCATGATGCCTTATGACCTGAAATCAGTCTTATGGGATGTTTGTTCTAAGAGAGATGCATGAAGATGCAGTGGGGGGGGTCGTCTTTATGGACAGATCTCAAATGAGTATCTGGGCTGAAGAGCATTGAAGCAGGTATCAGGCTATCTGGGCTGCGGGCCCTTTAAGGGCAGTAGCACCAGCCTATGGGTGAAGGTGCTACCCAAGGCTCAGGTGCTACTATGAGTGAAGGGGAATCACCTGACACCTGGGCTTGGGTGATCACCTGACACCTGGGCTTGGGTGTGTACGAGAGAGCCCCAAGCACAAAAAGCCTGAGAAGGACTTAGTGTAGGGAGAGGAGACAGGAACTGAGTTGGGCTCTAGTCATTTTTACATGGACCGCGGTGGAAGGGCAGCCCGTGTGTGTACCGTTGCAGGGGCCGTGCATGGGGGAGGCATCAGGCGGGTGCACACCCATCTAGGGAGCTTTTCACTGGTTGTTCTGTGCTTGGAGATGGGTGGGTCACGGGAGCACGTACACACCTCCACCCACTGCCACGTTTTCATGGGCCCTTCCCTACGTGTTCACTGGCTGGACAGGCGGGGGAGCATCTCGTGTAGAAACAGCCTCTGTCTCCACAAAAACCCTGCTCAGAGGGAGATACCTGAGCAAGAAGGTTTGGCGGGCTGCAGGAAGGACTTGTTCCTGGCCCGCAGACTCTGCAAGTAGTGAGAGTTGCTAGAAGTGCTTTGGAGCAGCCAGAGAGACTGACTTTAGAGAGATGGGGAGAGGCTCGTTGCTGACCCAAGGAAGGACTGTGCCTGACCAGAGGGGCTTACACTGAGAAGTCCTAAGCCTTGCAGGTCTGAACCGTGCATAGAGAAATTGTATATGACAATGGGACATTTGTCTCTCATGAAATAAAGAACACTTGATCGGAAATTCCCCTGAAATGTGACTCTGTGGCCAGCATCCTGCAAGGACTCACCCCAGGCACCCTCTCCCCTGTTACAATCCTCTTTCGTGATTTTCTCCTCTTTGAATCGGTTCTAACAAAGTGGATGAGAACCACTTCCAATTGGGGGTTATTGAGCTCTAAAAGCCAAATTGGCAGCCTGTGGAATGGAATTATAGCTGGGTCTGAGTTGGAGCCTCACAACCAGCCTCCCTTATTTTTCCTTTGAAACACATTCCTACTAGGCTAAGTAAAGAGGTTGGAGCTCTTCCCTCACTTTCTAACCTAACAGGGAGGTGACAGTGGCACTCACTAAGAAATCGAACCGAAAACCCTTAGGATGTTTTTAGATGCACTGGCTTATTTCAACAAACTCGCGTGGAGGGTATTTGGACACACACACCCCTTCCAGGAAGCCATCCAGGCACCATTTTAAACAGCGGCAACACCCAGCAACTCCCACATGTTTTGAGGCCCGGACTTGTAAGTCCTTTGGTATCAGCAACTTACACGTCTGGATCTCAAAAGAGGCTGGAGTCACCAGGTGTTGCTATTTACAATGATGCCCGGGCGACTATCAGGAGAGGGGGGGTAAGCGTCCAAATACCCAGCTGCGAGTTTGCCAAACCTGGACTTTGACGTATGGGAGAAAGCTGGTGTGTCTAAAAACACCCTTAGTATGGCTATCCAAAACCGTAACTACCGAGCAGCATTGTCAGTATTGATGGAAGAGTCTCAGAAAAAGCTATTTATTAGAGCTGAAAGGCGTACTCTCCCAACTGGATTTGGATGTTTTAAACCAAAATGAATGAAGCCAGTATCAGGCAGTCTCAAATGCCCGAATTAAGTTCCACGTCATTCCGTCATTGTTTTTTTCATTCCGTTCATTTTGTTCGTTTTGTTTATTTCACTTGAAAGATAGCGATTGTATGGGTCAGACAGTGACTCATGAAGGCAGAACAGAACGGAACTAGGGGCGCTCTCAAAACTACGCAGATGGTCCAAAGTCCATGAAAACACCAGGACAAGACACAGAAGGAAGGGCACGGAAACCAGGAAGTGACTGATGATGCACCTAACATTCTGTAGCTGCCAACTGGTCTTATATACAGAGAGCTGGGGGCATGGAACAAGGCTGAGGCCGTTGACCTAGAATGTCAACTTTTGGTTCCACGAGTTTCCATCCGAGTTTTTCAGTTTTCCCTCTCAGATTATTAGTGACTGAAAAATTGGTAAATTAATAATGGAAATTATTGATTTGAGGTCATTTGGGTACTTGACTGGTGACTGGTTACTGAAAAAATTCAGGTATTACCCATGGTTACTGAAGTAAGAACATAAGAAGTGCCATACTAGGTCAGACCAATGGCCCATCCTGTCTCCAACAGTGGCCACTGTCAATCACTTTGGAGAAGATCATAATGGAATGATTCACACCCTGCCATTCACTGGCTACTATCCCAAGTGGGATATGCTTGGGATCCAAGTGGATCCCATGGTTTCCACATGGTAAAATGCAATTTCTATGGAGATGAGCATGGTTTGTGCACACGTGCATGTGCGTGGGATACACACAGGACCCATGGGGCATGGGATTGGCCCCACCCTCAGCTTCCGACAATCAGAGGTTACGTTTTCCAACCTATTTGGCTAATAGCCATTAATGAACCTATCCTCCATTTACCAATCCATGGAAGGACACTGCCTCTCTCTCAAGAGTCTCTTGTGAGGGTCCTCTGATCCAACGCAACAAGCTCTAAAACCAAAGTGCATTACATCCAATTAAAAACAATACCATTTTCCTGCAGTGCTGTAGTTTTTGGCTAGTAAAAGAGAAACGGAATATAAATTGATTTGTTCTTTGCTGAAGTGACAGTAAGTGAGGAATAGAGTTTTCTGGTCTTAGATTAAAGAAAGGAAGAAGGTTTACAATAGCAAGGGTGGAAGATCGGTTTAATTTTCTGACAATGATTCCCAAGATTGTTAATAGTCTAGAGGAGAAATTTAATTTTTAACCCACATATTGCCTTAAAGAGAAGACAAATATGAGAAGCAGCCCTGTGCTGCTATTACAACACTTAAAAGATTCTAGCACTGACAATAATGGAAATTATTGTCTCCATTCTCAAGCTTGTCGATAGTGATCTGAGGAGTCAGTTTCATGGTTTTCATTTTTCTCAGTTGCCAGGCTCACAACAAATGTATCGCAGAAGAAACTTCTCGGAGCTCTGGTCTATGCTTTCTGTCTTATGCTTTCTATACTACCCAGGACGAACAAATCAGCGGTTGCATGATGGAAACATCATGACATGACGAATATCATGACAAATGACCTGATCTGACCTGATGAATGACACGGCATGTCATGATGAATGACGTTGTGTCATTCGTCCCAACATTGTCAATGTCATGACACGTCATTCGTCAGCATCATGCCGAATGGCATGACATGACAAATATCATTTGAGTCGACTCCAGCCAGCCCAAAAGGGGGAGGGGGGGAGTGATCCATTTTTCTGCTGCCCAATTCAGCTCTACCATTTGAGCGAGCAAGAGGTAAAGTTCTTCTCTGTGACTAAAAAAGCAGGCTCTGGCAGTTGTTCCCATCGGTCGGGCGGCAGAGCTATGAAAAGGGAACGGGGAGGTCAGTGGCGTAAGTCTGATCTAGTTAAGGAGACATACATAATTCTATGTGTGATTTCATTTTGTAAAAGAAATCGGTTGTGTTTTTCAAATTTTCTGGCAAGTTCCTGGACCTGCTTTGAGAATATCTTCATTCTGGTTGTTCATTTGTGTTCTTTGGCCATCGCTTGTGCCAAGGAACCTTTGCCAAGATAGGCTGGGGAGGGAGATCGGAGAAAGTGTGTGTGGGGGGGGGAGAGGACAACTGCAGGCGAGGAAAACAACTTTCACTTTCTCTGCAAGCCTGCAGCTGTCCATTGAACTGATGCATCCTCCCTCCCACAACAACAGCTGGAGCAACCGGAAACCACATACCAGTGGGGGGATGCTGGTAATGAGCTGCCCGACTTATGGAGGTATCTGTTACAGCAACCAGCTCGCAGTTGCCACTTCCGTTAAAAAGAAATATATAAACTCAAAACCCCAGATGGAAAAATTATTCGCCTGACACTGGACATTCTTTTTTGTTACCCGAACCCTGACATGTGTTGCGATGAAAGAAAGAAAGAAAGAAAGAAAGAAAGAAAGAAAGAAAGAAAGAAAGAAAGGAGGGTGAAAAAGGCAGAGAGAAATTGGAGGGAAAATTTCCCACACACTTGATTTTCACTTGTTGTCTCTCCGGCAGATGGAAATGTATTTCTATCAGCGGACAATTGAAACAACTAAAGAATGCAGTGGTGTTTTTAGGGTGCTCAGTGCCTGGAAAACCCACAGAGGCTGCTTCAAGAGACTTAGGTAGAAAACAAAGCTGGAACAAGTACCTGCAGAAATGGGTAAACCCGTCAAATTTCCGGGACTTGAATCAACACGCAATATACAAGCACTATGCGGTACCTGATTAGTGCCCGATTTGAGAATCCGGTGTCCTGGAATCTGACTTCCAGTCCCTGAATATTGACTTCTGCTCCTGGTTGTTTGGTTTTCTACCCCAATCTCTTTTACCGATCAGTAACTGGAAAATCCATAAATCGGCACTGGAAATGAGTGGGTTTTTGGGGGTACCCGGCAGCTGGGGTTCAGCGACAAGGCCAAAGTGGTGTGGAAGGCCAGGAGCGGCACAAGATGGGAACAGCTGATGCTGCTGATCCATGGGGTGCTGATCCATGGGGCGGCATCCTGATATCCTGATAATTCACCTTGGTGAGAACAATCTCCCAACACACACAGCGATTGAATTGGTAGTTAGGATAAAGAGGGACTGGGTGCAGGCATCAATACCACGTTGATATGGACGCATATGATAGAAAGGATAAGATGGACAGGTGCCATCCATCCTAGGAAAGTGGATAGAGCCCGTAGATAGATCAACAGGGACGTGAAGAAGTTGGTTCTGGCCCATGGCGGGGACATCATTGTCCACGAGAGTATCCGCTTCTCACGGCCGGAGCTGTACCAGGCAGACGGGGTACACCTCTCCGAGTTGGGCATCGACATGTACCTTGCGGCCATTAGAGATAAGCTTTCCCAAGTGTTGTGAGGTCGGGGATGGGGGTCTCAAATCAGCCAAGCAGGTGCTGGCAGTTTTCTGTGGCAGGGGTCCAGGGTATTAATTAGCAGGGTTCATTAGAGTTAGCTGCTCATTGAGTCATCTCCTTACGAGATGGGGCCATGGGAAAGCTAGAGCAAGGGCGGCCAGCTTACAACCCAGGCCCAGGAGGGAGGGGTGAGCCATGCACCGGAGGACAGGGGAGGTTCACGGTGCAGCTGTTGTCTCCCTCTTGCTCCGGTCATGAGAGGTCTTGTACCTCCCCGACCAGCTGGGCGGCTGGAGTGAGAGTGACCTAACAGCAGAAGAGGTTCAGCGGCACCGAGCGACATCGGGCCGCACATGTTATAAGTTATAGTGAACAGTTAAACCATAGTATAGGCTGGACCCAGGCGGGGCAATGCCTCTTTTCCCCCGACTTTTAACTTCAGTCAATAAAGAATGCGGCCTTTTAAACCCCACACGCCGTGTCCTTGTCTTCTTCTGGGGATGCTGGGGCAATAAAATCACAGGACACGGAATAAATATTAAATGCATCATTTGAAATACGATATCCAAATGGAAGTGGAAGAATATCTGCTTTGTCCAATTTATTTGGAAGCAGTCAAATTCGATAAATAATTTGCTCACTTTGAATATTTGTTCCACCTCGAACGTATCACGTTCCATTCTGGATTGTGACCATCGCCAGGGTCCCAGTTTAAGAATTTCTGCTTTAAGCCAGGTAAGATAGCTGGCGCCCGGCCTCCAATTGGAGGACACGTCTCAAGGGCTTCTGGGAGATGTATTTTGCAAGAGGCCTTCTGAGACGTGAAGGGGCTGCTTAGCAATTTCATCTCCCGGAAACAGGTGCATGCAAAGTGGGCCGGTTGGCTAGCTCTAAGGCTGAGGCTGGCCAGAATCTACCCTCTCACTTCCCAAATACTGACATCCAAATCCCCACTCTTGCCGCCTGAAGGCCCCCTGGCTACTGCCAGGTAATTTTGGGGGGTTGAAAAATGTTGATGGTGTTGGATTGTTGTGAGCTGATCCATGGTGCCCAGACCCGCCACCAGATTTGGGTGTCCGATTTCAGCTCTGTCTTGGATGATGCCATTCACCCACTCAGCCCCATAGAATGACCCGAGTTTGCTTATGGTTTTTGTTTTTTGTTTTGCTTTGTAGGGTATGCGAAAAGGGTCTGAGAAGAAGCAGAGAATGTGGCACTCACTCTTACCCAGAACCTCAGCCTTCCTCATTAAAGTGTGCTGAAAACATCTTGTTAGTGGGAGAACGCTATGGTGACAGGTCTTAAAATAATCCTGGAGGTGAGATGAGTGAGCAACATTCATAATAACGAATGTGAGTTGGTGGATCTGGCGCTGCTTCTTGCAAGAGCTCTGAGATCCCACAGGGAGGCACTTACACCCCCACTGGGACTAATTTAACTGAAAGTTCAGGGAACTCGTCTTCCTCCTGGATTCAGTTTCTCAAACTTTTTCCCATTACACCAATGAAAGATAAGGCATTTATTCTTGGCTGATTGCATGTCCTGACTGCTTCCCGGGACAGTCAGAGGAGTGTTACTCTGGGAATCAGCCTTCCCCCAAAGGCACAAATACATGCTCACAGGGAATGACGACCACAACAGAGGCATGCCCCTTTGTGTGGGCTGCCAGAGTGACCTCATGAAATCGTAACCCCTAACCTTCTGGAAAAGTGAGAGCATGTCAAGCAAGGTTCCGGATGACCGTGGCACCGGGTTATGTGATTTCTTTATTTTGGTGGTGGTTTTAGTTTCTTCAGAAAGAAATGTAAGCAAACAAACAAAAACAACCCCCCCTATACTTCTGGGATTGTTGTTACCTCTGTAACTACAGCAGATCAACTACCTCATTAAGCAAGTATTCATACAAACAAGGGGCAAGAAGACTATTTATTATTTATTTTAAAAATGTATTATCCCGCCCCTCCTGCCTCAGGCAGCTCGGGGCGGCTCAAATCATACAAAATATAAAAACACTTAAAACAACTTAAAACAGCTTTAAAAGGAGTTAACAAATACCCACCCTGCTCAAACCCAAACCCCCACCCATCACCCATCTCCTTTGCAAAACATCTGGTGGAACAGCCAGGTCTTACAACTTCATCGAAATGAGGGGGGGGGGTCAGGGGCCAACCACGAGAATGTCCTCTCCTGTGTGGCCCCCCGGAAGACTCGGGCAACCTCGAGCAAGGTGCCCCCAGATGACCGCAGGAGCCGATCCAAAGCCTGGGAGGTGAGGCGGTCCCGCAGATATGCAGGACCTAGGCCATTTAGGGCTTTATAGGCCAATACCAGCACCTTGAATCGGGCCTGGAAAACCACTGGCAGCCAGTGCAGAGAACGGAGCACCGGTGTAACGTGCTCCCGGCAGCCCAGCCCCACCAAAAGCCGGGCCACCACATTCTGCACCAGCTGCAACTTCTGAGCTGTCACCATGGGTAGCCCCACTTATAGCATGTTACAATAGTCCAACCTGGAGGTGATGAAAGCATGGATAACGGTGGCCAGGTCAGAGTCTGAGACATACGGCCGGAGCCGTCACACCAGGTGTAGTTGGCGAAAAGCACTCCTTGCCACAGTCTCCACCTGGATGCGTCCCCTGCTGAAGAAGCCATCTTTGGATGTGGACACACTCACTAGCTACCGACCCGTCTCTAATCTTCCCTTTTTAGGGAAGGTTATTGAACGGGCAGTGGCACTGCAGCTCCAGGCACATTTGGACAGCATCGGTTTCCTGGACCCTTTTCAATCTGGGTTCCGCCCCAGCTATGGTACGGAGACAGTGTGGGTGGTCTTGGTGGATGATTTCTGCCGGGAGATGGATGCAGGATGTTCAACATTCTTGATCCTGCTAGATCTCTTGGCCGCATTTGACACCATGGACCATGGGCTGCTGCTGAGATGGCTGCTAGACCTGGGGGGGTCTGGACGGGACTGTCCTTGGGTGGTTCCACTCATTCCTCTCGGGGAGAAGCCAGCGGGTGGTGCTGGGGGCTGAAACATCAAGCCCCCGGGCCTTGACCTGTGGCATTCTGCAGGGTTCGATCTTGTCTTCACTATTAATTAATGTACATATGCAGCCCCTGGAGAGGGTTCGGGGTGCAATGATACTCAGCTGTACCTCTCATTTTCAACTGACCCAGGTCCTGCTGTCTCATTACTTTCCCAATGTTTGGAGACCATGGCGGATTGGATGTGGTAGAACAGACTGAAGCTCAATCCTGATAAGACGGAGATGATGGTGGTGGGTAGGGCGAGGGAGGTACTGGCTCCCCTGGTAGGGGGGGGTCCACCCTCCCGTAGCCCAGCACGTTCGGAGTCTGGGGGTGGTGTTGGACGCGGGGCTTTGGCTGGATTGGCAGGTAGAGATGGTGGCTAAGGCCGGCTTCCGCCAGCTGTATCTGGTACGGAGGCTGCGTCCATACATTTCCAGGTCCGACCTGGCCACCCTCATTCATGCCTTCATCACCTCAAGACTAGACTACTGGAACGCGCTGTACGTGGGGCTTCCCTTGTTTCTGGTTCGGAAGCTGCAGCTGGTGCAGAATGCAGCAGCCCATCTCCTTATGGGGACGGGAAGGTGGGAGCACATAACACCTGTGCTCCGTACTCTGCACTGGCTGCCTATAGCGTACCGAGCCCGATTCAAGGTGCTAGTGTTGATCTATAAAGCCCTACACGGTCTGGGCCCTTCATACCTTGGGGACCGCCTCGCCCTCTGTGCCTCAGAGCGATCCCTACAATCCACTGAGGGCGCCTTTTTGGATGCCCCCCATGTAAAGTGGGGGGCCACAATGGAGAGGGCGTTCTCGGTGGCTGGGCCGAGGCTCTGGAATTCCCTCCCGGAGGAAGCCCGTCTTGCCCCAGGTCTGTTGGCATTTTGGCGAGCCTGCAAGACCTGGCTGTTTGCCCAGGCCTTCGGAGGGGAGAGTGGGAGGCTGGGCTAGGGGGGAATTTTTGAAGAGTTTTTATGTTGAGGGGGGTTGTATTTTTAAAACATTGTTTTAATCAATTTTATTGTGTGTTTTAATGCTGTAAGCCGCCCCGAGATGCCGTAGGCATGAGGGGGCGACTAACAAATATTTATAAATAAATAAATGAATAAATAAATAAATAAATAGTTCAGACAGACAGTGGGTGTTTTTACACACACATTTCTCCTGCATGTTTGCTGTTACATCCGGAACTTTCTGTGTGTCTAAATCACTCACCCAGATCTTAAACATCCGGCTCTTTGAACTTCTGCGTAGAACTTCTGCCAGAACATTTGTGTGTAAAAAGTTCTCTTGGTAAACGGCTTTGCTCCAGGCAGCTGTGGTCACTTGGTTTCCATGACAGCCCCTCACGTCTACAGCTGCGGCTACATTAGGCTGCCTCAGGGCAGTGTGTGTGTGAAGAATGCATCCAGGAACTGCCTCAGGGCAGTGTGTGTGTGAAGAATGCATCCAGGAACTGCTTCAGGGCAGTATGTGTGTGAAGAATGCATCCGGAACTTACTTGTGGACTTGTAAACCCAGAAGATTGGAAAATCCAGAACTTGAAGGTGTGTATAAAAGTTGCCTCATGTTTCTAATCTTCACAGGTAAGAAGCACTGTTGGTTTCCCAACAATGGGATCAATCCAGTACTACCCATGTAAGTACTGTATCGCCTGTCCCCTCCCCCAATGTGTTCTGTCCTCTCTCTTTACCTCCCCTTTTAAAATAGTTTTAAATGAACTGTATTGTTTTATATTGTGTTATATTACTGTATTTTATGATTGTGACGTGCTGTGAGCACCATTTGGTGGAGGTTGGGGGCAGTGGTGCTCTAAAAATCTTATAATAATTGTCATAATTACAACTAAATAGCTGAACTGATTATCTGATGTGCATATGAAATTCAGCAATTTCCTTTGCTCTGAATCCATTCAGCCAACGTGGAAATGAAGAGATTATTCACTTCCTGCTTTGTTTTGAGATTGGGAGATTTGTTTTGGGGTTACTAGAGTTACTTTGTTACTTCATATTACATTTACTCCCTCTTGTTGTCTGCATCCTTGGTATTTTGGGCATTTTGTTACTGTTACCAATTTACCCTTTTTTGGTTACCAATTGGTAAATTGGAAAGGAAAGTCAAAACATCAGGAACAGAAATTGATATTCTGGTACCAGAAGTTGGTTTTCCAGGACATCAGGGACACAAACCAGGCACTAATCAGGTACTGATGAAGCATCCAAAGGTGGCAAGTTGATTTTGGGACCAGAAATCCGACAAATATATCCGTTTTTCCAGGCACGTGTTTCACCTCTGGCAGGGACCTGTCTCTAATCATGATAGTTCAGTGCCTGGTACATGACTGGAATATAATAATAATAATAATAATAATAATAATAATAATAATAATAATAATAATATAGTCAGATTTAAATGCCACTCTTCCTGCAAAGGTTCAGGGTGGGAATAATATACAAATATTATGTGTCTAATGTGTTTTGTGGATATTCCTTGGATTGAACAAATATGCAAATAATCTTTGTGTATACACACCAGCATCATAATTTTATCTTTAATTCTATTATAACCTCACTTTTTACATTGGTTAAACCAAATTTATCATCTAAACAAAAGCAGAGTGGACATGAGTTGCAGGATTGCATAAACATGTCCTTAATTCTTTGAGCAGAATTAAAAAACCCTCAGCTATGAATAGGAACTGCTTTTTCTTTCACTCAAGTTTGGTGAAATGTTTGCTTCCAAACAGGAAACCTCACCAGCATTGACAAGAGAGAAGATCCACACTCACCAAAGCGTGGATTGAAACCCCCTCGTGTGGTTTGGAAGGGATAGTGTAGAGAAAGTCAGGCTGCTGTGTTGGTCCCAAATGTATAGGCAATAGAGACAGAGTAGTACAGTGATGTCTTTTATTGGACAAACTATTGGAACTATTTATTGGAACTCTCTGCTTTCAAGACAGACACCAGCCTCTCACCAAGATTGTCTAGGAGGACGTTTTCGTCATGAGCACACCGTGGATTTCACACCATTCCTTAGTCAAGAAAAAAGAAGAGACATAAGGTTCATGCGCACAAGTTTCTTCTTGCACGCTTACATTTCCGGAGGGAGAGAGTTTATCATTTTTCTCCCACTATCAAATTTGTCACATGTATTGCCCACAACCACTGCTAGCAGTGCCATACAGTTGTGGGGCTGTTTTTTGCACGATGAATTGTGGGATACTTGTTACACATGAGGTGTAGGAATGAAATGACAAATTTCAGGAATGCTGTTTCCATTTGAAACAGGTTTTTTACCTTCATTTGCCTGACGTGGAAACATTTTGACTGTTCTGCTGTTTTTGCCATTGATCATTATTTTTTGTGACTTGATCAGAGCTGCTATTGGGCTGATCCCAAGCCATGTGTTCAACCTGCATGCATCCCCAGAGGCTGTGAAGACACAAAAGTGTCAGGGAAGTGCAATAAAAGTGTTGTAGGACTTCCAGAAAAGTCCCAGAAAGTGATGAAAAATGACAAAATATGACGGAACATCACGGACGCCAATATAGACAATGGCAGAAGTGTGGAATCACTGGAGATTGATGAAGCACCGATGAACACTCCCAAGTGCTCCCAAGAGGTCAATACTTCCCTGCAGAATGGGACCATTTGCCTTCCTCTCATCCCTAATAAGGCGCCCCCTTCCCATGTTATGAGAAACACTCAAAAAGGAATTAGCACCATTGTCAAACCTTGGTTTATGCCTTTACACTTGCTGGTTATTTCTGAATCAGAAGTGAGGTGTAAACTGATCTAGTCACACTGGCAAAAAAAAAAGAAAGAGGGGGAAACAGATTCTACTATTTTTTATATGTATCTTGTGTGATTGCACCCTAACAATCAAGAGAAAATTATAGCCCAAACCAGTGGGAGAGAGCGAGAGAGGACATGTCTCTGGATACGTGACGAGATGATGGAAAGAAGAATGCAGCTATTAGGGATGGGCGAACGTGGTTCCGAAGTTCGGAGTTCGGACCGAACTCAGTCTGTTTAGACGACTGAACCCGAATCTGAATCTGAATCCGAACCTGAACTGACTGAACCAGCGTGCTGGGTAGCTGGGGAATGAGATGCCATGAATGTTCGTTCTTTCTTTCTTTCTCCATTACTAAGTGCCACCCATTCCCTGAGGAGACTGATTAATAGCAGGGGTTACCTTCCTTCATAAAGGGAGCAGAGAAAGGATCAACAATTCTGGCCCCTTCATTCATGGAGCGCCGAGAGGTTACCCTGGGAAGCTGCGTGGGTGGGGAAGAGTAGCTGGCGAGAGGAACAGAGCCTGAACAGGTGGAGGCTTCACCCAAGTAAGATTCACAGTGAAACAGGTGCACCGCCGTTGCTATGTTTATACAGCTGTTTGGACCATCTGTAAAGGGAAAAACCAGAGTTGAAGGGTTCATCCATAGCTGCTAGGGATGGGCAAACAGGTTGCGGTTCAGGTTCGGCCTTTCGGTTCGGTCCAGTTCGGTTCGCCCATTTGGTTCACCTGTTCGGTCCATTTGCTGGGTTCGGGTTCGGCCGTTTGGTTCATTTGTATTCGGTTCAGTTCAGGCGTTTGGAAAAAGGCTCTCGGTGCAAGAAATGATGGCCCCAGACCCATGATGCTGGATCCTGGGTAGAGTGGCAACTTAAAGATATTGGCCACAGACCTCCCTGCCTGTAACTTGTCCCCAGAACCCTGACGGCGGGTCCTGGGGCTGGAGTGGCTGTTTCTTGATGCGTTGGAAAATTGGCTCTCTGTGCGAGGAATGATGGCCCAGGACCCATGATGCTGAGTCCTGGGGCTAGCTTCTGGATATTGGCCACAGCCCTCCCTGCCTGTAACATGGCCCCAGAACCTTGATGGTGGGTCCTGGGGCTAGAAGAGGGGCAGCTTGTAGATATTGGCCACAGCCCTCCCTGCCTGTAACTTGGCCCCAGAACCCTGGTGGCGGGTCCTGGGACTGGAGTGGCTGTTTCTTGATCCGGTTGAAAGACATCACCTCTGTGCGAGGAATGATGGCCCCAGGCCCATGACGGTGGGTCCTGGGGCTAGAGTGGCAGCTTGTAGACATTGGCCACAGCCCTCCCTGCCTGTAACTTGGCCCCAGAACCCTGACGGTGGGTCTTGGGACTGGAGTGGCTGTTTCTTGATCCGGTTGAAAGACATTGTCTCTCTGCGAGGAACGATAGCCCCAGACCCAGACGGTGGGTCCTGGGGCTAGAGTGGCAGCTTCTAGATACATATTGGCCACAGCCCTCCCTGCCAGTAATGTAGGCCCCAGAACCCTGACAGTGGGTCCTGGGACTGGAGTGGCTTTTTTTATTTCTATCTATCTATCTATCTATCTATCTATCTATCTATCTATCTATCTATCTCTTATGTGGGCCAGAGTGACCATTAGTCTGTCCCCATGTATCATTGGGCGAAAACAGACAAGACAGTAGCCCAGATTAGCCCCCTCCAGATGGGTGGCCACCTGCCCATCTATTAGGCGGCTGCCAGATGTTCGCCTGCACCCACCCCCCAGTCAAATGCTGGCTGATGCAGACAACTAAGCCCCCTATGTGGCCACCTCCCATTAGGGGATGCCCAGTCTCTGTGTGTGGGCAGGTCCACCAGGAGCATAGAGTCCCAGGAGGAGTGCCTAGAGCAGTCCAAGGTGCAACTGCGTCCCGGTGGTGGTGGAGGGGAGGGAAGAACGCAGTAGGGAGGCACCTGTGAGTGGCTGTGTTTAGGCTCCACAGAGTAACCCCGGACATCAGACAGCGAATCTCTTGTCTGTTAACACCCACTGTCTCTCTTTTTATGAGTGTTGCACACTGAGCATTTTAATAACACTTTCTCCCTTACACCCTCCCTGGTGGATTCTTGTAGTTGCCATTTTTAATCAATAGTTATCTAAAGCGGTTCAGCCCCAGAGAGTTAGAATAATAGCTTTTTCCTGACAAAAGGAGAACTGAGTTGGTTTGGACCCCATGCAACATTTCGCCAGATAATTATATATTTCATCTCCATTTCAGAGTTTAAAACGTTTTACAGTCCTTACCTAGTTTGCTCTCACAACAGCCTTGTGAGGTAGGTCATAATAATTCCCATTTTCCAGATGGGGAACTGAGGCTGAGAGAAAATGACTTGCCTGGCCTTGAACCTGTGGCAGTTTGTAGCAGACTCGTGAGTCTGTGAATTCACGAGGGGATTAGAACCCTGGTCTCCCAGCTCCACATCTAACACCCTACCCACGAGGCTACGCTAGCAAAACCACAGCCTTTGCACTCCAATGAAACAAACAAAACTCGATTATCCTGACTCCACGTTCTACTTAATGAAGATTTTGTTTTACAAAAAATCACAACTGACTGTGATGATTTTCCTTCAGTCCTTGTTTTTTTTTTTCTAAATTACAATAGTGACCTCTAGTGGAAGAATCGGTTAAGTTACATCTTCCCGGAATTTAAAAAGGTCCAGGCTGAGGGAAAGTAATACCCACTGAGTGAGTAGTGTTTATTTTATTGGCACTAACTTTAATTTAATAGTTTTAAGGACCTCCCTTCAAAATACAGCAGTTTTCTTTTACTATATCAAATGCCCACTAACCCTAGCCGGCCAGTTCGAGCACCAAGAGGACTTTAAAAGTCACTTTATGAGTACTTTGTTTCATTTCATAAACTACTACAATGCACTCTGTGTGGGGCTGCCCTTGATGGCTTCAGTAGCTGCAGTTGGTGCAGAACATGGCAGACCTTCAGGTGTGTTGCCAGAAACACATTACACCAGTTCTCCATGTACTGCATATTGTCGTCATCTCTTGGAGAGGAGATGACTGAGAGGGGATACGATAGCAATTTATAAAATCAGGAGTGGAGTGGAATGAATCAATCGGGAGTTGTTGTTTGCCCTCTCAAATAGTACTAGAACTAGGGGACACTCCATGAAACTAACTGGCAGTGGATGTAAATAAAGTATTCCCCCGCTCAACGCACAGTTAACTAGTGGAATTTGTTGTCAGAGGATGTGGTGAAGGCCAATAGTACAGCTGCATTTAAAAAAAGGTTGCGATAACATATTGGAGGATAGGTCTATTAATGGATACTAGCCAAGTAGGTTGTAGGATACTACCTCTGACTGTCAGGAGCTGACTGTGAACAGCAGGGAACGCATCGCTCCCTTATGACCTGTTGGGTACCTCTCCCAAGCAACTGAGATTGGCCACCGTCGGGGACAGGATGCTGGGATCGACGGACCATTGGTCTAACCAGAATGGCATGTCTTCTCATGTGCGCCAGAGTAGGAATTGGCTGCCAATAGCTTTCTGGGCTCCATTCAAGGCGCTGGATTTGACCTACCAAGTTCTAAATGGCACAGGGCCCACGTATCTGAAAGACCGCCTCCTCCCTCATATTCCACTGAGGCGTCTGAGATCAGCTGCGAGCACCCTCTTGCACGTATCACCAGCCCACCAGGTCCATAGGGCAATGGTGGGAAGAGAGGTGTTCTCAGTCGCTGCTCCAGTATTGTGGAACTCTCTCCCCCTGGAGCTTCATCGGTTCCTGAGCCTGCTCATCTTCTGGGAGAAATGTAATTCATTTTTATTTGGCCAGGCATTTGGCAAGCAGGGATAGGGATTGTGGGGACTGGGATGAGAACTGGGAGAGGTTTGCAATGAGGGGTTTTGATTATTTATGGGTCCCCTCCCCCCATATTGTAATGCACCCTGAGCCCTTGGAATATGGTGGGATAAAAAAACAAACAAACAAACAAACAAATACATTTGGAATTGGAATTCCCAAAATGATGATGATGATGATGATGATGATGATTTATTTTATATTTCTACCCCACCCTTCTCCAAAGCCTCGGGCGGCTTACAATATCAGAAACACAAAATATAATAAAATACAATCAAGATCCCTTAAAACTCCAACATCATCCCAAACACCCGCCCACCCCACACGCTATTCCCAGCAATCAATCCTATCCCTGCCCACCAAATGCCTGATAAAACAAAAAGTTCTTACACCTCTTCCAGAAGACGAGCAGGCTCAGGGTTAGGGCTCCTGCACTCGAATCAAAGCAGATATTGTTCATCACATTGTGTGGGGTTATTATTACCTATCATTGATAGACCAAGATGCATTAAGCATTTCAACAAAAATGATCTACGGTTCATCTGAAAGCCTGGTGAATCCAAGCCTGCTGGATTTATTGTCTTTAAATCCTAAGGATGGATGATCTAGTAATAGCTCACTCAAGTAGAGGTGAAACGAATAGCAGAATAAATAAATAAATAAAAAATATTAGTGGCTAAGCAGGGGTGGGAATTTCGGTTTCAGATACAACCGAAATCATCCAAAAATGGCCGTTTCGGATTTAAAAACGTAACCTGTAAATCTGTACATTGTTTCAGTTTGGGCATTTCGGGAGTTTTTTGGTAGTGATTTTGGGTATTGACTTCAACTGTAACTTAAGCTCCAGCTTAACTGTGATATTGTTGAAAAAAGATCCGAAACCGAAAAATCTGAAACCGAAATTTGATCCAAAATTCAGAACAAACCGAAACTGAAAAAAACCGAAACCCAAATTTCACCCAGAGTCCCACCCCTAGTCTTCAGTATTCCGTATCACTGGATTACTGCAACACACTCTACGTGGGGCTGCCCTTGGTGATGGTTCGGAAGCTGCAGCTGATGCAGAATGCCGCGGCCCGTCTCCTGATGGGGACGGGCCGTAGGGAGCACATTACACCAGTGCTCCGGGCTCTGCACTGGCTGCCTATAGCGTTCCAGGCCCGATTCAAGCTGCTGGTATTGACCTTTAAAGCCCTCCACGGCCTGGGCCCCTCCTACCTGAGAGACCGACTCACTCCCCGGGCCCTGGGGCAAGCTCTGCAATCTGTTGGGGGTGCCTTCTTGGAGGTCCCCCGGGTACATTGGGGGGGCACGATGGAGAGGGCGGCTCGGTGGTCACACCGCAGCTGTGGAACTCCCTCCCAGAGGAAACTCGCCTTGGTCAGAGCTTGTTGGCCTTCCGTCAGGCCCTGTAAGACCTGGCTGTTTGTCCAGGCCTTGGGTGTGTGTGTGTGTGTAAAGGGATAGGGGGTGGGATTTTTAGCCAGCAGGACTTATTTCCTTTTATTGTATTTATTGTCTTTCCAACCCCCCCCCCCCCATTTTTTGTATATTTTTATCTGTTTTAAATTATGGAAGCTGCCCTGAGCGGCCATGAGGCTGGATGGGATAAGGTAGAAATTATTAAATAAATAAAAAATAAATCACTTAGCGCAGGGCTGTACAAAGTACGGCCCGAGGGCCGCATGCGGCCCGCAAGGACCTTTTCTGCGGCCTGATTCCCTCTGGCTGCAAAGACCTTTCCTGCGGCACGCCATGTCTTCTCCTACTCTGACAATCATCTTTCCTCTAGCCCCCACACTGGTGGGAAACCCTCCTTCCTCTGGGCAGCAAGCCTATTAAAGGCACTGGTCAGATCCCTCCTTTCTTCTCCCTGGCTCCAGCTTCCTGCAGCCACCGATGTCTCCACCTGAGCCCCTCGCTGCCACTTCTGCCACCTGGATCTCCAGCCCCAGATCCTCACTGCCAGGGGGTGGGGTTATGCAAATTGGGGGTCAGTTTATGTAAATTGGGGGTGAGGTCACATGCGGCCCAGCGTTGGGTCCAAACTAAATTTTCCGGCGCTCGGCACAAATCAAGTTGAGCATCCCTGACTTGGAGGGTATTCAGAAACTATCATTTGTTTCATTGACTTTGACACCTTGCCGTTTTTACCTCACTCATTTTGGTTGTTCCTGGCAAAATCAAGTAGAAAACCAGAAACGGACTAAATAAACAAAGCAAGCAAAATGAATGAAAACAAAACAAAACCCAAACAGCAAAAAATTGGTTGCTCGGATGTTGCAATGAATGTTGCATGGGTTGACTACAAGGGCTATAGTGGAAAGTCGCAGCGGTAGCTATTTCCGCCGGAAACAGCGCTTCCACAATTAGTGGTACGGCGTCGCAGAGGCTTTCATTCTGCTAGTTTCCTTCCGCTACTTCCGCAGTTCTGCTAATGTCATTCCGCTACTTCCACAGACTTCACAAATAGTAGGGGTGGGAATTTTGGTTCCCCCAATATCCGATACTGCCAGTATATTGCTGTACCGGCAGTATTGGATTAACCCGATAATCTGAGGTACCGGTACTGGTTTCCTGTGCCGGATTTTTTTACATTGCGGCCATTGAACTGAATGGCTGCAATGGAAAAAGAAACAACAAAAACCCTTTCCCTCCCTCATCCAGGCTGCGTGGGTGGAAGGGGGGACACCCCCCACCTACCCTGCCCAGCCTGGATTTTTTTTATTTTATTTTTTTACCCAAAGTCCCTGCTAGTGTGGGCTCTGGGCTGCCGCTGCATTGGCAGTGGTGACACGGAGCCAGCAACAGCAGGTACTAGGGCAATCCCTGGGGTGGGGGGTGGTTTAACACCCCCCACCCCAGGGATCGCCCTACCCCCCCACCCAGGGATCACCTTACTTGTCTTCTGGGTGGCAGTGTTGGCGGCGGCAGCATCACGGCGTGAGTCCGGCTTCAGAGTTGGCAGTGGCTTCAGCACTTCACTAGGCCTTTCGGGGAAACCCGGAAGTTCCCCGGAAGGCCTAATGAAGTGCTGGAGCCACTGCCAGCGCTGAAGCTGGACCCGCATGCCGTGCTGCTGCTGCCTCTGCCGCTGCCCAGAGGGCAAGTAAGGTGATCCCTGTGGGGGCGGGGTAGGGCGATCCCTGGGGTGGGGGTGTGTGTGTTAAATCACCCCCCACCTGAGGGATCACCCTAGTACCTGCAAACCGGTAACCGGTAAAACCAGTATCCGGTTTTTTGCCCCAAGTACCACCCCTAACAAATAGCGGAAACATGCCATTTTTGCTACTTCCGCCATTTTGCCAGCGCCACGAAATAGCGGAACAGCGGTTTCCCGACAGTTTCCGACAATTCCGCAATTTTTCCGATAGTTTCCGAATTTGCAGAATGCTGGCGGAATTAGCGGACTGTTGGCAGAAAAGCCATGGTGTGGCGCGGGCAATTCTGAAATGGCGGAATGGAATTGCGGTGTGGCAAAAGCTGCTGCCGCTTCAGTCCTATTGACTACAACCTGGTCAAAATCGAACCCGCTACCCCTCGCCCCCTGTGAGTAGATACTGCTTGGATCGAAGTAGTCAAGTATGTCCAATAATATAGTCGCATCAAATATTTCTTTCTTTTCTAATGATATTTTTCTACAGCCAATTCCTAACTCTTATCCCCCTTAGTTATTTCTCTTTCTCTGTAGCCGAGTCTCTTCACTACCTCCTTGTAAGATGAGATCCACTCTGAGATAGGCCCCATAAACCTATAAAAACAGAAGCAGACTGGCAGGGTTAGCGTATTCCTGAACTTAGGACAGTGAAATTTGTTATGATTCCTCTTGCAGGTGCTGATTTCATTATTCCCGGGAGGGAACTAATGGTAGGTTTCATAGTTAGCATTATATACAAAACATATGCCTCACTCAGGGCTGCCTTTGAGAGCGTCGGTGTGAAAAAAGCTAGACTGAAATGTACAAATCAATCACACTCGCACTGCCGCCGGGAAGCAAGGTTAGAGTTACCAAAAAAAGTAGCGTATAAAGAATAAAAAAGCCCATCATATTGTGAAGGGGGTAAGTTCTTCGGATACAGATCTTTGGTGAATGGCTATCACTAGATGAATTTATGGTGCTAAAATGGTATGATGATATTTGTCTGCTGGGATAGTTTATTTTATATTATATACCGGCGAAATCACACAACCCTGCCTCTCAGTTGCTTCCTGTGAGAGACAAAAGTTCAGACGATATGGGCTTATAACTTTTGTTTGAGCTACAGAGAGCTCTTTTTCAGACATCTCAAAGTCAGAACTAGAGACGCAGAAATGCAGGGTTAGTTACATATGATAGTAATCTCTGAGAGACAAGGGGTGTTAATAGATATGATGCCACCCAGTTTGGCCCACTACATCCCGCATGGGCCAACGCCCCACCCAAACGTCTGTTTCTGGGCTGCCAGATGTGGATCCGGTAAAGACCTTGGGAAGTAGGACTGGTGAGATTGCAGCTCATCTGCATACGCTCCCAGCATCCTCGGATGTCATCGCTCGAGGACACCACGACTCTCCTGGGGCTTGGCCTTCCTGCCGCCCCAAGCTCCACCGACCAGCGGGCCTAAAGGCGCGCGCCTTACAGGTACTTTTCTCCATTTCTTTTCTACTGTACTTCCCCCTCCTATCTTACTCACTAACATGTCTGCCCTATTTTCTCGCCTTTTCTTTCCCTCCTCTCCTTCTCCTCTTCCTGTCCATCTTTTTCTTCCTCTACTTTTCTCCTCCCAGCTTCTTCCTCCCCCCAACCGATCACCACTCTCTAACCTCCCCCATACATCCTTTGCTCCCTTGGCTACTTTCTCTCATTGCTCCCCTTCCACTCCTGTCTCTAGCCTTCCTCGATGCTCCCCTTCTCCCAATCTTATCCCTATTCCTCCTGTCTCTAGCCTACCACGACGCTCCCCTTCTCCCAATCTTATCCCTATTCCTTGCCTCCCCCCTCATCAACTACCATTTTTCTGCTCCCTCTGGAACTGTCGCTCATCTATCAGTAAAGCTCCCTATATCCATGATCTTTTCCTCTCTCGCTCCCTCCAGCTCCTTGCCCTTACTGAAACTTGGATCACTCCCTCGGACTCTGTCACGCCTGCTACCCTCTCCTGTGGGGGTCTCTCCTTCTCTCACCAACCCCGCCCTGAAGGACGGGGTGGTGGGGTGGGCCTCCTTCTTGCTAAATCCTGTCAGTTCCAACCAATTTCTCCTCCCCCCTCTCTCTCCTTCCATACCTTTGAGGCTCACTCCGTGCGCCTCTACTCCCCCCTCCATCTACGTGTTGCTGTCATCTACCGTCCCCCTGGTCCTCTCTCTTCCTTTCTTTCTGACTTTGAGTCCTGGCTCACTTTCTTCCTCTCTGTTGATATCCCCACTCTCATCCTTGGTGACTTCAACATTCATGTTGATGACCCATCTCAGCCCTCAGTCTCTCGCTTCCTCTCCCTAGCCTCCTCCTTCAACCTCCACCTTTGGACCAACTCCCCCACCCATACTAATGGCCATTCTCTTGATCTTGTCCTCTCTAGAAACTGCTCTGTCGCTGATCTCTCCTTCGATCCTCATCCTATATCAGACCACTTCCTTGCCTCTTTCAACATTTCCCACTGTCCCCCCTCCTCTTCCCCTTCTCTACGCCCCTTCCGTGACCTTCAAGCTATTGATCCCCTGGACTTTGCCTCCTCTCTCTCTCCCCTTCTTCCTACAGTCTTCTCTTCCTCCTCCCCTGACTCCGCTGTCTCTGCTCTCAACGCCTCTCTCTCCTCCACACTTGACTCCCATGCCCCTCTCTCTTCCCGCCCTGCCTTCTCCCACAACCCCCGTCCTTGGCTCACCCCTAGTATCCGCCACCTCCGTTCTTGCACTCGTGCTGCTGAACGACTCTGGCGCAAATCCCATTCTCACGCTGACTTCCTTCACTTCAAATTCTGTCTCTCCACCCTTACTTCTGCTATCTCCCTTGCTAGACAACACTACTATGCCTCCCGCATTGAGTCCTGTTCTCGGGACCCTCGCCGCCTGTTCTCTACCTTTGACTCCCTCCTCAAGCCTCCCTGTCCTCCCCCTCCTTCTTCCCTTTCTGCTCAGGATCTTGCCTCCTTCTTCACCTCCAAGATAGACAAGATCCGCCTCGACATCGCTTCCCACTCCTCTCTTCCCACTCCCACCCCTCTCCCTCCTCCCCCTCCTTCTCTCATGTCCTCCTTCTCCCCTGCCTCCCTTAAGGAAATCTCCTCTCTGCTCTCCTCCTCCAACCCTTCCACTTGCCCCCTTGATCCCATTCCTTCCCGCCTCCTCACCTCCATTACTCCCACTGTCGCCCCTTCCTTCCTGCACATCATCAACCTCTCCCTCTCTACTGGCTCTTTCCCTTCTGCCTTCAAACATGCCACAGTCTCTCCTATTCTCAAAAAGTCCACTCTTGACCCCTCTGACCCTTCTAGCTATCGTCCTGTCTCACTCCTTCCTTTTGCTTCCAAGCTGCTTGAACGTGTTGTCTACTCCCGCTGCCTTGACTTCCTATCCTCCAACTCCTCCCTTGACCCCCTCCAATCTGGCTTCCGCCCCCTTCATTCTACTGAAACTGCTCTCGCTAAGATCACCAACGATCTTCTGGTGGCTAAATCTAAACGTCTCTATTCCATTCTTGTCCTCCTTGATCTCTCTGCTGCCTTCGATACTGTTGACCACTCACTCTTGCTGGATTCCCTTCACTCCCTTGGCTTTTGTGGCTCTGTCCATAACTGGTTCTCCTCCTACCTCTCTGACCGCTCCTTTAATGTGTCTCTCTCCAACTCCGCCTCCTCCTCCTTCCCCCTCTCAGTTGGTGTTCCTCAAGGCTCTGTTCTTGGCCCTCTCCTCTTCTCGATCTATACCTCATCCTTAGGCAAACTCATTGCCTCCCATGGCTTCCAATACCACCTCTATGCTGATGACACTCAACTCTATCTCTCTACTCCCTCTCTCTCTCCCTCTGTTCAAGCTCGTCTCATCAACTGTCTCTCTGACATCTCTACCTGGATGTCTCAACGTCAACTCAAACTCAACATGGCTAAAACTGAACTCCTTATCTTCCCCCCTCATCCTTCCTCTCCTTCCTCACTGTCAATAACTATTGATGGAGTCACCATCCTGCCTGTCCCCCAAGCCCGTAGCCTAGGCTTCATCTTTGACTCAGCCCTTTCTTTTAAACCCTACATTGACTCTGTTGCTAAATCCTGTCGCTTCTCCCTCCATAACATTGCTAAGATTCGCCCTTTTCTCTCTGTCTCGTCTGCCAAAACTCTTGTTCATGCTCTGGTCATCTCTCGCCTCGATTACTGTAACCTCCTTCTCACTGGCCTTCCCCGGTCTCACCTTTCTCCCCTCATCTCTGTCCAAAACTCTGCTGCCAGGGTCATCTACCTCGCCAGTCGCTTCGACCATGTGCAGCCCCTCCTCTCTTCGCTTCACTGGCTTCCCCTTCCTGAACGAATCCTGCACAAGCTCCTAGTCTTCACCTATAAAGCTCTTCACAACCTTGCTCCCCCCTACCTCTCTGCACTTATCGCCCTCCATACTCCAGCCCGTGCACTTCGCTCCTCCTCTGTCCCTTCTCTCACCCTTCCACGCCTTCCCTGCTCCCCTAAGCGCCTTCGTCCCTTCTCACTTGCTGCCCCCCATGCCTGGAACTCCCTCCCTGTCCACATCCGCCTTGCCCCCTCCCTTCATACCTTCAAATCTCTCCTTAAAACTCACCTCTTTCGCTCTGCTCTGTCTGACTCTTTATCCTGCTGAGCCACTATTCCTATACCTACGATCGGTTTACCCTTATCCTTGCAACATGGACCTGCCTGCTGTCATTCTCATCGTAACCAAGCCAAGTACGTGCACTTGAGACCTCGCATCTTCATGAATGTTAGACCCCTTGTCTCTCCCTCTGTTCCCCTTCCTAAGTCTCTCCCCCAGCTCCTGTCTCTCAGATTGTAAGCCCTAGGGGCAGGGACCGTGTCTATTTTATTACTTTGTAAAGTGCCAGGTACACTGCTGGCGCTATATAAATGTTTGTTAATAATAATAATAATAAGTAGGTGGCTGACCCTGAAACGTGAGCCTAGAAGGAACCAGGCCCACAGTCTGGGTCCAAGGGCCACATGGGTGGGAAATAGTGGGTAGAACCGGGCAAATCTGTTTCTGCACCAACCTGGCCTGGCATGGGGGTTGCCATGGACGCTAGCCATTGTTGCCTAATATTGGCAGCCATGGCTGCCTGTCATGGTGTGGGGCGGGATGCTGGCCACAGAATGGGGTGGGGCCAGGTGGCCGCATGTTGTTCCCCATCCCCAGCTGGGTCAGGCTGGGGAAACGTTTATTCCGTTCCCTGATCTGTCCCAGATGGGGGAGCCCCCTCTCCCTGGGACATGCAGCCGACGTGTCGGCTGTGTATTTGTTTTCAGTTCACTCAATGAGGCTGATCCTAAATCCTGCACTCCTGAATGCGAATGTGAGCTGAACAAGGTGTGCATGGTTACACATGTCATTGTCCCCGTAATGGAGATGCCTTGATATCGGGCTTTCTTACAAATAAGAGCGAGCTGAGAATTGCCTGAATTCTCACCGAGAAAAGCGAGAATCTTGTAAACAGCCCTCCCCCACAAAAAACTCGGGAAAGGGCCTTTTGAAAACCCTGGCTAAGTTTGTTAAGGGCCCTGTACATCGTGTGTGTACTCGATGGGGCCTGTCCCAAGCCCCCCAGATTGTGTGTGTACCTGCATGCATGCACACCCGTGTGGCAACTGTGCACACCACCATTGCTGGCACATAGGGGCCTGAGCGAGGTGACCGACCTCACATTTATCATGGAGACCTGGCTGGACAATGAGTCGGGGCCTATATTGACTGACCTTGTTCCGGCTGGGTACTCCGTGCAGCATCAACCGTGGCTGGGGCTCAGGGGTGGTGGTGGTGTAGCCATTGTTATTAAGGATACACTGTCTGTGAGGAAATTTCCTCTGAAAATTATCATGGGGATAGAGGGCCTACATTTGGTGTTGGATTTGTCCGGAGACAGATTACGATTAGGGATACTGCTGATACACCGGGCATCCACCTGTATGGCAGTTTCCCTGTCCGCACTGACTGATAGGGATGTGCGAACACAGTTCAGGTTTCAGCCCAAAGTTGGGGTGTTCGGCCCATCCGCGAACCCCCTGAACCCGAACTTTCACCTCCCCAAACCGCCCAAAGTTCGGGTTCTGAACCCATTCGGGCGGGGGGCAGGGGCAGGCAGGAACCTGGTTTCCCCTCCCTCCAGGCTGCACGGGTGGAAGGGGCACCAGAGCTCACCTCCCCCTCCCCCTGCGCAGCCTACCAACACATTGGAGGACATACCCTAGACATGATATTTTGCACAGGCCTTGAGGTGGGGGATCCGTTAGTGGGGGAGGTGTCAGGAGAGCCCTTGTCATGGATGGATCATTATCTCCTCTGGGCTGGCATTCTGGTGAATGTCTTCCCCCAGGAGGGTGCAGAACCATTTAGGATGGTTCGTCCCCGATGGCTTATGGAACCCAGAAGGTTCCAGATTGCTTTAGGGGATGTATCCTCTGATCTTGATGGCTGCTTACTTGATGACCTCGTGACCATGTGGTATTCTCTGTTGGTAGAGGCCAGTGACCAGGTGGCTCCAAGGCATCGGCTCTCAAACCGTCAACAATGCCGGTCCCTGTGGTATATGGAAGAGCTGCGGCGGATGAAGCGTGAAGGGTGGTGGTTAGAGTGAGGGTGGTGTCACTCGCAGGCTGAAGTTGGCCGATTGCGGCATAGAGTCTGGTTACGTACCTATGCCGTGGTGGTATGGGCAGCAAAGAAAGTTTTCTTTGCTGCCCTCATTGCATCTGCTACATCCCGCCCGGCAGAGCTTTTCCGGCTGGTGAGGGGGCTGGTCAGTCCGGCCTCCCTCCACCTGGATTTAGAGTCATCGAATGCCCCCTGTGATTTGTTTGTGGACTTTTTTGCAGATAAAATTGCTCAGATCCACCACAGTTTTGATGCAACATTGTTAGCAGTGCGTGAGCCAGAGGCAGTAGAAGCCCCGCCTTGTCCTGTTTTATGGGATGAATTTCGGAATGTGTCGTGTCACCCTCAGATGCAGGGGATGCCCTGGGGCTGTCCAAGCCACTTATTGTGAATTAGACCCATGCCCATCCTGGCTGGTCAAGGCCATCTGGGGGACATTAGGGCTGCTGCTGGCAGGCATTGTCAATGCCTCCCTGGGAGAGGGCAGGGTGCCAGACTGCCTTAAGCAGGCGCTGGTGCGGCCCGTGCTCAAGAAGCCATCATTGGATGTTGGCGTCCCAGTCAGCTATCAGCTGGTCTCTAACCTTCCCCTTTTTAGGGAAGGTTATTGAGTGGTCGGTGGCTCGGCAATTGCAGGATCATCTGGACCAGATTAACTTTCTTGATCCCTCGCAGTCTGGTTTTCATCCTGGATATGGCATGGAAACTGCACTTGTGACCTTGGTCAATGACCTCTCCCGTGACTTGGACTGGGGTCATTTGACCCTGTTGATCCTATTAGATCTTTCGGCTGCATTTGATACCATTGACCATGAGTTGTTGTTGACTCGGCTGCGGGACCGGGCAGGGATTGATGGGACCGTTCTTGAGTGGTTCCGCTCCTTCCTGGTTGGGAGAGTCCAGTGTGTGGTCCTGGGTGACTTTTCAACTTCTCTCCAGGGCCTCACGTGTGGAGTCCAGCAGGGTTCCATCCTGTTCCCTCTCTTGTTCAATGTGTACATGCAGCCTTTGGGGGAGGTTGTTAGGGACTTTGGCACATGGTATCATCAGTATGCTGATGACAGTCTTGGTGCTTACCCGGTGCTTGCCAGCTTTGGGGGATTGGATGAGGGCAAACCATCTGAAGTAAAATCCCGACAAGACGTAGGTGATGGTCATGGGGAAGGCCGGGGGAGTGGTGGCCCCCATCATTGATGGGGTCAGTTCTGCCCTGCTAGCTCTGGTTCAGAATCTGGGGGTGCTGGAACTGATGCCCAGGTGGTGGCTGTGGCGAAAGGGGCATTTCGCCAATTACATCTGGTGTGTCAGCTTTCGCTGTATGTCTCGTACTCTGACCTAGCCATGATCATCCATGCTTTTATTACTTTGAGACTGGACTACTGTAATGCACTCTACGTGGGGCTACCCTTGGTGCTGGTTTGGAGGCTGCAGCTGGTGCAGAATGCGGTGCCTTGTCTGCTAATGGGGACGGAACGACGCAAGCATATTACACCAGTGCTTCGCTCTCTGCACTGACTGCCTATAGTCTTCTGGGCCCAATTTGAGGTGTTGGTGTTGACCTTTAAAGACCTGAATGATCTGGGTCCATCCTACCTGAGGGACCCCCTCACCCTCTGGGTACTGAATTGGCCCCTGCGGTCAGCCGGGGGCGCCCACCTTTTGGTCCCCCAGTTTCTCGGGTGTCGACCTTGCAGAGGGCGTTCTCTGTGGCAGTGCCGCGGCTGTGGAACTCCTTCCCATTGGAGGTCCACCTGATTACTGACCTCCCCTCTTTCCGTAGACAATGCAAGACCTGGCTGGTCCACCGTGCTTTTCCTGAAGGAGAGGGGGTGGGTGAGTTGGGTTAGGGTGTGTGGGGGGTACTCTGTATTTTGTATTCTGTTTTAATAGTGTTTTAATTGTATCATTGTTGTGTTAAATTATTTTAATATGTTGTTAGTCACCCTGAGATGCTTAGCAGGAGGGGGCGGCATACAAATTTGACTATAAAATAAATAAATAAATAAATAGTGTCGCGCGGAAACCATGGGGATCCATGGGACTTGTCATTGGCCCCACTGGGGCTGCTGCAGCTGTTGGGTTTCTCCCCGCTTGGCTTCTCCACTTACTAATTTCACCTCCTGCTGGCAAGCAGGCTGTGCTGGGAGCTTGGGGACCCCCAAGGAGCTGGCCTTGCCATGGCCTAGGCAGTGCGGGAACCTCTTCTGCTCAGGGGATGTCTGGCCCCAAAGATCAGGTGGCCGGCCAGTGCACCATTCTATGAACTCAGAGGGGCCCGATGAGCCAGCTCAGCCAAGGGCCCAGGTGGCACATGGACCACCTGAGCTGGGGCCAGGCCAGCTCATCAGGACCCCCATAGACCTCAGTGCAGCTGATCAGCTGATCTCCCCCCTCCCTTCCTGAGCAAAAGAGGCTCATATACTGCCTGGGCTAGAGCCAGACCAGCTCTTTGGGGACCCCTGAGCTCTCAGTGCAGCATGCGGGCCAGAAGGAGGTGACATTCACGAGCCAGGTAGGCAGAGCGAGCAGCTGTTCTGGGACTAAGTGCCGGTCAGCTGATCTTTGAGCTAGGTGTTCCACCCCCCTCCGAAGAATCAATGGCTCCTCTTCTACCAGGACTGAGGCCGCCCCTCCCGCGGGAGCTCACAGGGTGTTTTAACACAGATTGCACACACGACGCTGCTCCGTCTCACATCCAGATGGGCCATCTGTTAAGGTGGCCTGCTAGGCATGTAGCTGGCACCGCCATCTCTGCTCCAGCCCTAGTCGAGGTGCTCTAGGCCATCCCGGGGCACTGCCCGTGGAAGGGGCTGTGCAAATCTGGGGTACTGGTCGTAGGCGGTGCAGCAGTCCATCTGTCTGGTGTACGGCTGCTGCAGCTCTGCTCTTGGCTGGGCGCTGCCCCTGGAAACATCATAGAGATGCAGGCGGCAGCCTAGAGAGGCAGCCGATCCACCTGCCACTCTATGGTATGCGTGTGTGTGTGGTGCTATGTAGGTAGGCTACAGGCTGCAGAAGGCCGGGTCCTTTTCAAACAGACTCTGGCACTGCTGAAAGCGGGACGATGTGGGGGTGTGTCCCCCCAGACTTGGTCTGGGGTTGTGAAGCCCCACTTCAGTCTAAAGAGCCCCATGGTGAGCTTAAATTTGATATTGTTATTTTAACATTTGTAAATAGTTCACTGTTTCTTGTCAAGAATCAGAGTGAGATGTTGCCGGTTCCCAGTTCATTCTGGGTCTCTGAGCTCCTTTGTTAGGAGGGGCATAAGTTAGCACCTGGCTGAAGAGGTTGCTTTGGAGTGGGGAAATGCACTACTCATTTCAGCTCTTTTAGAAATTAAGGGTGGAAACAAAGTAGTTTAGATGAACTCTTTTTTGGTTCCAACATCTGTTGGGGAGAGTATGCAAACCTTCGGTCCACATAGGGCCCTTCTTCAGGCACGTAAGAATAATTTGGTACCCGCAACATTTTCGAGTACTGTGATGGGTATTCAGTGGGCTATCTGATTACCGGTCATTTCCGGTTTTGATTTTTTTGATCTTCCCGTTACCTATCAGTAAATTATTGGGATGGAGAACTGACAAACCAGGATGGAATACTGAAAAATCGAGACCAGAAGTTGAAATATAAGGACTAGGAGGTGTCGGTCCTTACCTATAAAGCTCTAAACGGCCTAGACTCCACCTACCTGTGGAATTGCCTCACTCTCTGTGTCCAGGATCAGGAGTGCCCTTCTTGATGTCCCCCGGGTGGCTCGGTAGCCACTCCTAGGCTATGGAACTCCCTCCTGGTGGAGGCCCATGAAGCCCCGGACTTCGCCGCCTTTCACCATAGTTGTAAGACCTGGCTGTTCTGCCGGGCCTTCAGCGAGGGTGATGAGTTGGGTGGGTGGGTGAAGGGATTGATTTGTCTTCTGTTGGCACCCCCTTTTGTAGTTTTATTGGGTTCTATATTTGTTTAAAATATTTTATCTTTGCTGGTTTAAAACGTTTTTTATTTGTAAGCCACCTCAAGCTGCTTGATTGCTGGAGAGGCGGGGTAGAAAAGTATGAAACAAACAAACAAATAAACAAATAAATAAATAAACATTCCAGGAGATTCTGGGATGTAAAATATTTGAATCGGGTTGAAATCAGGTACTAATTGGTACCCCAATTTTTCAAGTCGATTTGGGTACGTAAATTCGGCAGGTATACCTATTTTTTAGGGGTGTGTGTGTAATAATTCAGCTCTATTAAAGAGAGTGCGGTTTCTTTGCTTGGTAAATTTCTCTACTCCAGTAGGTGGCCTCAGTGAGCCACTCACTAAATCTCCTCTCACGTTTCGGTTAGCTGGGAAGACGTCAAGCCCTGAGAGAAATGTTGCCATATGATTCATATGCAGGTAGTTTCTTTGTTGACAGGGATAAACAGGGAGAGGATGCCTTGTTTGCAAGCCCTGAGGACTTAGCCGTAGGGTCGCAGGCTTTAGGGGCATAGCAACAACAGCTGAAAAGAAGAATCCTAAGAGAATCTTGAAGTGAATGAAAGGGAATAGTAATTTGGAACACATCCTTCCCATGGGCCAAAACATTTGGCTGCTTTCCAGTTCCTGGCCCTGGCCCCTGTATCCAACACCCACCCCCAAACACTGAAAGAGCGGGCTCAGAGGAAGGGAGCTAGGGCTGATGCGGCAGCAGCTGTTACTGCGCCGCCATTCCATTCCGCCATTTTGGAATTGCCCGCGCCACACCGCGGCTTTTCTGCGGACATTCTGCAAATTGCGGAATTGCGGAAAAATTGTGGAAACTGTTGGAAAATCACTGTTCCGCTATTTTGTGGCGCTGGCGGAATGGCAGAAGTAGTGAAAATGTCATGTTTCCGCTATTTTGCGAAGCCTGTGCAAGTAGCGGAATGAAATTAGCGGAACTGCGAAAGTAGTGGAATGAAACTAGTGGAATGAAAGCCTCTGCCACGCCGTACCACTAATTGCGGAAACGCTGTTTCTGGCGGAAATAGCTACCGCTGCGACATTCCGCTACAGCCCTAAAGGGAGCAGAGATGACGGCATGCACACAAGGAGAGGGGATGAATCCATGGCACCGAACCATCGTCTTCTCATATGGATCCTCTCATTCCTTCCTCCATTTTATACATTTTATTTCATTTATTCAGATTTTTACCCTGCCCCTCCGCTTGAGGCTCAGGCCACCTTACAACATATCAAAATACATGAATGATATATTAAAAAATCCCCTAAAAAAACCAGCCAACCACCCAGCAATCGCCACTCCAGGTTGGACTATTGTAATGCGCTCTACAGTGGGCTGCCCATGGTGACGGCTTGGAAGTTGCAGCTGGTGCAGAATACGGCGGCCCAGCTTTTGGCGGGGCTGGGCTGCCGGGAGCACATTGCACCGGTGCTCCGTTCTCTGCAGTGGCTGACGATGGTTTTCTGGGCCCGATTCAAGGTGTTGGTATTGACCTATAAAGCTCTAAACGGCCTAGGCCCTGCATATCTACGGGGCCACCTCACCCTCTGGGCTTTGCATCAGCCCCTGCGGTCATCTGGGGGTGCCTTACTCGAGGCCCCCTGAGTTTTCGGGGGAGGCATACAGGAGAGGGCATTCCCAATGGCCGCACCGCAGCTGTGGAACTCCCTGCCGGTGGGGGCCCGACTGGCCCCTGATCTCCCCTCGTTTCGATGAAGTTGTAAGACCTGGCTCTTCCACCAGGTGTTTGGCGAGGGAGATGGGTTTGGATTTGAGTAGGGTGGGCAAGGGTGGGTGTGGGTGTTTGGTACCTCCTTTTAAAGTTGTTTTAAGTTGTTTTAAGTGTTTTACTTTTTATATTTTATATGATGTGAGCTGCCTCGAACTGCCGGAGGCAGGAGGGGTGGGACAATAAAATTTAAAAATAAATAAATAAATATAAAAGCACATAAAACTATATTTAAAGATCCCCTAAAAAAGCCACCTAGAAATCCGCACCCAATCCCATCCCTGCCTGCCTAGTGCTTGGCCAAAGGCGCAGAACCAACCAATATCCTTTTACAAACACAAAAAGAGCACCTAAATTCCGAGAAAATGACAAAAAAGTCCCAGAAAGTGAAATAAAATGACCCCAAAATGGTGGTAGCGTGGAATCACCGAAACCTGACAAAGTACCGACGGGGACTCGCAAGCACCGGGAACGGGAACAGTTGCTCTTGTCTCAGCCCTATCTACAACCAAGTTTTCAGGGAAGTTCAGGGTCACATTTGCAGAAATGTTAGTTGTATCTTATGATGGTTAGGATCTGATAGAGGAAATGGAGGTCAGGTCACCTAGCAACCTTAAATCACATTCTGTGTAAAAGCAAAAAGAAATGAGTGAATCAAATGGTGTTGCTTTTATTTATTTTTTCCCTGCTCATTAATCACCGAGTGGTCACCCCAGAAGGAGAAGTATGAAGGTAAGCGTTTCTGAACACCCATTCCTTCTACCAGTTCAGTACTAAAGAAATAATACCCATGAAATATAACAAAGATGTTACCCCATTGCGATAATGAGAGACACCAAATTGTCGCAGAGTTTGACGTGCCAGAATCCATTTATATCCATTGCTGTTGCCAAGGTAATCGAATTACAAAGATCGCTTCTAGGTGAAGAGCCCCATTAGGGACGTTCAGAGGAAGATGTCAAAATGAGGATGTTACATCCATTGGGGACGATCCTGTGTACCACAAATCCCGTGCGCACGTGGGCAGGTGAGCGGTATCCCCATGGCACAATGCGTCTGTAATGGAGGTCTGCCCGTGTTTGCATGTGGTTGCACGCAGGATCGGAGGGGCATGGGATCGGCCCCAGTGTTTCGCAATGAAGCCAGACTAGTTCGCAATTTAAAATTTACTCTTTTTAAAATTTATTTTTAGATGTTCAGTTACCAATCCATACTCTCGGGCTTATGTCACTGGAACAATGAGGACCATAGTGTGCAAAACACAAGGTGAAAAGCAAGAAGACAACAGTATAAATGGAGAATACCATAAGAATGAACTCCAAACAAGTGGAACCAATCAATATTCTGTTACAAACACAAAAAGAGCACCTAAACCAGCACAGGGCCGGAGCGTTTTTGTTTATGTTGATGTTTTCTACTTTTTCGGCTCTCCGGGTGAAATTCTGAATGCCGGACGCAGCCCCCTTGTGTGCTGTACATGCACAAAACGACAGTACCCAGTACTGTGCCACGTGCGTGGTACGGAAACACAACCCTAACGCCTGCCTCCTCCACACAGCATGCCTAGCAGGCACAGGGGGGTTGGGGTTAGACCAGGATACATGCTTGCCGAGCGTGGCTCTCCTATGTGCACATGCATGATGCGTGTATATCACGCCTGCGCCCAGCACACGCAGGGCATAGGATTGTGCCCAGAATGTGCAGACTGGTTGCCCTTTTGAAATGGGCAGCCCATGGGCACATTTTGTCTGCAGTCTCTATTGTTTTGGGAAAGGGCTGTGTGCAGACAGAATGGCCCCAGTTGGCAATTTGCACATGCACAGTTATTTTTAATTTATTATTATTATTATTATTATTATTATTATTATTATTAATAATAATAAATAAAATAACACCTCCATGCCAAAAACGATATGGTCATTTACGAAAACCCCTGACAACAAAGGGTTTTGTGAATGACAACAAATACTAAAATGCAAACAAATGTTGTGTGTAGCAGTGGGGGCTCCAAGAGCCACACTGGGGCGCTGGGCATCAATTTGGGGAATGACACGCCCTTCCAGCTCTGTCAGTCACTCTTCCCACTCTAGTGGGGTGCACTTGCAAGGACCCCACACTAGTGGGGTCCTTGCCCTTGGCCCCCTACCCCCCCTTTAGCCAAGGCCTACGCCACCAACAGTGCACAGTCCCTGTATATGGGCCTAAGCCCTTTCAGTCCAGTTCTCACCAGGAGGGAGCCCACAGCAACAACCCCATCTCCTACAGCCACCCTAGCCAGACTGAGCTCAGGCCCTTTATAGCCATTGAGCATGCTCAGTCTGACTAGCACCTACTGAGCAAGTCTGGGGACTTGGACTCTAGAGGGACTCAGGGGTTCTACAGATCATGCTTCAGGGCAGTCTCCGGAAGGCTTTAGAGCCTCCACTGGGCATGTCCCAAGCCTCCCATATACTTCTATGGGCTGCTCAGGAATCTATACAGCAGGGTTCCTTCAGGCTTCCAGGAGCCACCCTACTACAGCGTGCCTTCTGCACACCCCTCATAGTCAAGCAGGAGCATAGGTTGAATCCAGATGAGCCATTAGCAAGGGCATCCTCAGCGGGCTAAGGCAGTGGTGTGGTCAAGTGGAGGCACCAACCAAATCCAGGTGAGCAGTTAGCACGAACATCAATGGATCAGGGGACAGGCTAGCAACGGGCTGTGAGAGCAAGGAGGCAGGGGGGTGCATGGTGAAGATGTAAGGAGAGGAAGGTGACAGGAGGTTCAACCAGTGGAATCAGTTGCTAAGCCAATGACTCCTCGCCAGGATCTGATTATAAAGGGAGAAGAGGAGGAAGTGGCCAGAACTTCTTGTCCCACCCCGGAGCACCTGGAGTTGGCTCTGATTGGACTGGTGCTGTCGTGGCCGGAGGATCCCTCATCTGGTGGTGCAGGCGCTCCTTGTGAACTGGCACTGGCGTGACTGAAGGCTCTCTCATCTACTGTGGCAGGCACTGCTTGTAGACCAGCATGGTTGTGGCAATCAAAATTCTGACAGGAATTCCAATCAAACAAAATATTCAACTGGAATTCCAATGAAACAATGGGTGATTTCAGACGTGACGGGCCAAGAGACTTGCCACGCTGAACCCCGGACCGGGATCACTCTCAGATTCCGGTCCATGATGAAGCCGTCCGTCCTTCAGACGTGTCGGCTCCATCACTGTAGGGAATTGGGGAGGGGGAGGGGCTGTGCAGCATTCCGTGATGTGCGGATGCACAGCCCCGCCCCCCCGTGCTCCCTCGGCCGGCCGCCCACGGGGAGAAGGGTGGGTGTAGCGGCCAATGAGGCCACTGCACTCGATCCCGTACCGGGGTTCGAGGCGCAATTCTGGACTGGGGCAAGGTAACTGATGTTACTTTTGCCCCTTTCTGGATCGTGGCCAAGCTAACCACAGTTCTCGACCTCCGGCCGGCTAGAGGCCCAGAACCATGGTTAGGTCTTACCCCCGCCAGATATTCACTGTGGGAACACCAACACCACAGGAGATCCACTGTAATTCCCTGTGGTGAAAGGCGTTTTCGTAATGTCTGAAATTACCTCATATGTGCAATGGCATACTCAAAATGGCAGTCACCATACAACAAGATGGCCACTGCAATGTTGGACGGTAGCTGGCATTTTGTTGTACCATAGCTGCACGGTATGGCTGTGCCCACTTTGCACATGCGCAAACGAGACCAAAAAAATTTCAATCGGTTCCAGCTAAGTGGAATCAGAACATTTGTTCATTGTGTGGTTCTTCACCAGAATGGGTCGAATGACCGGATTCTGTTGAAAACAGAACCAAATTCAAAATGAAATTTCACCCCATTCTCCTTTGTCACAGAAGGACAGAATAGAGAAAACAGGTTCAACTTGCTGAAAAGCAAGTTTAGGAAGAACTTCCTAGCTATAAGAAAGGTTGCAATGGGGCAAGTTGCTAAAGGTGGTTGTAGATTGTGTAATCTAATCTCCTTTCCCGAATGTTTTTAAGATGAGGTTGACTAAGTATTTATCAGGCATGATTTAGAAGATCAAGTTAGTCCTCTCTGAGTGCCAAGGCTCGGACTTGGCAATTCTCCAGGTCTATGAGTCTATGACCTTCAGTCCCTTTGCCTGCCTTTTTGTCTCCTATAAACATCATGGCTATGTAAAGCACCATCAGAACAACAGACAAAAGAATTCAGAGCCTCCACACACTGAGAATAAAAATGGAATTAAAATTTGGCTGCTGCTTCCAAAAACTCACCCATCAAATTTCTAGACTTCGGTGGACACACTAAAAAGCAAAGGGCGTTTAAATGTTTATAGACATAAAAGCTACAATTCTCTTCCCTGGGTGCATCCTACTTGGATGTCTAGCATTGGCTTGCAAATGGAATGATTCCAAATGTCACTCACCCATCTTAAATAATGTTCTCTTAATTGATGCAACAGCTCATGTTGATTATCATTCGAGGCTGAACTGAAGATAATTTTAGCATCAGCCTTCATTACCATGTGGCATTTCACTGTGGATGAAAGTCAAGATAAATGATTTGTTTTACATATTTTTCCCCCTATTCCTCACCAGTCACAAAAAGCAGTGGGAACACCGCATGTAAATTTCAAGGGCGGTCAGTGGTACAGTTGGAGTGGAGGTGCTGAGTGTGGAAAAATAGACTCTACTTCTGTGCTGGACACAGCCATTAGGTGTTAACAGACACGATACTGGCCCAGAGCAAACCCTGACCAGGGTGGCAGCTGGACCAGGACAGTGGGCCTGGATGAAAGCAGATTCACAGTAGCTGCCCAGCTGGACTGAAATGGGTGGAACTAGGTGGGAATGTCTGTTCCTGGCCCCGGCTCCATCCGGGGCGGGGGGTTGCCATGGTGCCCAGCCATGGCTGCCTGTAATAGGCAGCCATGGCTGTCCATCATAGTAGGGAGGCGGGGTGACACTGGGAGCACAGTGACATGGCTGGGAGGCTGCACATAGCTCCCAACGCTCTCTCCCCGGCTGCAGAAGTTCCTGTGGGCGGAGCTTGCCAGGCCAGGGGAAGGCCCGGGGAAGACGTTGGGTGGATGTCTGTTAACACCCAAAGTTCCCCTCCTTGCCTCTGATGGCAACCGCACGTGCACCAGAGCTCCATTGGAGGGGGTGGGGGGAAACAGCAGCCTGAGTTGCCTAGGGTTGCTAAAATCCTACGTCTGGCCCTACAAATGTTTTTTTGGTAAATGAAAATTCAAACAAAAATGAAAGGCGTGCCTTCTGCACACCCTTACAGTGCATGTACTTATCAGTAAAACCGAATCAAAATGGCTTTGGTCTCACTTCATGCTGGTGTAAATGAAACTTGGTGGGATAAAGAAAGAGGATCAGCCTGTAAACGTAATTCCACTGATGTGAACAGAAGATGTTCTGTGACGTGAGTCATGCATTAACATCTTGAGAGATGGATGCAGGAGCTGAGACATGGAAGGGAAATCCATTAATGTGAGACAAAATATGAGCAGGAATATTAACACAGGGATATGTTTCCTCCGCTGATTAATCCACAAAACACTTTGCCTTAATAAGAGAGAATGAGCCGAGGATAATGTTTTTGCGTTGCTGAGCTCCTGATGCGCAATGGGCTTCCCTTCAGAGGTAGGTGAAAGAAGAAAGGAAAATTATAATCCTTCATGGTCTGTGAGATCAAGAGGAAAAATGAGAATTAGGAAGATTTGAAGGAACTTAAACGCGCTAATGAATCTCAAAGAGAGGCTAATGTTGAAAATGAATTCTAGAGGTATTTTCTTTTTTAAATGAGGCAAGAAGGTGTAGCAATTAGCGGAGGGTGAGGAGCCAGATATTCTAGCGCCAGTCATGGAGGATTTATTTAACCGCAGTTTCCCCATATGTAAAATCAGTGCTTAATTTATAGGGACGGGAATTTCGGTTTCGGATAAAACCGAAATAATCCGAAAATGGCCATTTCGGATCAATCTGAAATTTTGATTCTTTTTCAGTTTCGGTATTATTGATCTGTTGCATTGATTTTTGTACCGAATTTTTACATTGCAGTTTGTCCCGCATTGAAAAAACGCAGTGTTAAAAATCTGGTACAAAAATCGATGCAAAAGATCCGATAGTACAAAAAAAAAAAAACAACCCGAAATTCATGAGAACTGAAACCAAAATTGATTGAAACCGAAATTTTGCCCAGAGTCCCATCCCTATTAATTTATATATATATATAAAAAATTAATTTCTCAGGAGGACCATGCCTGCCCAAGAAGACACATACGCCAGCCTCAGAAGTCATGCTCTCTGCTTCAGAGCTTGTCAGAGCAGAGAGCTGAATCCAATTTGCAGGTACCCCTCCAACTGTTGGATCACTCTGCCTCTCTACAGAGGAATGGAGTCCCGGTGTGATTAATCAATATGATGACCAGTACAGGGGGTGAGGCAGGAAAGTCATTAATGAAAGCCAAATCCAGGTTTCTTTTTCTAGTTTTCATTTCCAACTAGGTCTGGAAGGCTCGAAGAAGCTGTTCCGTTGTCACAGAAAATTTCCACAAAAGCGGAACAGCTGTGTTTTTGTTTTGTTTTTTTCTGATTCAAATTCCAATTGGCAATAATTCAAATCAGAATCCCAACCAAAAAAATGGAAGTACTTCCTTCCCCATTTGCACATGTGCAAATGGCTGCTGATTTGTACATCGGCAAATTGGCACTGCATCCTCCCTGTCCCACAAGCCCGCAGTTTGGGCTTCATCTTCGACTTGCACCTCGCCTTCAAACCCTACATTGACTCGGTTACCAAATCCTGCTGCTTCTCCCTCCACAACATTGCCAAGATCCGTCCTTTTCTGTTTTTCTCCCCTGCCAAAACTCTCATCCACGTCCTGTCATCTCACACCTCGACTATTGCAACCTCCTCCTCGCTGGTCTTCCCCGCTCTCACCTTTCTTCCCTCATCTCTGTTGAAAACTCTGCTGCCAGGATCATTCACCTAGCCCGTCGCTTTGACCATGTGCAGCCTCTCCTCTCTCCACTGGCTCCCCCTTCCTGAGCATATTCTGCAAAAGCTCCTCGTTTTCACCTACAAAGCCCTTCACAACCTCGCTCCCCCCTACCTCTCTACCCTGATCTCCCTCCGTACCCCTGTTTGAGCCCTCCACTCCTCTTCCATCCCCTCCCTCACCCTCCCACATCTCCCCTGCTCCCCCAACCACCTTCGTCCCTTCTCCCTTGCTGCCCCGCATGTCTGGAACTCCCTCCCTGCCCTCGTCCGCCTTGCCCCCACCCTCCACACCTTCAAGTCCCTCCTCAAAACCCACCTCTTCCGCTCCGCCCTTCCTAACTCCTGCTAACCAGCCCCACCCAGGATTATCCCTCACCTGTTATCTGTAAACTCCCAATTTACTGCAACCAAGGGAAGAACGCGTACCTGAGTTCCCACATCCTCATGGATGTTGCATCCCTTGTCTCTCCCTCTGTTCCCCTTTCTCTGTCTCCCCTCCCCCTGTTTTAAGACTGTAGGTTCTCGGGCAGGGACTGTGTCTATCTTATTTTTGTAAAGCACCAAGTACATCGCTGGCGCTATATTAATAATAATAATAATAATAATAATAATAATTTTTAAATGGTGACAGCAGCACTGCTGCCATTTTGGAAATGGGCAGTCGATTTGCGCATCTAAATTAAACCTGGTGGTCATTTTGCATGTGCATGTGCATGGGTGTTTTCAGACGTGACGGGGCCAATTGGCCCCGTCACGAAATCAATGAATTCATCTCCTGCCGGGATGACCTGTAACGCCCTAACAGACGTGCTGGGGGATCCCGGCGGGGAATCAGGGAGGGGGCGGGGCCGCGTGACGCAACGTGTGGCCGCATGGCCTGGCCCCCTCCACGCTCCCCGCTGCCCGCCCTCTGGGGAGACAGGCGGCCACCGCGGCCAATGCTGCCTCAGTGCTCACCCACTATGGCCATGGGCCAGAATCCCTGTGGGGATTCCGGGCTGTGGCCACCCTCCAGACGTGACGGCGGGGGTCACCAGGGCGGGGAATCGCCTTCACCACGCGATGGCCTCCGGTCCCGCCGCTTCGGCCGCTCGCGTGGTGAATGTGATTCCCCGCCATGGTAACATCTGGGGGGGGAACATCCGTTCCCCCCAACAGATGTTACATGGTCCAAGCCACCACAGGGAATTGACAGTGGTTGACATTGACCACGTAACATCTGAAAATACCCCATGTTTTTTTAAATTCATTTGTTCTTATTGGATTAAATGATCATTCATTCCAATCTCCATTCAGAACAAAAGAAATATCCAGTTTCTATCAAAATCAGAACTGAGCAAAATTCTGGATTCAGTCCTATATCTAACCCTGCAATAGCCAATATTGGCCGTTTCCTGGTCTGTTACATTTTGGGGTGCACACTCCTATTGGGAACATTTTCAATAGTTGGAATTTAATTGCTACCTTGAATTTCATTACTGAAGGTGACCCCTGCACGCCCTTCACCCCCAATTAAGTCATGTGTAAAATGAGGGTCATCATTTTTTCAAAGTTCTATGACTTTGTCCAGTGAGAGATACTTTGCAAAGGTCTAACTCAACATAACTTCAGCGATGTTGACGTTCTCCCAAGTTAAACCAAATTTGCATTAACTCCACTGAAAAATCAAGTAATGCGTCCATTGAGTAAGCTGCCTACGGGTTTGCGAAGGAATCAAGCTTAAGTCAAACTACATAGCAAATAACACAGAGAAGGCAACAGATTGTCCCATCTAATTGCCTTTTGACTCCATTGATTTATCACCAGGATAACATTTCACAGCTGAACATTGCCTTATATTCAGGCATGGCTCCATGGAAAGGTGCCTCTGCTCACAGAATACGTGGCTTCTGTCATCCTGCGGCTTGGGACTTCAGACAAAGATTGAAAGCCGATAAGAAGGGTAAATTAGGATGCATGAAAAAGGCAAGCCAATTAATTAGCTTATTCATCTTCTGAGGAAGGCAAAGCATTGTCTCCTTGATCAAGGAAAGAATGTAGCTATTGACTTTTTGGAAAACACACGTGCTAAATGAATGTCTTAAGGTCTCCATCACACCCACTCACTCCATAAGCTCTGAGGAAGAATTTATGGGCTTCCCTCAGGAGCGTGATTTATCTTGGGGCAATGTAACTACAGCCACCAAGCCTTGAAGAACAAACCAGGAGAAGCCAGAAGCTGGTGGAGACGTTTCCTACTTGAGATTCTCTTGGATAACAACATACCATCTGCCAGCAATATTTTCTCTTTGCAGTGGAGTAATGACAGTCCAAAGTGAGGTGGAATAGGTTGACTTGCAAATTTGTACCCTAGACTCCAACCATACCATGCCATCAGGTACCCAAGTTAAACCCAAATGCTCACATGTGCCCATTAAATCCGGTGCTATCACTCACCGAGTGCCGTCACAGAAATGAATAACCTTTTTGGCTATTTTGCTTTGGTTATGTCAATCACTTGGGTTTGGTATTTAACATTTCATTTATTTTGTGCTGGCACTATTTAGCACGAAATAGTGAAGTGAGCGAAATACCAAAATGACCAAAGAACAAGCAAACAAACAAACAAACAAAAAACCCCAAACATAACAAAGTAAATTGCTCAAATAAATAGATATGCACATCAACTGATGGGCATTTACAATGCTTATCAATTCAGGGCATGCTTGATGATGATGATGATGATGACGATGCCAGAGGTCTACCTGACACTATACAATCAGTAGTCATAGACAGGTCCATACCCCAAGGAGCTTACAATCTAAGAGAGACAAGAAAGAGGGAGACATGGGAGGGTTGAACATCAAGAGAGAAGAATATGTTCATGAGGTTAAGAAAATGCAGCTGCACATGCTTCACTTAGTTACAGAAAAGACTTTCTGAGTGAGCGAGAGAAAAGGACACAATTTCACTCTTGACAAGCTCGGGAAGGCCTGATGGAAGAGGTAGAGCTTCAGGAGGGATTTGAAAGTTGGGAGGGAGGGAGCAAAATTAATGTATCCGGGGAGGGAGTTCTAGGCCTGGGGACAGCAAGGGAGAAGGGGCAAAGATTAGAGGAGCAAAGGGGTCACGGGAAGGCGAGGGTGGGAGCAGAGGAGGAGTGAAGTTCCTGGGCAGGAGTGCAGCGGGATACAAGAGTGAAGAGACATGAGGAAGCAAGACCATGAAGAGCCTTGAAGGTGAAGACTGAATAAATGTAGGGATGTGCGAACGCGGTTCGGAAGTTCGGAGTTTGGACCGAACTCGAATATTTGGTTGACCGAACCGAACTTTCGAACTGAACAGGTGGCATAAACACAGCACCCCCCATTTAATTCCATGCAGATATGTGATTAATGAACAACTAACTGTTTCCTGTCCCTGAGACATGGGCTGTCTTTAGACGAGCACTGCGTGCTCGCGCCTAAAAATCACGCAACTGTGAAAAAGAGCGTGGGTGGGGTTAAGAAGTGTGGGGATGCGCCTTAGAGTGCTCGTACATTTATTTAAAGGTGCCAATTACAGACCTCAATCATCATTTTTCACCTAGATCATCAAGGTCTTTAATTGGCGCCTTTAAAAATATGCACGAACGCTCTTAGGCACGTCCCTGAATGTCTAAACCCCGTCTACACTCTTTTTCACAGACGCATGATTTTTAGGCGTGAGCGCACGGCGCTCATCTAAAGACGGCCATGGTCTCAGACCTTCCAGACACTCTGGAGGTGCTGGACCAGTTCACTTGTTCAGGATGCTGCTTCTCTTGTTTCCGATTAGCACGGCCACAACTTGCAATGTCTTGCGAAAACGAAACACCAACTAAATACTTAGGGTATTTTCAGACGTTACGAGATCACGGTGAACCACGGTGAATACCCACATGATGATCATGATCCCGTAACATCTGTTGGGGGGAACGGAAGCTCCCCGCCAGATGTTCACCCCCGTGAATCATGGGGGGGAATCACATTCAACATGCAAATGGAGGTCCTGGCCGGACTATCTCTGTTTGCATGTTGAATGTGATCCCCCCCCATGATCAAGGGGATTGTCTCATCTGTCCCCTGACCATGGCCTGGAATCAGCGGCAAGATTCTAGGCCGTGGTCAATGCCCCGGGGGGACTGGCGGGCGCTGGGGCTGCATTGGCCGCGGCGCCCACCCATCTCCCGGAGGGCGGGCGGCCAGGGGAGCGTGGGGGGGGGCTGTTCGGCCACACGTGGAGCCACGCAGCTCTGCCCCCTCCCCCAATTCCCCACTAGAATCAGTCGGCACATCTGTTTGACGGCCGTTTTGATCCTGACGGGGGATCAATGGGTGATTCCGTGACGGGGCCACCGGCCCCGTCACGTCTGAAAATACCCTATATAAATAATTTCAACACCCACAATTTAGTCTGAATTTTTTTCTCATGGTTATGGACCCCTCAAAATGGCAGGCAAAGTTTGCCTATTTCCCCCTCTTTTACTTGTGTGTGCCTGACAAAGGGTGTAACATTACATTTCATTTGCTCATCTCTATTTATAACAGTAGGTGAAAACAAATGGATGGTAGCCCACAGAGGCCCCTGAGTCACCACGCATTGTCCAGAGAATGTTGATGATGCATCGTGGGCTAAGGATCGCCCAGCCGGGCTAATCTGGGCTAACATGTGCTCTTCCGAATGTTAGGCCCCACCCAGCCCCACCGTGGGGCGTGGTCTGAGGATCGGATCTGGAGGAGGGCACTCTCTCTGACAGCGAAACGTCTGATCAGGGGGAGGAGTGGTGCTTGAAGGAACGTATTCACCAGGGCTGCCAAACAGGTGATCAGGGGGCCAGAGGAGCAAAGGAGCCCCCTTCCGCAGATAAACTATTTGGCGGACCAGGTGAGCTTGCTCTTCCAGGCTCACCTGATCATCTCTTTGGTGGCCTGAGTAAGCGTGCTCCTCTATCCCCTGATCAACCGTTTTGCAGCAGCTCCTCCAAGGAGTCCTGCACTGTGTGGACGGTTCCTCAGCCAACTTGTAGGGTGGAGGGACTTGTGGTAGCAGTCCTCCCTACCTGGATTCCCTGAGGGTGGGGCTGATCATTTGAACTATCTTCCCCACCAGCCCAAAGTGTGGTGGCTGCAGTGACCTTCCACGGGGCAACCAGGAGATCCAGCTCACCCTTGTCTCGTCCCCCCCCTGAGCTGAAATGAGTACAGAAAAAAATTGTGCATACCCTTCATATATGCCCTATTTACACACCTGAAATGTGTGTAAATAGGGCATATATGATGCTATCTCTATGTTCTGCTCAGTAACCATTTTGGTTATTCTTTTTTGGTTGTTCTACTTTGGGGGAGGGTTTTTTGGTTTGTTTATTTCAATATTTTGGTATTTCAGTTTGCATCATTTTGGCAATATGAGCACTATTGCACATGCACAATTGCCAAAAATGATGTAACTAAAATACCAAAATGACCGAACAACCAAAATAACCAAACCAAAATAATGCCCCCTTACCCAAAACAGAATGCCCCCCAAATACCCTAAATATGTGAGTACCCATTTTGCTTGTAGATATTATTTGAGCGCTAGGGATGGGCGAACAGAACCGAGTTCGGAAATTCGGTTCAGTTCAGAAATTCGGTTCGGTTCGGAAGTTCAGTTTGGTTGACTGAACTATTCGAGTTCGGTCCGAACTCCGAACTTCCGAACAAAGTTCGGAAATTCAAACCCCATTGAACTAAATGGAATATTATCTTTTATGTATGGGCAAACAGAGCCAAGTTCGGAAATTCGGTTCGGTTCAGTTCGAAAACCGAGTTTGGTTTGGAAGTTCAGTTTGGTCAACCAAACTGATCGAGTTCGGTTCAAACTCTGAACCTCCGAACTGCGTTCACCCATCCCTATTGAGTGCTCAAAGGACTACCTGAAAATGCAAATATTACCCAAGAACAATGTACCTGCTACTCATTTCAGTTCTCATTTATAGTAACTCATTCCTGCTATACCACCCTCTAAAAAGGAATAGGCCTGAAACAAGAAATCTCAGTGAATTCTGCTTCTGTTGGAAGCAGATCATTCATCGAGATTCATGTGAAGTGGAAATGTACCAACTTTCCTTCTGTTTTTGCCATTTTCCTTTATTTTTTGCAAGTTAAATAGGGCTGGTATGGGCTGGTTCCAAGCCCTGTGTGCACACCTGTGATCTGTAGAGATGAAAACCTGACAGCTAAATTTCAGGGAAGTGTTTGGATTTGACATAAAAGTGCTGTAAAACTCGTAAAATTCCCAGTAATTGACCAAAAAGTCCCGGAAAATGATGAAAAGTCCTAGTGACAAAAATGATAGGGGAAAATTGAGGAAGCACAGACTTACCGGAACCTGACGAAGTACCTGACAGACACTTGGAAGTGCTCCCAAGGGGTTAGTATTTCCCTTTGGAATGGGAACATTTTCTCAGCCCTACACAGGAACAGGTTGTGCTCACCAGTATTGAAAAAAAAAAAGAAAGAAGAATTAGGTTTGATGAAGCTGCCAACTTTATTTCAGCAAGGTTTCTTTTTGCATTTAGTGGCTGGAGAAAAAATATACAGAAGTGGTTTCGAGTGTTCCTGTGAAAGATAAAATGAAATGGCCTTGGTTTGCTTGAATTATTTCAAGTGGGTCTGTCTGGACTGAGGTGATGTGCATCTGGGCATCAGAGGTAAAATGCAGGCACCCTTTAATAGAGCTGAGACAGGAGCAAGAGTTCCCATTCCAAAGGGAAATACTGACCTTTCAGGAAAGCTTGTGACTGTCCATCAGTACTTCATCACTTTCCGGTGATTCTGCGCTGCTGAAATTTTCTGTTGTCATTTTTGTCACTTTCCAGGACTTTTTCATCATTGTCTGGGATGTTTTCATCACTTTCTGGGACTTTTCCATTACTTTCATCACTTTCTGGGATTTTTACGATAGTATTATGGCAGTTCAACAGCATTTCTATGGCAATTTCAAGCAATTCCCTGCTGTTTAGCTGGCAAGTTTTTATCTCTACAGACCCCAGGGGGTGCGTGCGGAGCTTGGGACTGGCTCATGGTAGCCCGGTTCAATTTGTGAAAAACAATAGAAAATGGCAAAAACAGCAGGAAAGCTGGTAAGTTTCCACATCGTGCAATTCTTGGCAAACACTCTACTTATGATGGAAACAGCACTTACTGAGATTTATCGTTTCAGGTCTATCTTTTAACAACCATTGGCAGTCTAGTGCTTGCTTCCCAACACAAAAAAGTACCATATAATCAAAGTTATTTTTAAGTTCCCATGTGCACAATGTGTAAATGAAAGAACATTAAAACATGCCTTATTGAAAGAACACAGAGCACAATGGTCTATTTGGCTATTAAACACAATATTCAAGGATGTACCTCAGGCTTGGGATGTCCCTAAACCCTTCTGAAGGATGTAACCAGGGATGGATAACTCTTTACCAGCCAAGACAGTTTCTCTCGTTTTCACTGAAATCAAAGATGCCAATAACCTTTTGCCACTTTCTGTCACCTTCCAGTAATTACCGTCACCTGTTCTGTCATTTACGGTTCAACAGTGGTGTAGACAGTTCAAATGCAGTATATAAAGACCAAAGTAGCAGAGAAGGTACCAACCAGAGTAGTTGTAGTACCAAAGAAAGTACCGGAAGTACCAGACAAAGACATTAATGAATGGAAACTGGGGAAAAAAACAGCAAGAAATTATTCAATTTTTGTATTACGCAGAAGGTACCAATAAATGGTCTATTTCACTCATGGTGAATCATTGTTTCAGCTCTACACACGGGCCTCTCTCTCTTCACACATACACACAGGGTGTTTTCAGACGTTACGGGGCCACTTGGCCCCATACCGAAAACAACCCATTCATTCCCCGCTGGGGTCACCCCGTCACGCCATATCAGACGTGCCGGGGGGATCCCGGCGGGGAATTTGGGAGGGGGGCGGGGCTGCATGGCTCAACGTGCGGCTGCATAGCCCCGCCCCCTCCATGCACCTCGCCGCCCGCCCTCCGGGGAGACGGGCAGGCAGCGGGGCCAATGAGGCCGCCGCGACGGGCCGGATGCGCCATGGACCGAGATCCCGCTGGGGATCCCAGGCCGTGGCAACCGGCCAGACGTTACTTTTTTTTGGTCCCCGCTGGGGATCTTTTTGACCACACTTCCCGGGACATTCCCCCGGCTAGCCCGGGCAGCGTGGTTCAAATTGACCCCTTGCGGGTATTGACCGTGGTGAACATCTGGCGGCCGCCAAACAGACGTTCGAGACATGGTGACCACAGGTGGGTATTCACTGTGGTTCACCGTGATCTCGTAACATCTGAAAATACCCACCCACACACACACACACACACACACACACACCATGTATGAATGTACAAGACAGGTGCACCCCCGGCACGGGGCCTATGGTGGGCTGGGCATGAGATCGGCCCTACTGATTGTTCACTTGGTCGAAATGGATACAAATATATCAAATGCAGTATTTGTTTGAGATATTCTTTTCAGATATACTTAGTCATTAACTCAAACTATGTAATGTTTTGGGGATGCTCAAATCTGTGGCTTTGATCCTATTGCTGTACACTGCAGATAATCTAACACGTATTTTTATTCACTGATCATCTGCAATGAGTGGTTTGCGGTAGGCTGAATCAGGACACAATATTTCGAGCTGTGGTTTTTAAAAACATTTTTTATTTTTATGTTTACATTTCGAGCTGTGATTCTTCTTACACCTTTCATTACTAGGCCTCCAATCACCTGCCAATATAATCAGGCTAGAGGAACCTGGGCAGCCCTTCCCAGCAGAAGCTACGCATAAGATTTTATTCTCCAGTCACCTGCGTCATGTTTTCCTCTGGTCGTACGATTCATTCTGGCACGCTCAGCGAGTGCATGGATGCGGTTACCATCACTATTAAGATGGAAACTGCCTCCTGCCCTGGCCTATTAGACTTCGCATGAAAGTCTGTGAGCAAACTAACAAATGCAGAACTTGACGTCCTCACTCTGTGAATTGAGAAATATTACGGCTGGGTGAGCACAGGTCTCTCTCCACTAGCTGCAGTCGAACCCTGGATTGACTCATCGGAATTCATCACCACAGGCATAGGAAGCAAGAATGGCGGCAAAAGCAGCAGCTGGAGTATGGGAAAGAGAGCAGAAAAAAACCCAAGACCAGGACATTGTGCTATATCCCGCGTATATTCCATGCCTAAGCTCTGTAGTGTTAGAAAGTTGCTTAGAACAGTGGTTCCCAATTTTTACCATTTTGGGGTGGGGGGCGGAAACTAATCATTCAGTTAGGCAAGAGCTGTGTTTCACTACCTGTTATATTAACCAGAAGAAGCTGTTGTTAATTAATGAGTTCCTTCTTCCAGAAGGTGAGGTATCTGCACACCCAGTGAGTCTAACTGGAGCTGAAACGAGGACCCGCAAAACTTTCAGCACCTGAATTGAACCATAAATTTCAGGTACTAATTGGCACCCAATTAGTGCTTGGTTCGAGTACCTGATGTCCTGGAATAAAACTTCTGGTCCTGGGATATCAAGATTTTTTGAGTTTCCATCTTCCTGATTTATCCATTGGAAACGTGAAAATTGATAAGTCGCTAATGGAAATTACCAATTCGTGATTAGTTGCTTGTCAGGTACCCAACATGCTACTCAAAACTGAGGGTATTGACTATGGGTGCTAAATTAGATACTTGTTTCAGCTCTAAATTGTGTCCCACTTTTGGTTGTAGAGCTGATATAAGGAGAACCAATGATGTAATCTAGTGTCTAACGGTACAATCCTATACCCGGCACAAGCCACTCGCAGTCACAGTGTTCTGCCAGACGGTGGGTGCTCAGGTGTGCATATGCACCACGCATGCAGCAAGCCACATGGGGCGAAGGCATGACCCATACCGATGCAACCCCCAGAGCCTGCACACTCTGCAGCCTGGGGGATGGAGCTGGCATTGCTCATGCTCCATCCCCCGGGTTGTGGGGTGTGTGGTCTCAGGGGGGGTCGCATCAGCACAGGTCATGCCATTGCCCCGCATGGCTTCCTGCAAGTGCGGCACACATACACTCCTGGGTGAGCATGGCTGTTCTCGCCATGTGCTGCATGTAGGCACAGTTTATGGGGGCCGTAGGATTGCACCCTGTGGTGTTAGACTTCGACTTTCGAAACTAGAGTTCAAATTCTGTTTTAGCTAGAGCTAAAATGAGTATCCATTAGTGCTGAAATGAGAATGCATTGCGTTCTGGCGATAATCCGTGAGATTCTTGCAAACCCCAGCTGGATTACTGCAACACGCTCTACGTGGGACTGCCCTTGTTCCTGGTTCGGAGGCTGCAGCTAATGCAGAATGCGGCGGCCCTAATCTGGATGGGTCGTCGGGAGCATATAACACCTGTGCTCTGGAGTGGACTCTGCACTGGTTGCCAATAGCGTGCCAAGCCAGGTTCAAGGTATTGGTATTGATCTATGAGGCCCTTCACAGTCTTGGCCCGCCTTGCCCTCCGCGCCCCAGAGCGACTCCTTTGGTCTGCCGGGGGTGCCTTCCTGGAGGTCCCCCATGTTAAACGGAGGGCCATGATGGAGAGGGCATTCTCGGTGGCCGGGCCGCGTCTTTGGAATTCTCTCCCGGAGGAAGCTTGCCTGGTCCCAAGCCTCCTAACATTTCGGCGGGCTTCTAAATCGTGGCTGTTTGCCCAGGCCTTTGGGGAGGATGGATTAGGGTTTTTATTCTCCCTGCCCTTATTTTTTATTTGTCTTTATCCCTGGATGTTTTAATTGTTGATGTTTTTATGAAAGTAAAGGTTTTATACATTTTAATTGTACGTCGCCCCGGGATGCCATAGGCATATGGGGCGACTCATAAATGTAAGAAAATAAATAAATAAATAAATAAATAAATATCTTGCATGTTCTCACCGAGTTTGCGAAAATCCCATGAGATTATTAAAAACCCTCGTGCATGCACAAATGGTCACCACAGGCATTCTGCACATGCACACGGCCCAGTGGCCGTTTTGCACATGCACAGAGTCATTTTTTGAGGGTTGTCGAGTTTCTCGCGAGATTCTCAAAAGCCTAAAACTGGCACTGCACATGTCAAAAATAGCCGCTGGGGCCTGTGCATGAGCAGGATGGCTGCAGCAGTTCTTGTTCTTGACCCTTTCTTGTTCTCACAAATCTTGGCAAGAAGCTGTTTCTCGCCGAGATTATGCAAGAATGCAAGGATGAGTTTCAGCTGTAGTATTCGTTACTATCTCGAACCTGGTCAGATTTGGTGATATCTGGATGGATATCTGGTAGCGGTGGGTGGTAAAGCTGAGGTGAGAATGACCTGACTGTTCCCGTACTGTTGGGAAATACCTACTACTTGGGAGCTTCATCAGTCTCCATTGATTCTGCACTTCTGCTATTGTCAGTATCGATGTGTATAATTTCCCATCATTTCCCATCAATTTCCAGGACGAAATTGGTATTTTGGTATGCCGGTTGTTGGTATTTCGGGTACCCCATCAAAAACCGGTTTGGGTTCTGAAATGTACCCAAAATATTTGGTTTAATTTAAGTACCAGAAATTCGATGGGTATACCCATTTTTGTGGATACTCATTTCAGCTCTAGGTAAATGGTAAACAGTAATTGGTAAATGATAACTCAGTAAACAATAAAAGGTAATCTGGTTTACCAGATAACTGGCAGTTACTAAACCGGATAATATTTGGTATGCAACTGGGTACTGTGGATACTGGGATAATAGCAGATACTCATTTCAACTCTATCTAGGATGATAACCATCTCCCATTAAAGTAAGCAAACCCAAACACAGTCTGGAGATTTCAAATACAAATATTTCCTCCCATCGCTAGAACTTTTTGTCTCGTTATTATGCCGGGCCGATGCTTTGTTTGCCGGAAACACTGAGGAGCCGTTATCGCAGTTCTTTTATATGAAACAATCCAGCTTGCACCAGTTCTTTTTACTTCTTACTTTGGCTCGCTTTGGTAAACAATTCAATAAACAAAACAAAACGGGTCAAGTTGGATGTTCAGCTACCTTTGGACAATTGAAAGGACAGGCACCTACACAACAGAGCAAGGAGAGAAAATAAGAGTGGTGAGGTGATGACTAACAATGAGTAAATAGGAAAAAAAAGATACCATGAATTCGGGCTGTGCTGTGCGCAACCCATGTGCACCCCCATTATGAGGAATGTCGAGCGTGTGCAAATCGCGTGGAAACACGTGGAAGCCACACACGTGTGAGTTCTGACTAGCACCCAGAGAGTAGAGATGAAACAAATTCCTAATTCGGTAACCTCAGTTAATAATTGATATTTCAGATAGTTAATGGATTGGCAACTGACTACCGTTATCCATTAAATGTCTTTCCAAAATTCCGAATAATATGGATAAAATTATTGGTTAACAGATTTACCATTTTACTACATTTTTTGTTTCCTCCTGGGTTTGCATCATTTTTTTGAACTCTGTTTCAGCCAATCTGAACGCGCTTACATTTGTCAATGTCCTCCTTAAAATCAGGTGCCCCAGCCCGTACTCATTACTTCAGGTGAGACCTGACCAGTGCTGAAGAGAGAGGAATTATTACTTTTGGTAACTTGGCAAAAGTGCTCCTGATGTTGCAGGCTAAAAAGCATTCACCTTTTTTTGCAGCCGAATTTGCATTGTTGAATCATGGGCACGTTATGATCAACCACAATCCCTATGAATGCGTTGTTGCCATCGCTCTCTCTCAGCTTCAGCTCCCTGCTTGCAAAATGGGAATTTTAATGACCTCGCTCACAGAGTTGTTGTGAAGGCGAACTACTTTAGAGCACTTTGAACAGCGAAGGCACTGCATACATAATAATGTTCACATTTAAGACATACAAACAGTTATCGGGTCTTTGTGGGCCTCGTAAATTCTTATGGAAGAATGTGTCGGGAGCCCGCAAGGGGGAAGTTTCAATGATCACTGAAGCTCAATTGTAAATTGGAGCTGTCTGCTCTTGAGAGGAAGGGTGAGCTTGTGTTTAAGGCACTTGGGTGGGACTTGGGAGAATGGTGGTCTCCTCCTGCTTCTGACACCGGTTTCCTGACCACCAGCTGAGTCGAGGACTACATGTCCCTTGGTAGGATAGAATAGCAAAATGAAGTGAGGGTCACACCGTGTCACCTTCCTCTTTAGCGTTCGGCATTAGCTTTCGTGGGAGACAGGAATATTCTTGATATGAAACAGCTCTTCCCTTTCCAACTTTCAGGGAGTTGGGAAAGTAAGGAAACCCAAACACATTCGGATCTCCCCATATTTTAGGGTCCTGGGATGAGATGAAATGGAGAGATTTCCTATGGAACTTGAGCAAAACCCTCCTGCTCTCAACCCAGTGTGCCAAAGTTAAAAAAGGGGGAAACATGATCAATTTAATGTCAACCTCCCTCCCACTGGAGAATTCTAATGTAGAGTCTAACCTCGCCATTGATTGCATTATCGGGTTTCACTGAGCATCTGCTACAGACCGCCAGGCACACTTGGATATCTCACACGGAGAACAGAGGGGATTATAGAAGCCTAACTATTTTGGAATAAACAAAGCTCAGTCTAGAGCAATTGGGGGGGGGACACTGATCTCGCAAGTTATTAATAAAGATTTAGCAGCAAAAAATGTGTGAAGGCAATGAATACATTATACCTTTTTACATCCAATTTTGTTCAAAATGCGTGTTATGCACCAATGAAGCATATTGGTCCAGCTGTCTCAGGGCACCAACCATACATGCCCATGGCTGGGCCACTGTCCCGCCACCTGTATGGCCCAGGGAGGGGGAGAACTTCAATAGATGTGTGGGTTTTTTCCGATAGTTTCCGAATTTGCAGAATGCCGGCGGAATTAGTGGAATGTCAGTGGAAAAGTTGGGGCTCGGGGGGTATACGTAGTCCACTAAAGAAAAGGAGGGTCCGTTTCATGGATCTGTGCCATGGATCTGACTCCTGTCCTTGTGTGCATGCCCTCATCTCTGCTGACTTAAGCTGAACTCCGTTTTTCATTATTTTGGCATAGGAATGGATTTAGGGGCCAGATCCAGGAACCGTAAAAGGGGCTACATAAAAACTTGCCAGGGGCCAGGTTTGCCCCTCAGAAGACCTGAGGTTCCTACCCCCTGGTGTAAATCAACATATCTTCTTCTAAATCAATAGACTTGCACAAGCTGATCTCTCTTTGAAACTACCCCACCAATTTCCATTGTTCATTGTTTCTGGAGAAAAGGATGGAAACAAACAAAGAAAATGGGGGG
>QEPC01010859.1:17983324-17999685 GCA_003113815.1 Sphenodon punctatus | reverse complement strand
GTTCTTGGGGTGTGGCCGGCCCCATCCCCAGAACTGTGGTTAGCTTTGATCCCCGCCAGAGATTCACTGTGGTGAACATCTGGTGGGGCTCAAACAGTCGTGCATGGGATCACAGCCACCACCCTGAATCCACTGTGATTCAGGGTGTTTGACTGTGATCTCGTCACATCTGAAATTACCCTGAGAGGTAAACAGGACATAGCTAGAGCTGAAACAGGCACCTGATTTAGTACCTCCAGAAACTAACTGCATTTTAGAGTCCCATTTTGGCTAATCAAAGCGGTACCCGAATACCATTCTAGTACTTCAAAAACCAAAGTTTTGACTTTCCATTTTTCGAGTGCTTGAAATTACCTGAAAAACCAAAATGGCACTGAAAAATTCCTGAAATTCAGGACTGGAAGTAAAAAAGATGAAAATGGTATTTCAGTGTACCGGATTATCTGTATTTTGACATTACGGTATTTCAGACACCCAACTGAAAACCAATTTACTCCAGTTCACTTCTCTCCAATTAGAGTACAGGAAATTTGGCAGAAATTTTGGGTGTTCATCTCGGCAAAAACAACAAAAAAGGGAGGGGTGAGGTCAGTAGCAAAACAGAAACAAAAAATGTCAGTTACTGAAAAAACAAACAAATAGAGAAGTAGTTGTAACTGGTAAAGAAAAATTGCTTTATTGATAAATCATAATAACATTAATTTAAAAAATCATAGAATCAAAGTTCATATCCAAAATCAATTTTGTATAATACATGATAATTAAAAGAGCTGACTGAAAAAATCTAACACGTTTCGAGCGTTGCTCTTCATCAGGGATGTTTCAACTTCCAATCCTGGATTTTCTACTTTCCGTGACAAATTTCCAAAATTTAGGAGGGTATTTTTCCCAGCATTTGGCTAATTTCCAAACATCATTTTGGTTTTCCAGGTACGCATCCGGTATTTGGGTACTGATTTGGATATCTGAAACAGTACTCAGCAAAGGCAGGTATTACCCATTGGTAGCAAATCAGGAATCCATTTCAGCTTTAATGCAGAAGGATCCTTGTAGGTTTTTCTCTGCACACGAACCCAGGAATTGCAATTTCCTACGGATGTCTCTGTGATGGTTAAGTGTCTTCAATTTTATTGCTCTTTGAATGTAGTTAATTTATCACTGTCCACTGGGTGCTGCACCAATGTTAACAAATGCAAGAAGAAAACTCAGTCCGCGAATACATTTATTGTTCTTGTCGCTAGAGATAAAATGAAAACACCTCAGGTTATCAAAGCAATTAAAGTTCTAGAGAGGAAAAACATTTATTACAAGTTTTCTTTAAATATTTTTTTTTAATGTACTCACCATGGGTGTGCAGTCGTATCATCTTCTGTTCATTACAACAATGACTGGAGCTCCATTTTTTTAAACTAATGCTATGAACACAGGTGAATATGCTTTAATCCATTTTAATTTTAAAATAAAAAATAAAATAACAAAACCACCTGAGCACGTGCCAACTAGCCACTGGGGCCGTTCTGCGTAGGGCTGTACAGAGTAGTACTTCCGAGTACTTGGACTAAATAATGAAGTTCTGAATAATCAGCCCGAGTACTAGCCGGCCTTTTGGTGCTGTTTCCAAAGTTTAGAAATTTGGCCTCGGAATTCCGGACCCCGGAAAACTTTGGAAAACTTCAGAAGCCTCGGAAATTTCAGAAAGTTGTTGCAAAGCTCTTGAACCCACAGCCAAAGCACTACCCAGAAAAGCAGGTTAGCAAGTGTGGGACAATTGCTCCAGAAGACAACCCCAGAAATGGGCAACTGCTTGCAGAAATAAAAAACCAACAGGAGTGTACCCACAGCATGGCCCGCCGTCAGCAGTGAGTGCGCCCACTTTAATCATGATGCCAACCAAGCAGTGCACAAAAAAACAGGCTAGCAAGGGACATTCGCTCAAGAAGAATGCAACAATCCCGCAAAACAGTCTGTGACTGCATGGAGAAATAAATCTCACCAAAAGTCAGCAAGTCCAGGCTCTAGCAGTAACAAAATTAAGAATCCAGACATTCACACACACCCCAGCGGCACCTTCTTGGCATGGCGTTGGTACTGTGGCACTGGTAACTTGAGCAGACCAGGCAAGAGGAAATAGAGCCAGGCAGAGAGATCCCTCTGGCCTCATGGTGCCAAATGCCAACCAAGCAGCAGGCAGAACTAGAAGCAATGTGGCATGCAATTCTTTTTTTTTTTTTTTTAAAAACCCTGCATCACATGGTAAAGATAAAGGTAACCCCCATCCCCCAGCATTGGCCCTATGGATAGGCCAGGCCAGGCCAGACCATACCAAGTCAGGCACCTCCCCTCCCCAGCTGATTACTTACAGATCCAGCACTATAGCACACAGCCAAATTCACCAAAGAGAATCGACAAAACAGTTGCAGCCACTTTTATTTTGCCCTGCCAGCCAATCAAAAACTTGGTATCTGGCTTACTGTCACTCAACTGTCCCCTCCCATACCCACCTCCTACCAAATGTGGCACTAAGTTTCATTTTCAGAAGAAGCTCAACTGTCCACCAGCCTGCCACGCGTGCAGCGGTTTCCGAAGTTTTCAAAAGTTTTCTGGGGGTTGGGGGGCGGCACTGCACGGCCCAATGTGTGGCCGCACAGTCCTGCCCCCCCTCACTCCCCCCAGCATCCCACCCTCCCAGAGACGGGCGGGCGCTGTGGCCAATACAGCCGCTGTGCCTGCCCGTCCCCAGGAAATTGACCATGGCCCGGAATCGGCGGCGAGCACGGCCGCAGATTCCGGGCTGTGGTCAGCGGCCAGACATGACGCTGACATGCTCAACCACGGGGAATTCCCCATGGTTGAGTGTGTCAATGTCACATCTGTTCAGTGTTACACCAGGTGGTCACCCCCGTGAATCATGGGGGGAATCACATTCAACACGCAAACCGAGATGGTCCTGGCAGGACCTCCGTTTGCGTGCTGAATGTGATTCCCCCCTGTGATTCCCGGTGGTTAACATCTGGTGGGGAGCTTCCGTTCCCCGCAACAGATGTTACGGCATCACGTTCACCATGTGGGGATTCACCGTGGTTGAGCATGATCTTGTAACGTCTGAAAATACCCAATGAATCAACTGTGATTCAGTGTGGTTCACTGTGATCACGTAATGTCTGAAAATACCCAGTGTGTGCACACGCAGGATAGGTTTAACACTACACATGCACACAGACCTTGGATTGGGGCCAATATCGACAAATACAAAATCTACTATTCATTTATGGCCAGCACTACATTTTAGCTGTAAGGACCCAATTCAGAAACCATGAAAATAAACGGGAAACTTTCCATTGATGTTTCAATAGGTGCTGGGTAGCAAGGAAATTGGCCACAATCCAAAACCCCGCAGGCACGACCGTACTCACGCGCCACTGGCCCTGTACTGGGAGTGTACGTTACTTGCACACACATACGTGTGCGTGCACATGTGCAGCATGCACCAGTTCACAGGGTTTGGGATCGGCCACATCCCTTGCGGATCCGTGTGTGCGTGCAGCTTTGCAGAAACCACACCCATCTCCATTGTGGGCACATTGTTCCGCACGGAAACTGTGCGCAGGTTGTGCATGGGATCCATGGACTGTGGGATCGGCCACACTATCTGAAGTGTTTTCCAAATCCCAAAGCATTTGAGTGTCTCTGGTTTGAATCCTTTTCAAATTTTTCACTGTCTTCATCCATAGGTCTTTATGACTGACTGTCATAGGTCTTTTTCACTGTCTGAAAAAGGTCTGACTAGCTGTTGGACTTAACTAGTGCTTAAATGAGCAACCACTACTATCCAGTATCTGGACAGATATTACAATATCAGCAGTATCTGATATCCAGTCCGAAAATGATAGTATCCAATTTAGCATTCAGCGGATTTCCAGTTTACAGGGTTACCATATATCAGATTACCATTTACCACATTCCTGTTTAATTATTGTTGGACTTCTTTTCTTTTCTACTCCCTCCCTCTGTCCAGACTGATCTGTCTATGCGGTAATGTGGTAAATGGTAAAAGGTAAGCAGTAAACGGCAATTGGTAGTATCCGTTATTCCAGTTTGGTGGTTAACCTCTGAGGTTACTAGATCATTGCCAGATAATCAAGCTCAAGTTCAATTTATTCAAGATACTGGCTTCCGCCATGATCCGTACAAAATAGTACAGGCTACTTATGATATTCAGTAATATAGGGTGATTTCAGACGTGACGGGGCCGTTGGTGGCCCCGTCACGGAATCACCCAGTGTTTCTCCGCCGGGATCACACCGGAACGCCCAGCAGACGTGGCAGCTGATCCCGGCGGGGAATCGGGGAGGGGGCGGGACCGCATGGCGCAACATGCAGCCTCACGGCCCTGCCCCCCCCACTCCCTCACCACCCGCCCTCCTGGGAGACAGGCGGGCGCTGTGGCCAACGCGGCAGCAGCGCCCACCCGCATTGACCACGGCCCGAAATCCCACAGTGGATTCTGGGCCGTGGTAGCCGTCCAGATGGGATGGGACCCTTCATCGTGGCGAGGAATCACATTCACCACGCGATCGGGGCCGGCCCCGCCAGAACCGCCGATCGTGTGGTTAATGTGATTCCCCGCCACGATTGACGGGGGTGAACATCTGGGGGGGAACTTCTGTTCCCCCCAACAGACGTGACGAGACCTTGCTCATGCGGTGGGAATCCACTGTGGTTGAACGTGACTTTGTCACGTTTGAAAATACCCATATATACAGTACAACACTACTTATGATTACTCAAAAACCTATGCTTCATTTCTTCGGCTCTATATGCATATACTTGAGACTCACTATAAAGGGTTCATCATATTGTTGCATGATCCAAAGAAGTTTTTCAAAATTGGAAAAATATGCCAAATGCGATGGAAAGGGAAATAGTAATTTTTCTTTCATCTCTGCATATAGGGGGCATTCCAAAAGATTGTGGATAATGTCCTCTAATATCTTCTTGCAGAACGGACAAAATCTCTCCCCAGAGGCCAATCCCTCCCAACACCCCTCCAAGATTGCTGTACGAGTTAGTTGTAGCCCAAGCCTAGTTAGGGTCATTTTGTGCATTGTTTTCCGATCTAAGGAAAGGCACACGCTCAAAATATATACAATGGGGCCATCCTTGATGAACATACTAATGCTAGCTCTGATTTTGATTGCAATGCAATATCTTGGATCCTTTGAGAAATCTGCCGTTTATTAGCCAGGGAATATAATTCCAAACAATCTAAAACATAATAACCCAGCCCCATGAGTCTTAAGAAGCTTATTACAAACTGCATCCAATGTGATTTATCAGCAAAAGGCAGTGCATTTTCTTCGATAAGGCACATTTTCGGGAATCTAATTGCCAAATACTTCAACATTTTACACCAATATTTTACACCTGACGGGGACGGGGTAGCGTGAGCACATAACACTGGTGCTCCGCGCTCTGCATTGGCTGCCTATAGCGTACCAAGCCAGATTCAAGGTGTTAGTATTGATTTACAAAGCCCTGCGCGGCCTGGGCCCCTCATATCTTGGAGACCGCCTCGCCCTCCGTGCCTCAGAGCGATCCCTTCAGTCCACCGAGGGCGCCTTTCTGGAGGTCCCCCGTGTAAGACCGGGGGCCACAATGGAGACGGCGTTCTCGGTGGCCGGGCCACGGTTGTGGAACTCCCTCCCGGAGGAGGCTTGCCTGGCCCCGGGCCTGTTGGCCTTTCAACGTGTCTGTAAGACTTGGCTGTTCGCCCAGGCCTTCGGAGGGGAGGGTGGGGGGAGGGTGTTAATTTTTGAGGGGGGTGTTTTAAGTTTGTTTTAATTATTATATTGTAGATTTTTTTATGTTTAAAAATAGTTTTTATATTATGTTGGAAGCCGCCCCGAGATGCTGTAGGCTTGGGGGGGGGCATATAAATATAAATAAATAAATATGCCAGTACTCTGAGGTGAACCTTGGTACTAACTACAGACATGATTCCCAATACTAGACACAAACATGCTGCTGGAGTAGACTGGGGGAGACCCAGAAGAGTTCGTAAGACTTTATTTTGAGGTATGTCTATTTCTATTCCTGGTTCCCATCCCCATATCTCTGCTCCATAAAGAAGCTGGGAATTAATTTTGCTTCATAGCCCATGAGAGGGGCTTGGATGGACTTCCCTGCAACTGAAGCATAAAACCAAACTATTACTCCTGCTGCTTGGATGGCTTTTGTCTTGGACTGTTCCAGATGATATTTCCAAGACAGGGCAGACGATTACGACAATCCAAGATACATATACACTTTCACTGTTCCAATTTTAATTCCTCCCATATACCAAGCATGTTTTCTTTACGCCAGACCATAATCTAGGTTTTCTCTAAATTGACTCGCAAGTCATTACTCTCACAGAGTTGCTCAAATATGACTAGACCTCTCTGTAACCCTACCGGAGTTCTCGCAAGTAGGACTGTGTCATCAGCAAATAACAAAATTGGGATCATGGGGGTAAGCAAATAGGGAGGATGGAAGCCAGATAATCATTAATCTATCCAAAATACCTTTTAAAAGTGTTCATAGCCCTAGGCCTGATCTTCTGCATGGAGATTTCAATAATTTCATCCTATATAAGCACGAACCTTGGTGGGACCACAAATTAATCTACAAGTAGCTATGCTACAAAACTCTAGGTAAGTGGAGAGGGAAAAGTGAAAAGATTTAAGAAAAGGATGGTTATCCATAAAGTTACAGTGCTTCATAGATAAAAAAAATAATATTCTGTTCAGATTTTGACTTCAGCACAACTGGGATGAAAGTCCCCCATCATGGGTATGCTGTTTCTCGCAGGATCAAGGCCTTACTCACTGCTGCACCATCTGATTCCCCCCTCAGACAACAGACTCCTTTGTGTCTGTTCAGTACACTGCTTTATTTCCTCTGTAAGCGCAGATACAACATAAGGCAAAATATACAGTCCTTGGGTACCTTGTGGGCTTCTAACCCCCCTTTTCTGGGGGCTGGTGGGCCTTATGTCTGTCTTTTCAAGCTCTTGGCTACCCAGCTTAAGAACTCCCCTGTTCCTTAGCACATATGCTTGCCCCTTCCCCTTAAACACCTTGGCTTCAGGAAGTAGGACAATGGGGGTGGGGGAGAGAGAGAAAGCAGCAGCAGACTCAGCAGGGCCGGCCCCTAGGTTTGTGAGGCCATGTGCGAAGTCTTGGTGCGGGGCCTACTTTGCATAGGGTGAACATACAGAACCCAGTTGTGAGAATGTTGGGACCCATCTCAAAGAACCTTCTTTACAAGGTAACAACCTTCTGATCACTCACATGGGGAGGAGTTGTTTGTAAACAAACAGCTTTATCTCCCCGGTGTCCCTGCTGCTGGTGCTGCTGGAGCACTACTAGGAGGCAGAGGCAGGTGAGGGATGAGGACCAGAGCCAGGGAGGGGAGGCAGAAGAACTTATTGGGGGAGAAGCTGGCTGCAGCCTGCTGCCCAGCCAGGCAAGCGCGGGGCCCCAGCTGGCCACGGGGCCATGTGCAGCCGCACATGTGGCACATGCCTGGGGCCGGCCCTAAGAACCAGTTGTCTAGCTCCTTCAGCTGCCAACCCAGACTACCCCTCCCTAGCCTGGACTCCCTTATACTCCCTTATACCTTAAAAGGTGCAGAGTCAGGGTGATGAACAGCCTGGCCTTAAAGGGCCAGTGCTTGTTCCTCGCAGCAACCTATTGTCAGAAAACATATCTTTCTCTTCTCCTTTTGAGACTTCCTTGACTTTATTCCACAGATACGTGGGGGGAAAGTATAGTAAAATATTATTATCTGAAAATAATCTAGTTGTCAACATCTGAAAGGACCCTATTAAGGAAGCTGACATGCTATTCATTTCCCACTCTGTACTACAGCAATTACACACACAGATGAAATTTATGTGACATTTAAAAGACACTGTGGAATAGGGTTCTAAGCCTAAACCTTCCAGGAACATTTGCTTTCACAATATTTCATTTAATATATGGCATTGGAGGGCACAACAGACAAGCAAAGGCTGAGGCCACTTATACATTTACCGGGGAGGCAGGGAAACGTCCGTGATGGAAATCATGACTCTATTCTCATGGAAATTAGCACACGTGGGAATGCGTTATTCTGCTTTTATCCCACGAGATCACCTGCCCAATGTAAAACCTACATTGGGGGACCCGGTCATGTGCAAGTGTTCTCATGCGACAAAAGCAGAATGTCACATTCCCTCATGCTCTAATTCCCGTGAGAATGGAGCCGCGATTGCATTCACGGATGTTACCCTGCTTCCCTGGTGGTGTGTGAAAATGGCCTGATTGTCAGGTACAACAGAGACCACTTTCAGACACACACACACACCCCACGTGCATGCTCTGGCTGCAGGGGGGGAGGGGGAATGCGCAGCCAGAATATGCGTGGGGATCAGCCGGTCTGAAAGCCCCCCAGGTGCACGGCTTTGCCAGCAGACACACATAGGCATGCAGAGCAGGAAATCAAGCTCTGCATCCCTGTGCATGTCTGCCGGCAAAGCCACGCACATGGGGGGGGCTTTCAGACTAGCCGGTCCTCGTGCATATCCTGGCTGCGCATTCCCCCCCACAGTCAGAATATGCACTTAATTAATTGATTGATTGACTGATTGATTGATTCATGCCTTCTACCCCCCTCCTGCCAAAGTTGTTTTTTTGCCTTGACAATGGAAGGAGGGGAGGTCCGGGGCCACACGAGCCTCTTCTGGAAGGGAGTTCCTCAGCCGAGGAGAGGCCACCAAGAACGCCCTCTCCATAGTCACCCCCTGAGCAACTCAGGGGACTTCAAGAAGGATGCTCCCGGTGGACCGCAGGGGCTGGTCCAGAATGGGGGAATGAGGCAGTCCCACAGATAGGTGGGGCCCAGGCCATATAGGGCTTTATAAGTCAAAAACAACACCTTGAATCAGGCCCGGAAGACTATAGGCAGCCAGTACAGAGCCCGGAGCACCGGTGTAATGTGTTCACAGCAGCCTGAACCTCCTCTGCATCAGCGGGCGACACCCACTGAAATTGATCCCACAATCTCCCATTGTCATAAATGCAGCATCAAAATCATGGTGCATATGAGCGATCGTATCCACAAAGTAGTCAACAAACATGTCACAGTGGGCACTGGAACACTCCAGTTCCAGGCAGAGCGAGGTCAGACCGACCAGTCCCTTCACCACCCAGAAAAGCTCCGCTGGATGAGACTTTGCGTATGCTATGAAGGCAGCAAAGAACTCCTTCTTTGCTGCCCACATAGCTACGACATAGGCTTGTAAATGACTTCCAAACCTCCAAATGATCTTGCCCAGCAGCTTCAGATACACATTGAACAAGAGGGGAGACAAAATTGAACCAAGCAGGATACCACAGGGGAGGCCCTGAGCGGACAATGAGCAATCTCTTCCATCACCACTTGCTGGGACCTCCTTAATAGGAATGAATGGAACCACTCAAGGTACCACTCAAGAGCAGTCCTGAGTATCCATACCAGGTCCTGCAGTCTCATCAACAACACCCCATGATCAACTGTTTCAAAGGCCGCTGAAATATCTAACAAGATCGACAGGGCTCAATTTCCCTTGTCGACCTCCAGGCACAGCTCATCGACCAAAGCCACAAACGCAATCTCTATGCTGTACCCTGGACGAAAGTCTGACTGAAATGGGTCCAGGAATCTGATAGCATTGATCTGAGCCTGAAGCTACTAGGCAACTACCCGTTCAATTGTTAAATTAGACAATTTCTTGGAAGATAAGATTATCAACGATTAGCCATGATGGTCAGGGGATAAAACTTCATGCTCAGAGTGTCATTAAATCTCTGAAGCTCTCAGAAGTTGCAATCAAGAAACAGGAAATGGATCGATCCATAATTGCTCTGTGGCCTCTCCTACACTTTCCTTTGATGTATGAAAATGGATTGAGAATCAGTGATTCTCTACCCATTCTCCCGAGAATCTCGCATGGCCAAAAACGGGCTCTGCATATGTGCAAAATGGCCACCACAGCCATTCTGTGTATGCATGGTCCCGAGAACCCATTTTGCGCATGTGCAGTGTGGTTTTAGGGTTTTGAGAATCTCACGAGTTTCTTGAGGACCCTCAAAAATGCTCTGTGTAAATGGCTTCTGGGGGCTGTGCATGCACAGAATTTTTTGCATGTACAGAACGTTTTTGACAAGGTATAGCAAGATCTTGTGAGGTCTACCAAGTTTGTGAGAATCTCACACGATTCTTGCAAGATCGATACCAGTTCTCGTTTCAGCCCTACGAGTTGGCTGGACCATGAGCCTCAGTGACAGTTCTTAGGTTCTTATCATTTAGAACCTGTCTCAGTATCTACCTTGATGGCTTGGCATTTTTCAGATTGATTTTCGAGTTGTAAAATTTCATAGACAGGGCAATTCTTCTGTTATCACAATGCTGTCATCTTATTGAGCTATGTGAAAATGAAATGTTGTAACCAGAAGACTTGGATTAAATTTTTAAGACTCTCTGAACTGCAGCAGGATAGATGTGCGCACCTTTTTATACAAAATATGCTCATGGGGTGTAGTTTATGGCTAGTTGTTATGTTTTGCCTACACACACACACACACACACACACACACACACACGCTATATGGAGGCAACTGTCTACCATTCACTTATCATTTGTCACTAGAGCAGAAACAGGTACTTTATTTAGTACCCATGGCATGCCCATATTTTTGTATACTGCATCAGGTACCTGACCGGTTACCACCTGGATACCTGGAAAATCGGGAATTTCCAGTACCAATTTTTCAATGTACTGATTCCAAATCGGTATATCAGTATACCAATAGAAAAAATCAGCCCTAACATTTTTTTAAAAGCCTGACTGGAAGTTGATTTTCTGGGACCAGACGTTGACTGGGACTGGGACGGAAAGTTGATTTTCCTGAACAAAAAAACATAAATACAATCATGTTGGAAGTCCATAAATCAGAAGGGAAAAAAAATAAAAAAAATTGGGGCCAAAGTTTTCCGAGACTGGATATTGACTTTCGGGAACTGGAAGTTGATTTTCGGAGCTTACATTAGTAATAGGGATGGGACACCAGGGAGAATACTGGATACCGGATTTACCGGTATCAGATCTCCCTGGTATCAGATTTACCAGTATTGGCATGCCGGATTTTTAACGTCGGCCGCTTTACCATTTTTTTTACATTGTGGCCATTCACTTCAATGGCCGCGATGTAAAAAAAATGATAAAATGGCTAATGTTTAAAATCCGGTATGTCGATACCGGGGATTATCGGATTAATCCGATATACCTGGTTATCAGGTATATCAGATTTATCCGATACCGATATTCCCACCCCTAATTAGTAGTTTCCCAGGAGCGGAAATTGAATTTTTGGGACTAGAAGTCAATTTTCCAAGATGGAAAATGAATTCCGTGATGTTGGGTACCCAAATCAAGTTGCATCAGTGCCTGATGTTGTCAGGTCAATTTGGGTACCAGAAATTTGACAGATTTCTGTTTTTTTGTGGGTATCCTCTTTCAGCTCAATTCCCATTTATATATCAGGCACATTTTGACTTTCTCGCATTCTGCTTTCTGATAGAAAGCCTTAATCATGACATCATACTGCCCTCATGAACACATAAGCCCTATTAAATTCTGCACACATCCCTTCTCTGAGTATTTACTTCTGTTGCTGAGGTTGTAGTTAAGATTTTTTTTGCATTACACTGTGAGAAAGGTTAATGTGCTATGTGTAATGGGTATGCTTATCAGTAGAAAGCAGAAGGAAGTTTCTTGAGATAATGTGGAGTCTATGCAGCTTGCTGGTAAAAATAAATGGCTGTGTGGGCAGTAAATTAGGGTAAAGACGTATACTATAACTTGGCAAGGGTTGCATTGAATTTGGGCTGGATTAATGATTATTTACATTGACTGTTCAGTAGTGTGTCTGTGGGGGGAGGGTCCAAGCCCAGGAGTAGGGGTGAATTGATGTTTTTGCCCAGATTCCATCTCCGACAGAACTGGGCATGCCATTCATACTGCATTCACACCTGACACCTAGAGTTACTAAAATGACGCGCAACCAAAGACGCGGCAGCTGGGAGGAGCCTGATATCAGCAGTAGAGCCGGTACGAATGGAATTCTGCCACGTCGAATGGGATTCTGTCGTGGCTTTGGTCGCGCATTTCAGGGCTGGATTTTGCGCCTTGTCATGTGCGAGGCTAGCTGCAGCAGATCCCCATTCGCTCTACTACCGGCATTGGGCTCCTCCCTCCTGCCGTGTCTTTCCTGTGTGTTATTTTAGTAACGCCAGGCGTCGGGTGTGAATGCAGTATCAGTCTGATAAGAACGCAGATTGAACAATTCGTTGGGAATTCCGATCAGACTGAACCAAAAGTCAAAATGGTCATTTACACATGTGGAAAATGACAGCCACTGTACAACACTATGGTGGCCAAGATGGCTTCTGCCATCTTGTTGAAGGTGACTGCCATTTTGTGCATGTGCAAAACTGTCCAATTGGAATTCTGATTGGAAATTGGTTCCAATCAAAATTCTGGTTGGAATTTTGATGGCCATTCCTATTTCATGGAACTTTTCTGCAAAATCGGAATAGCTGTTTTGAACCAGACCCTACCCAGCGGTTATGTAACAAGTAAGATGGTGAATCTCAGAAGAATGCAACCCCATCTGTCCTTATAAGGGAGCGCTGTTTCAGTGGTCACACCCGTTCTGAGACTATAAAAGCTGTAAATCCTGAGATGAACTCAATATATTGCAAGTAGACTTGAAATGAAAAAACTTGGCAAGTATTGTTTCCATCAGATGCAGAGCATTTGCCAAGGTTCACACGCCACAGAAACGTACTGGCTTTTCTTGCTGGTTTTGCCATTTTCTGGTATTTTTCGTACGTCGAACAGGCCTGCCATGGGCCAGTCCCAATCCCCATGTGTGCCTCACATGCACTCCAAGGGGCTGTGCAGATGAAAAACCTGCCAGCTAAGCACTGGGGAAATGCTGGAAATGGCCAAAAATGATTTAAAGCTGCCGTAAAACTGTCATAAAATTCGTGTAAAGTGATGTAAAATTTCCAGAAAGTGACTAAAAAATCCCGGAAAGTGACAAAAAAATCCTGGAAAGTGACAAAAATGACAAAAGATGGTGGAAGCACAGAATCACTGGAAACTGATGATGTTCCAACGGATACTTGCAAGCACTCCCAAAAGGTTGGTATTTCCCTTCAAAAGCTCTTCACAACCTTGCTCCCCCCTACCTCTCTGCACTTATCGCCCTCCATACTCCAGCCCGTGCACTTCGCTCCTCCTCTGTCCCCTCTCTCGCCCTTCCACGCCTTCCCTGCTCCCCTAAGCGCCTTCGTCCCTTCTCACTTGCTGCCCCCCATGCCTGGAACTCCCTCCCTGTCCACATCCGCCTTGCCCCCTCCCTTCATACCTTCAAATCTCTCCTTAAAACTCACCTCTTTCGCTCTGCTCTGTCTGACTCTTTATCCTGCTGAGCCACTATTCCTATACCTACGATCGGTTTACCCTTATCCTTGCAACATGGACCTGCCTGCTGTCATTCTCATCGTAACCAAGCCAAGTACGTGCACTTGAGACCTCGCATCTTCATGAATGTTAGACCCCTTGTCTCTCCCTCTGTTCCCCTTCCTAAGTCTCTCCCCCAGCTCCTGTCTCTCAGATTGTAAGCCCTAGGGGCAGGGACCGTGTCTATTTTATTACTTTGTAAAGTGGCAGGTACACTGCTGGCGCTATATAAATGTTTGTTAATAATAATAATAATAATAACACTTGCTCTAAGCCCTATTCAAGGGGACTCATTCTGGTGTTAAATGCTAGGGCTACTTGCTCTCTGTTCAAAAGACTGCACTCACAATGCGGTATATGAACTTTGGCCTAATCCAGTATCATATTCAAAGCACTTGGCAGCTGCCCAGAAAACCTAGCCGGCATATTCATTAGGATGTATTCAACCCCACAGATGTGCATGGCAGCAAGCATTTGGCAATGCAAGTTTAAGGGTACTCCATGATCATTAAGGAGAATTTTCATTGGGTCATTTCTCTCTCTCTTTGAAGTAAGACCCCTGTGCAACCCCACTTTCCCCACACTCTGAGCCTCCTTGTTAGGGGCGAGAAATTATGAGGCCTGGGTTCTCTCAAAGAGGGTTCTTGTAAGTGGTGCCTCCAGTTGATGGAAATCTTCAGTGTAACAGGGGAGAAAGGTTTCATCAACAAATATAACAACCCTGACGCTCTTCACAGCTTTCAACAAGGGAAATACACACAGGTAAGTTGAAAAATGAAAGGGTAAGGGTTTATTACAATGATATGACAACAATAAAGGTATTAAAAGGGCAAAACAGGATCAATTAATTAGGGAGGGAAAAGGGAACATGGCAAGGGGTATTCAAGAGGGTACAATGTATCTCAGAACCTCTACACCAATTTCATTCAGTCTGTTGTCTTTTTCTGGGTAATTTCAGATGTAATGATACCACGATCAACCACAGTGAATCCCCTGTGGTGGCTGTTGGTCCTGTTACGTCCGTTCTGCTTCCCGTCAGATGTTCACCCCAGTGAATCACTGGCGGGAATCAGATTGACCATGATTCTGGACCTCCGGCCACCTGGAGGTCCAAACCCATGATCGGATTGGCCACAATCTGGGCCAGGCCACAGGTAATGTCTGTTACCTGCAGCCTTGCAAATCATGGTCCCAACCACGGGACGGGATTGGGCGCAGTGGCCACATTGCGTCTCCTGGAGGGCGGGCAGCTGGGGGAGCACGGGGGGGGGGAGGGCGGTGCTGTGCGACTGCATGTTTCACCACACAGCCCCTCCCCGATCCCCGGTGAGAATGAGGCCGGTATGTCTAAAGGACGGACAGCCTGATTCCTGACCAGGTTCTGAAACGGATCCCGGTCCATGGTTCAGCGTGGCGGGCCTTTGGGCCCAGTACATCTGAAATGACCCTCTGTCTTGGCTCTGATCACAGTTCAGTCTCTCTTTCTCCCTGTGGAGCTCTCTTAGTTCCGATTTCCCTCTGCTCTCTTCTGCTCCGATCTGCCTCTCTGTCTCTGTCTCCCTGTCTCTGTCTCTCTCTCTCTCATTGTGAATCTTATCTCAGTTCATGAATGTCTGTCTGCTGTAATCACAGTTTATTTTCACTTGTTCCTGCTGAATCTCTATTCTCTGTTCCTTTTTCTCTTCTATACCTCACCTCTTCACAACTCTCAATCTCCCTCTCAGCTCTTTCAAATCCTCCTCTCAGCCTAGTCTTTCTCCAAGCTCCTTCACCCTCTCTTCTCAGCTTTCAATCTGCCCTCTAGCTCCTTCAAATTCTCCACACAGCTTCTGCCATTTTCTTTTTTCCTTCCCTCCTTTCTCTCCCCCCACTCCACTCTATCCCTCCTCCTCTCCTGAAAAATATTCATGGCCTAGGTAAACAATGGCAATAGTAGGCGTAATGGCTTATATTATTATTATTATTATTATTATTATTTATTATTATTATCATCATCACACCATACAATCCACAGTCAGAGACATGTCCCTACCCCTAAGGGGCTTACAATCTGAGAGACAAGGGAGGAGGATACGAGGGAGAAGTCAACATCAGGAAAGACAAGGGTACGTTCATGAGGCTGAGAAGTTGCAGGCTCACGTGCTTGACTTAGTTACAGGGAATTAGGTTCTGAGTGAAGGGGAAAGGATACAGTATCATTCATGACAAGCTCGGGAAGGCCTGATGGAAGAGGTGGGTTTTGGTGGGGGATTTGAAAGTTGGAAGGGAGGGAGGGAGGTAGCAGAGCAAATGTATCCAGGCAGGGAGTTCCAGGCATGAGGGACAGCAAGGGAGAAGGGAAGAAGCAGGCGCGGCTCACCTTTCAGGGCGTTTGGGGCGCTGACCCCCCAAGCGCCCCGCCAGGTGCTGCGCCGCCGCTCATAGTGAGTGTAAAAAAACCAACAACCTCCCCGCCGCTTCCCTGTCGCCCGCAGCAGCCTCTGCCTTGCCTTTGCTTCAGAGCGGAGGCTGCTGCAGCACTGTGGTCAATTTCATGTCAGTTTCACCGAAACTGACCACAGCGCCGCTGCAGCAGCCTCCGCTCTGATTGCAAAGGCAAGGCAGAGGCTGCTGCGGCTTGACTTCTTTTCTGGGACCAGTGGGTCCCAGAAGGCTCAAAAATCAGTCGCCCAAAGCGTTTTCCTATGGAAAACATGATTTGGGCAGCTGAACTCCGTCCACAGCACGTATGGGACGTGCTGTGGAGGGAGGGGCTACAGCCTTCCATTGC
>QEPC01010859.1:17908777-17977840 GCA_003113815.1 Sphenodon punctatus | reverse complement strand
GTCTCTCCCCCAGCTCCTGTCTCTCAGATTGTAAGCCCTAGGGGCAGGGACCGTGTCTATTTTATTACTTTGTAAAGTGCCAGGTACACTGCTGGCACTATATAAATGTTTGTTAATAATAATCATAATAATAATAATCATCATCATCATCACCATCATCATAATAATAATAATTAGAGGGTTCAGAGGGACCCAGAGTGGACTTTTTGATAATGGGGGAAGACAGTGGCGTGTTTAAAGGCAGAGGGGAAGGAACCGGTAGAGAGGGAGAGGTTGATGATGTGCAGGAGGGGAGGGGCGATGGTGGAGGGAATGAAGGTCAGGAGGCAGGAAGGAATGGGGTCCAGGGTGCAACTGGAGGGGTTGGAGGAGGAGATCAGGGAGGAGATTTCCTCAAGGGAGGCGGGAGGGAAGGAGGACAGGAAAGAGGTGGGGGGAGGAGGGAGAGCGGGGGAGTGGTTGGGGGAGAGGACTTGGAAGAGATTTCCAGGCAGATCTTGTCAATTTTAGAGGTGAAAAAGAGAGGGGGGGTGCAGTAGATGACAACAACACGGAGGTGGAGGAGGAGTAGAGGTGGATGGAGTGAGCCTCAAAGGAGGGGAAGGAGAGAGAGGGGGGAGGGGTTGAAACTGGCAGGAAGAAGTGAGGAGGAGGCCTACGTCACCACCCCGGCCTTCGGAGCGGGGCTGGTGGGAAAAGGAGAGACCTCCGTAGGAGAGGGTGGCAGGGGTGACCAAGTCAGTGGGGGAGATCCAGGTTTCAGTAAGGGTGAGAAGGTGAAGGGAGCAAGAGAAGAAAAGATCATGGATCTAGGGGGCTTTATTAGCAGAGGAGCAACAGTTCCAGAGGGAGCAGGAGAATGGGAGTTGATCAGGGGGGAGACAGGGAATGGGAATAAGATTAGGGGAAGGGGGGATGATGTGATGGGTGGGAGACAGGCCCTGGGGCAGAGGGGGAGGGGGAAAGAAGTGGGGGGGAGCAAGAGGAGGTGTGGGGACAGTAGAGCGATGATAGACTTAGTGGGAGGCAGGAGGAGATGGGAAAGAAGTAGGGGGAGAAGCAGGGGAGAGGGAATGGGGAGAGAGGGGAAGAGGGGAGAGAGGGGGTGAGAGAGAAGGACAGGCATCTTGGTAGGTCAGTTACGGGGGGGGAGAGGAGGGATAGGTCCTCCGGGCAGCCCCTTGCTTAAGGATTGTACCTATCCCTTCCGAGCTACTCTGGCGGGAGACTTGTCTCCTGAGTGGTAATTGTGTCCTGTCACTTCACAGGGATCGCCATCGAAAGGCTGGAGTCCCTCCTTCTGCTGTCCACAGGCGCAGAATGGTTCCAGGCATGAAGGGACAACCCTGAAAGATGCCTCAGACTTCCAGGACTGTTAGGAGCGACGCCTGCTCCCTGCACGTCTCTCTAGCCAAAGTGCTTCAAACTAGCGACAGCGTGGACTTTCCTCTAGAGTTGATATTTTGAGACGAATAGGGGTTGGGGCACTGCGGTCCCTGCGAATGGCCCCAGCCAACGGGTGACACCTTTTGGATGTCGCTCTTCGGCTAGCGCCCAGGGGCTGACACCCAAAGGGACTCCAGTCCCTGGACAAATACCTGAATGAGGAGGGGGACAGCCAATAAGCTCTGGGCACTTCTAGGGCATGGTGGCTATGAACTCCCACCCCACCAAGGCTGATGTTGGCATGGATATTGAAGTCCTCCAAGACTAATGCCTTTGGGGACCTCAACACCACCTCCAACAACAACACCAGCTCCGCCAGAGCAGACAGGGATGCTGTCGTACAGGTGGGTGCACACAGTATATCAGCTCAGCAGCACCCCCAATCTGCCTCCTGCCAGAGCAATCACCAGATGGAGGCCCTTGATACCTGACTTATTCATTCATCCTCTGAGCTCTCTACAGTAGAAGTGGTTCTCTTGAAAGTTACAACGTGAGGCACGTTTGATATGGCAGCTATCTTGAAAAAAGCCAGAAAAGCTTATTCCCATCCAAGGATAATTCCACCTATGTTATAGAAACAAAAATTACTATAATAACCCATCTATTATGCTATGCAGTCCTCTCTACAGGGTGCAACGAGTCTGTAAAAGCCGTTTGATGAGTTTCTTTGTTGTCTTGATTGCCAAGCGAGTTGTTTGGCAATCTGTGTCATCTTGTCCCTGAGATCTGCACCACCAGATTGAAGAAAAAGGAAATTTTTAAATTCCTGGGATATAAGCACTGGGAAGAAAACCCATATTTGGTACTTCGCTAAATTACATTTTAACGAGAAAACAGGAGGTGGAAAGGAATTAACTAATGCAAACTACAAACGTCTCTGCTCAAATAAAGTATCTTACAATGGGTGTTTTTACACACACGTTTCTCCTGCATGTTTGCTGTTACATCCTGAACTTTCTGTTAGGGATGGGCGAACAGAACAGAGTTCGGAAATTCGGTTCGGTTCAGTTAGGTTTGAAATTTGAGTTCGGAAATTTGGTTCAGTTCGGTTCATTTTGAAATTCGAGTTTGGTTTGGATGTTCAGTTCGGTCAACCAAACAGATTGAGTTCGGTTGAATTCCGAACTTCTGAACCAAGTTCGGCCATGCAAAACCAGGTTTTTTGGTGTGTGTTGCCACTAGGGATGGGCGAACAGAACAAAGTTTGGAAATTCGGTTCGGTTTGGTTTAGTTTGAAATTCGAGTTCGGTTCGGAAGTTCGGTTCGGTCAACCGCACAGACTAAATTCGGTCCAAACTCCGAACTTCCGAACCGCGTTTGCCCATCCCTACTTTCTGTGTGTCTAATCACTCACCCAGATCTGAAACATCTGGCTCTTTGAACTTCTGCATAGAACGTTTCCCAGAACGTTTGTGTGTAAAAGGTTCTCCTGGTAAATTGCTTTGCTCCAGGCAGCTGTGGTCACTTGGTTTCCATGGCAGCCCCTCACGTCTACAGTTGCAGCTACTTTAGACTGCCTCAGGGCAGTGTGTGTGTGAAGAATGCATCCAGGAACTGCCTCAGGGCAATGTGTGTATGTGTGAAGAATGCATTTGGAATTTACTTGTGGACTTGTAAATCCAGAAGATTGAAAGACCAGCACTTTAAGGTGTGTGTAAACATGCCCAATATCCATTTGGAACTAACATTCACTTAATAGTAAGGGAACAAATTTTCAATAATCAATTTTCTTTGGAATATCATAATTTGACAACGAACAATTTTTTCAAAGTACCTTAACTCTGTCGTTTACATGAATAAAAATTGTATGCACTTTATAGAATGAAATGTTGCCAATGTTAGTGTAACGAACTTAATAAAATTGATGTGATACAATACAAATCTGTGCACAAGAACAGAGTTAAGGTACTTTGAAAAAGTTGTTTGTTGTGAAATTATGATAATAAATCAATACTTGCTAATGAAAAAAATGTGATAGTTTACTTAGTGATAAGTATTAATACGAGTAAGTACGTATGATAAGGAAATAAGTACATCTATTACGTTCATGTTGATGGTAAAGTCTGAAATATAGGGTAATTTCAGACATGACGGGCCGTTTGACCCGCTACACTGAACCCTGGACCGAGATCCATATCAGATCCCAGTCCGGATCAGACCGGCCGTCCTTTAAAGGTGCTGGCCTGATCACTAACAGGGATCGGGGAGGGGGCGGGGCTGCATCGCGCAGCCCCCCCCTGCTCCCTCGGCCACCCACCCTTGGGGAGACGGGCGGGTGCAGCGCCCAATGTGGCCGCTGTGTCCGATCCTGTACCGTGGTTGGGGCTACAATCCATGATGGGCGAAAGGTAACAGACATTACTTTTGGCCCATCCTGGATCGTGGCGAATCTAACCACGGTTCTGGCCCTCAGGCCATCCTGAGGGCCATGACCACGGTCAATTTGATCCCGGCCGGGTGTTCACTCTGGTGAACATCTGGCCGGAAGGAAACAGACGTTCCCGTGATCACTGCCACCACACGGAATCCACTGGGATTCACTGTGGTGAGCAGCGATTTCATAATGTCTGAAATTCCCCATAGATAGAAAAGTTTAAAATAATCTCCATGCTTTTCGGCGTTTAATTTTTGTTGTAATGTATGTTAAATGTTTTTTGAATTAGAATTGTAATTAATTTTCAAGTTTTTGGAGTTTAAGTTAGGATAAAATGTATTTTGTGAAATGTTTTTGAAGATGATTTTGTTTGTTTGTTTTGGAAATGGTTGTGCCTTTAATATTTTTTGAAACCATTAGGTTTTTTGTTTTAGATATTTAAAATAAAAGAAATCAGGAAGTACTTTTTCAGTCAGTGTACAGTTAACTTGTGGAACATGTTGCCACAGGATGTTGTCAAGACAAATAGCATAGGTGGGTTTAACAAGGATTGTATTAGTTCTTGCAGGATAGCTCCATTAATGGCTATTCATGAAGTAGGTCGGTTGAGGCAACCTGTGACTGTCAGGAGCTGGGAGTGAACAGTGGAAGATGGATCATAAGAACATAAGAACATAAGCAGTGCCATACTGAGTCAGACCAACGGTCCATCAAGCCCAGCATCCTGTCCTCCGACAGTGGCCAGTCTCGATCTCATGGGAGAAGAACCAACAGTCACAATGAACAATCCATTCCCCGTTGTTCACTCACAGCTCCCAACAGTAAGAAGTTTATCCCACAAGGTACTTGACTAATAGCCAATAACGGACCTACTCAAGAACTTATCAATTCCTTTTGAAAAACCCAGCTATACTGCTGGCCTTGACAACATCCTCTGGCAGCAAATTCCATAATGAACTGTTGGGTACTTCTCTGACGCCACTGTCGGAGACGGGATGCTGGACTCAATGGACCACTGGTCTGGCACAATATGCACTGGTCAATCTGACGTGCAGTGGACACAACACACTAGCTAGGCCACAAGTTCAAGTCTTGTAAACTGTCCCGGTAGATCTGATGATAATTATCCTCTCCAACCTCTGTGCTAGGCACCATTTAGTCCAGTCTCATCAAACATGGTATCTAACTCAGGAAGGACAAAGAACTGAATTCATGTTTTGACTCTAATCCACTATTCTTTTCTCGCCCTTCCATTACTCGAGCACAATTTTTTCTCCACCCTCTTTTGCTAAAGAAACAAAGTCAATGTTTTGTCAGAAGAGCTCGGGCTTAAAATTGAGCTAATAGATAAACAGAACCAAACGGCTCCAAATAAGCTCTCTGGGGGAACTGCAGGCAACAAGTGAAGCGGAAACATAGCTTGATGAAGGTTTTGATTGGTTCGAAATAACTCTAAGAATAAAGAATGTAACGGGGGGACCATGTATCGTGACGTAAATAAATTACAATGTTATTATAAAAACTCAATACATTCTATATGCATTTATGCAATACATTAAAAAAAATATTCAATAGAGATAAATGAAAAAAGTCCACTCACTACTAAAAAAGAGTTTCCAGTAAATGTTACTTTTTGACAAAGGTTCTGTCCAATTATCTCCAATTATTCAGAAAACGAATCTAGTATTGGCAGACGAATCCATTGTTCGTGTCCATGACCTCAGTCAATCTTCATCAGAACATCATGAAAAACATTAAGATAATGATGACCTATAACAAAATGGATTTCAAAAGAGCTTAAGATAATTATAAACATGTAACCTTCAACTAATCAATTTGTATTGATCAATTTACTAATATAAAACCTTCATTCATATTAAATATCATGATCCTTATAAATGGAAAAAAAAATATCGTCCACACACAGAGCAAAGGGCGCCAATGATGGATGCTCCATGTGTGGAGATGGGTGGAGGTGGGTGGGCATCCATGGAACTGGCCACTCACCCACTGCCCACCCACCCACCGACCGCACTACCGGCCCATTTGAAAAGTGCCAAAGTAGTAGAGGGGTATCTTTTATTGGACCAACTCCAGTTGATGGAGGTATGGAAGCTTTTAGACCTCGCAGGGTCCTTCGCCGGGCAGATCTGAGGTTACAAAACGAAGAAGCCAAGCCAAAGAAGAGGTATATAGTGTTGGGGGATGTACCCATTGAACTCGGAGGGAGAGAAGAGGAAGAAGAGAATGAGGTGGGGAGGAGATGACAATACAAAAGGGGAACTACAACAATGACTAGCTATCGATAGTAAATAACTAAAAGTTGCCTGTAATTGCGGACACAGAAAAAAGATCATGGACAAGAACACAGATTCTACGGTTGGTATTCATTTCTTCCAAAGTGACCACTCTATTGAGGACCTCTCTGTCCTGGTTTTAAAAGCTAATCTGTGCAAACACCTTTAAAAGTCGAGCTTGGGACCAAAAATTCATAGCTCAACTAGATTCTAAAAAGAATGGACTATATTTGGACACAGGCTTCACGAGCCACTACAGAAATTTGCAAATCATATTGCTGTCCACAGTTACAGTATCTTAACATTAACTTTGTTGTATGCCCTCTTTTTGAATTGCTACTTTCCCCCCTCCCTCTAAGTACTAGTCACTCTATTTTGTACATTTTGCCATTCAGTAATTTGTATATCTGAACATTGATTACAGGCAACTTTAAGTCTTTTACTATTAATAGCACCCCTTTGTTGTATTTTTCCTTTTGCTCTGCATTCCCCTCCCTATCTCCTTCTCTCTTCTCCCTGTCCTCTCTCTAAGAAAAATGGACACCAGCCCTATAGCCCACCTCACCCTTTATTCCTCTGTTTTGCTGTGTTTCTTCAGACATCATCACAACCTTTTGTTGATCCTATCACTGTCCACTAGGGATGGGACACCGGGGAGAATACTAGATACCGGATTTATTGGTATCGGATCTTCCTGGTATTGGATTTACCAGTATTGGCATACTGGATTTTTAACATTAGCCCCTTTACGGGGTTTTTTCACATTGCGGCCATTTCCTTCAATGGCCGTGATGTAAAAAGAACGGTAAAGCGACCAATGTTAAAAATCCGGTATGCCGATACCGGTGATTATCGGATTATCGGATTAATCAGATATACCTGATTATTGGGTGACACTCGGATTGATCCAATACCGATATTCCCACCCCTTGTCTCCAGTTACAGGTAACACTTATTTTGCCGGATCTATTGGAATGTCCAGATTCATCAAAAACAGAATCTGAGTTGGAATTTCATTTCAGTCCTAAGGTTGACGGCAACCTGTCTGAAAGGCTGCTGGTACTCCAAAGGCTGCACTGGCTTCTGAGAGTCTTCCAGGCCCAATTCAAGGTGCTGCTGAGAACCTTTAAAGCCCTAAACGGCCTAGGCCCCATCTATCTGAGGGATCGCCTTGCTCCCTGGCCGTGTCCTGTCACAGCCTCTCTGATCGGCTGGGGATGCCCTCCTGGAGACTTCTCTTTTTCACGGGTCTCAACTATGGGGAGGGTGTTTTCGGCTATTGCATCTGTGCTATGGAACTCCCTCCCTCAAGAGGTCCACCTGTGTTCAAGCCTGGCATCCTTCTGGAAGCAATGAGTGTTTTACACACACATTTCTCCTGCATGTTTGCTGTTACATCCTGAACTTTCTGTGTGTTTAAATCACTCACCCAGATCTTAAACATTTTGCTCTTTGTTCTGCATAGAACTTCTCCCAGAACTTTTGTGTGTATAAAGTTCTCCTGGTAAACTGCTTTGCTCCAGGCAACTGTGGTCACTTGGTTTCCATGGTAGCCCCTCACGTCTCCAGCTGCGGCTACTTTAGGCTGCCTCAGAGCAGTGTGTGTGTGAAGAATGAATCCAGGAACTGTCTCAGGGCAATGTATGTATATGTGTGTGTGTGTGTGTGTGTGTGTGTGTGTGTGTGTAGAATGCATTCGGAACTTACTTGTGGACTTGTAAACCCAGAAGATTTAAAGACCAGCACTTTAAGGTGTGTGTATTGTAAGACCATTTTGTTCTGTAGGGCTTTTGGCAGCGAGGATTGAATTGGGGGAAGGTTTTTGGGGGGTAGGCATGTGAGGGAGGATGGGGGAACGGGGAATGTGGTATTGGGTGGGTGTTGTGGGTTTTGGGGGTATTAAAACATGTTTGTATTTTATTGTTTGCTTTTATTTGTTTCATATGTTTTATTATGTGAACCACCAGGAGCCTTTTAAAAGGAAGGGCAGGATAAATAATTAAATAAATAAATTGCAAAACAAAACAAGAAACAAAAACAACAACCTGCCAATATTTATTCTGACATCTATTTCAGCTCTGAAGAATTGAATGGTCATGCACTTAATCATGTGCCTAATTGCACTGGCCAATCAGTGATATAATCATCATCATCATCATCTTATTTTTATATAGCATCCCCCCTGCCGTGGCACTCAGAACACTTTACATATAACAATTCAACACAACTTTTAATCCTCACAACCACCCTGTGAGGTAGGTTACGCTGAGAGAATATTGTGATTGGTCAAAATCATCACTCAGTGAGTTTCTGGTTAAGGCAAGACTTGAAGCACCCCCTGTCCATCCAAGCACTGCACACTTAACCATTACACCACACTGGCTCATGACCAAGGCCACAAAGAGAGTCTGCTACTCAATCACTGGAGTCACTTCATTCCTCAGCTGGGGTTTCTCCCATCCAAGCTCTGACCTACCTTGCCTTATTAGATCTGACAAGCTCCCAGCTTGAGGTGCTCTGCCTGCTGACATATAATTAGGTTACAGGAGATATTTTAAAACTTGTTTCCCTGTAATTATAGTCATTTTCTCTGGGACTATTCTGGTCCCGGCAGAGAATCTGAGGCTGCTTTTTTAGATGGCGAGGTGGTTGCAAATGTCCCTGTGCCTGGGACTAACCTATGATGATGAGCTGTTTTCCTAAGAGGCGAATTTGCAGCTCCAGGTAGAAGCAATAGGGATGGGCAAACGTGGTTCGAAAGTTCAGAGTTTGGACCGAACTCGAATAGTTCATTCGACCGAACCGAATTTCCGAACTGAACTTGATTTTCGAACCGAAACGAAATGAATTTCTGAACTCGGTTCTGTTCGCCCGTCCCTAAGAAGCAATTCCACTGGTGACATTTGTGGCAGTACCGAGATACTAAGGACTCCTTGTTAAGGATGTGCAATTTGCTTCATTGCTACTAAAACAAAGGGTGCTACATTTGTTTCAGTAACAAAATGTTCTGAAAATGAACGAACAAGTAAATTACCTGCACTTGCGTGCGTTTGTTTGTGTAATAAAACATTTTTTTAAAATCACTGTGCATGCACAAAATGGTCACCAGAGCATTCTGTGCATACGCACCCTATTGCAGAATAGCGCCCACCAGTGCCGTTTTGGAAAAGTGCCGTGAATGCATAGAACAGTCTCGGCAGCACCGTGATTTTTAATTTTTTAATTTTAATTTTTAAAAAACTGAAAAAATTAACTATGGGTGATTTCAGACATTATGAAATGCCAGTTGGCCCCGTACCGAAAACAACTGATTCATCCCCCGCCGGGATGACCCCGTCACATCGTATCAGACGTGCCAGGGGATCCCGGCGGGGAATCTGGGAGGGGGCGGGGCCGTGTGGTGCAACGTGCGGCCGCACGGCCCCGCCCCCTCCCCGCTCCCCGCCGCCGGGCAGGTGGCAGGGCCAATGCGGCCGCAGCGTCTGGCCGAAGTCACCATAGCCCGGGATCCTGCCGGTGATCCCGGGCCATGGCACCCGACCAGACGTGATTTTTTTTTTTGGTTCCCGCCGGGGATCACTTTCACCACGCTTCCCGGGAAAGTCCCCTGGGGAGCCCGGGAAGCGTGGTTGAAATTGACCCCATGTGCCGATTGAGCATGGAGAACATCTGGCGGCCGCCAAACAGATGTTCGAGGCACAGTGACCACAGGTGGGTATTCACCGTGGTTCACTGTGATCTCGTAACATCTGAAATCATCCAAAGACAAATGTGCGTGTGTTTGTTTTAATGAAACCTGAGACAATGGATGGGTGTTTAACCCAGAAAATGAAAACAAACTCATCAAGTGCTGTACACCTCTACTGAGGGAAACAGGTTGTAAAAACCTTTGTTAAAGTAAAACTCACCTCTTTGAGAGGGCGTATCTGGCTTAGATGCCATTTTGAAGTTATGGATGAAGTGATCCAGGTAGCAGGTTTATTATTTACAGGTATTATTCATATTTTGGGGTACCCAAAATAATGTCTGGTACCCAAATAACATCCAATATCCAGGTACCCAAATAATATCCAGTATTGAAATGGATTCTTCAACATCTAAGTTTTGGGGAGGGGGCGCGTTGTTGTGGTTCTTTGTAATTTTTTGGTTTTTGTTATTTTGGTTTTCCAGTCATTTTGGAATTTCAGTGACATCATTTCTGGAAATTGTGTGTGCACAATAGTGCTAATGTTGCCATAAATGACGGAATGGAAATATCCCAAAGGTCCAAAATAACCGAGCCATAAAAAATACAACCCAACAATTAAAAAACCTGAAAGGAACAACCTACCTGAAAAGCCTTCAAAATGGATACTCGTTGGAATGTAACTGGATATCGGGCTCAGGAGCAGTAGGGCGGCATAAAGAGAGAGGAGTGGAGAGCACAGCAAGGGCAAGTTTTCCTGCTGGCACTGAAACAAATGCCGATCAAAATGGGGTGTATCTGCCAAATTTCCGGTACCTGGATTGAGTTGAAAATTCAGAGTACTAATCGGTAACTGATTTCCAGTAACTGATTAGTGCCCGATTCAGATACCTTGTGTCTTGTAAATATCCCCAAATGCTGACGTCTGGTCCCAGAATATTGACTTCAATTCCTGGTTTTTCGGTTTCCTGTCCTAGGTTTTCAGTTTTCCATCCCAATTTTTCAATTGGTCACCACAAAATCAGTAAATCGTTATCAGAAATTACAGATTTTTTTGGGTAGCCCTTTGAGTACCCACCATGGGCATCAAAAATGCAGGTATTACCATCCAGGGGTACCACGTCAGGTACCTGTTTAACCTCTATTTACTGCACTTTGAAACTGTCAACAGCTCCTGGATTTCCTTTGTGGGTACTCTACCCGCACCCTGAACCACTCTCCACTAACCCTACCGAGCTACTCTTTGCCCTACATACATAGCCTGTATGTCTGCCCTTCCCATCCTATGGACGGACTTCCAGATCCTCGACCCTACTTGGCTATTAAACACCTTCCTTGGTTTGGCCCTCATTGCTGTTGCAATATTCAGTGTGTAATTTGGGGAGGAGATGGGAGGGCTTGCTTGAATTCAAGTTGGTGGGGGTGGGGTGAAGGGCAGAGTCCCAGGAAATGTCCTCAGTAGGAGTGTGCATCCTGAAATGTGATGAATAAAAGGCCGATATGGCTAGCTGTTCTCAAGCTACAATCCATGTTGTTCTGTGCAGTTCAGCCTACCGATGTATAGAACCAGGGTGGTGTAATAAAGGTCTTGGACCTGGGAGACCAGGGTTCGAATCTTACCCTAGCTAATAGAACTCACTGGGTGGCCTGGGCCAAATCACAATCTCTCAGCCTCAGTTTCCCATCTGTAAAATGGGAACCAGTACGTGTCTGTCTTTTCCTGTGTGCTCCTCTTGTCCATCTTAGACTGTACCGGGCAGGGATCTGTCTCTGAAAATCTGTTTCTGCAAACTGCTGCAAACACCTAGTAGCGCTACAGAAATGATAAGTAGCAGTTGTTTGTAGAGACTTCATTTCCCTGCCTATGTATACTAGGCAGGATGAAATTATCTTTGATTGGCCACGTGTATCTATATTCTTTTGTCTTTAGGACCTTATACATCTTATTCCTTCTGCGCTACCCAGTGCACCACAAAGTCCTCTCCGGATAATGACCTTTTTGTGTCTGTGGATGCTCGGTTTGCTTTCACTCTGTGAGCGCTTGGGAAATTTCCACCCTCCAATTCTAGCTTCTCTTAATAATGATAACTGGGACCTGAGACAATAGAAATGAGCAAATCTAGCCTCGAGAAATTGGCAAATTGAATTTGAATGATCATCATCATCAGCATTAACGAACATCCCAGTGCAAATTAGCAATCCAAAACGTTTGAGCAAACTTCACATTTGGGAACGTCTGTTCATGTTCAGTAGCGTTAAATTGTTGAACAAACAAATGAGACAGCTCCAATGCAAATAGAAACTAATTGTCTAGACACTGGGTGTCAACAGACGCGATGTTGTCCTGGTTCACCCGATCTGGCCTATCTGGGCCAGTGCCGAACCCCGCGCATCTGTTACGGGCCCACCAGATGTGGGCCCAGTTCAGACCCTGGTGGGGTTAGTGGTTGGGACAGAAGTATGATCCCAGATTGAACTGGGCCCACGGTCAGCCCTGCAAGCCGCCTAGGCAGGCCAGAGCTGGCTGAACTGAGTGGTCACGTCTGTTTTCGCGTCTGCCCAGACCAGCATGGTGGGTCACCATGGCAGCCATGGCTGGCTGTCATGGCGGGGGACAGCCAGGTCAGGCGGTGTGAGTGGGGTGGGGGTGGTTGCTCCCCACCCCCTCCTTGCCTGGGTCAGGCCAGGAGAATATTTGGTTTGACCTGGCTGGAGTTTACGGGGGCAGCCATCCCCGCCCCCAGATGTGCAGCCACCACTTCTGCACGTATGTTAACGCCCCTTGTCAGAGCAGTGAAATGAATCCTAGAAACCCACTAACAATCTGACCCAGAAGTCATGCACCTTGTCCAAGAAGAATACTAAAAAATGCAAGTATTATCCGGGGGTAGCAATGTGCTACCTGTTTCAGCTCTGTTTATCCAACCCACACATTCCTGGCAGGCATCACAACACATGTGGCAGCTTCCTTGTGGGGTTTCCTCACTTCAGGGGACTACTTAATCATTTCAACTAGGGCTGAAATGAGATTTTGCAAAAACAGGCATTCCTGTTGAAATACCGGTACACGATACTGTCTCAGTCAAATCGAGAACCTCTCAGTATTCGACAATGTCTCAATCAACATTTAATTTCTCAATTCACCGATAATTTGATTACCAGGATCCTGTTTATAGCTTTGTCGGACGCTTACTGCTTTGCCGTCAATTGTAAACCCTACGTGGTAATACCGACGCAATACTGCATTTCTTCTATTTTCTCTACACTCTTATTTTTCTCTTGTACTTCCTTGTCACTCATTGGTTGGTAAGTAGATTCCTTTACAAATTTGAAATCCAGTAACAGATTGGTCAAAGCAAAAGGAACAATATACAACTGCAATGATGACTGGAGGCACTGGATTGGAGGCACTGTTTTTTAAAACTGTGTTTGGGCAGGCAGGTGGAAGGTTATAAGGGGAGGGCTATTTGCATAGCGATTGGCTCAGAGATGCGGAAACAACTAACAGACAGAAACCCCAAAGTAAAATAGTTCCCTCAACCATGTGGTAAGCAGCAAATGAACGGTATGCAGCACATGGTAAGTGGTAAAGAGAAAGTAGAAAAATCTGGACAGTATTGTGCAGTATTGAGAGAATCAAGAAATCATATTGGTATCAGGAAATGGTTGGGAAATCAATCCCAGTTCCCGAGATGTCAAAATTACCCATGAATAAGAATTGTGCTGCTCGTTCCAGCCCCAGTTTCAAGCTAAGGTAATGCATGCTACAAAACATATGCCCGTGTCTCATCTAGCATTGACGGCCTCAGACTACTTAAGTCAGAAATGCCAAGGACCCCCAGCCTTGCCATGAGCAATCGTAACCTCAGTCATTCGTTTCTATAGCCCAGTCACACCCTCAACTGTCTTAACTGTGGCCTCAGTTGGGAAAATGAAGTGAACACCTGTCTCTGCTAGGCCTTGTTCAAAGCAACCCTTCTGGTTTCATGGAACAGTTCCACAAAAAAGGAAGGGCTATTGAAACGTTGATCCGAATTCCGACCGATTGAAATTTTCAATCCAAATTCCTATCCGATGATTTGCACGTGCACAAAATGACAGCTGAAGTGCTGCGCGTGTGGAAAATGGCATCTTCCATATAACAAAATGCTGTAAGCCACAGACAGAATACTGCAGTGAGAATGGTGGCAGGATTTTCGATCGGTCTAGGGAAACGGTGTTTCATTCCGTGTTTTTCCAGATTGATCAAATTGACCTGATTCCATCAGAAACATCTGGTTGAAGCAGGAGTTTTAGAAAGAGTCCCTAACTTCTACTCCTCCAAAATTCTGTTTACACTAATGATTTTTTTTTTTTTTACAAGAACGTGTTGTATCCACTGGAGTGTCTTTATGTCATCCTATGGGTTCCTTCATAAGGAAGCTTTCTGTCCTCATAGCTGTCTCATTGGAGATAGCAGAAGTCTTTGTTTTGAAATGAAGATAACTGGGGGGTGGGGGTGTCCATATCCGTCGAATATGGAATGGCCACAGAGTACCCATTCAGGTGGAGCGCGTAGGGAGGGAGTCTAACAGGCAGCTTCCTGGGTGGGTACCATGGCATCCTCCATGCACTCCCCCGGCCACAGACAATGGGGAAGGAGGAAGCACGCCGGGATAACTTTTTTAATTGACATGTCTCGGCAGAGGGCTGAGGAACTCAGGCTCCCCGGCACTCCTGGCCAGTTCCTGTGCCTTGCAAAGTCAGTTTCCTGGCCCACAGTGCCTCTGAACGGTGGACCCCTCAGCTGACATGGCTGGTTGCTGCCGTTCATATGAGCTGGGGATGTGTGGGTATCAGCTCCCATGCATTGTTTAGCTGCTCCTGCACAGCATATTCCGGTTTTTCCCCCCAGTGCTCCATGGGTGTTCAAGAGTGGGTGCTGCATGAGTCAGGAGAGCATGCCCCCACCCACACCACCTTCACATGGACGTCCAGATGGGTGGTTGATGAGTGGACATGGGTGGTTGCGTCGCATTAAAATGGCCTCTGCTTCTAAAGGTCTCCTTTAGAATGAAATCCATCTCTTGAAGCCATTAACCCTCTTCGTCCTGCAAAAATGAAAATGGCCTTTAGCAATGAATTAAGGTCATAAATACTTGGCATCCAAGGCTTGGAACTTTTGTATTTAATCATTGCTCTCTCTTTATTTAATAAATGTTGTTTCTATTAAATGACTTGCCCATGTTTACATGCAGATAATGAGGTATCTGGCAGAAAACCAGATGATGCTGGAAATTCGGGATGCAAAGCTGCTGCTTGCGATGCCGTAATTACCAAATGAACGATGAATAATTAAATGCCTCACTCAGCTCATCACTTAACTTCCCTGCACTCCATCAATTACAATGAAACAAAAAGCTTCACAGGAGATCAAAAGGGAAATGCCAACTGGTTCATCCATGTTTTTCACTTCAGGGAAGAGTTATAACCAGAGATGGAATGAGTAGCCCCTGAAAGGTGAACCCATCAAATTACCCTTCCTGAATGAAAAATGGCAGTGCAGGTATAACCTTTATCCATGTACGCTCCTTCTGCTAATCATGTCTACAGCACTAGCACGACTAGGCATAGACAGGTCCCTGCCCAGCGGGCTTACAATCTAAGACAGAGAAGGGAACACAGGGAGAAACAGACAGACCTTTCCCAGGTGGGGAAATGAGGTTGAAACTTGGCCAAGGCCACCCAGTGAGTTCATGGCTAGGGCAGAATTTGAACCTGGCTTTGCAGGTCCAAGTCCAGCACCTTATCCACTACACCAGACTCTCTCTAGGCTGAGAGATTGTGACTTGCCCAACATATTCAGGGATCAGAGCAGGATCCCAGGTCCAAGTCCAGGACCTAATCCACTACCACCACACTGGCTCTCGTATCCATCATGTATCTATTTTGGTTATTTCACGTTAGGTCTTTCAAAGGTTTTCATGGGTAGAGATGAAAGAAGTACCTGAAAAAAATGGGAATGCCTGACAAATTTCCAGTACCCAAATTGATCAGAGAACATTGGGTACTGATCAATCCCCAGTTGTGACCCAAGTCAGGAACCCGATGTCTGGGGATGGGCAAACGCGGTTCGGAAGTTCGGAGTTCGGCCCGAACTCGGCCTGTTTGGACGACCGAATCCAAACCCGAATCCAAACACCAACTGGCCAAACCGAACTCAATTCTGAACGTCGAAATGACCGAACAGTTTGGTCAGTTCGGCTCACGTTCGGTTGAGTTCGGGTGGCAAAAAAAGGTTCACTGGAAGGTCGAACGTGACAGGGAGGGGTAGTACTAGTCACTGAGGAGCAGACTTCCAGGTACCAGGGGTGGAGAGGCTTGCAAGAAATGAAACTATCTGCCTCCCCCCTTCCCAACACCTTCTGAGCTAGTCACTGTTCCTGAACAGCAGGAGTTGAATAGGATTATTAGATTGCTTTAAGTTTCATTTCAGTTTTGTACTGAAATGAAACTGAAACCTTAAACTGAAACCTTGTGTTGTTTGTGATTCCCCCCCATCCCATAGATAGATAGATAGATAGATAGATAGATAGATAGATAAGGGACAGTAGACAGTTGTAGGTGTTAGCTTAGTGATAGAGATAGCGTTAGTGATTTAGTTTTAGTGTTTGTAGGAGTAGGAATGTGTACTTATTAGATAATCCATTTAGTTCATAGCATTTAGAATAGTTAATAGCAGTTAGATTTAGTGTAGATAGATAGATATAACATTAGATTTAAAAATTAAATTTAAAAAAAACCCATATAAAAACAAAAAAAAACAAATAAAAAAAAAAAAAAACATATAAAAGTTTAATAAAACCAAATAAAAAACAAAAAAAACCATATAAAAACCAACAAAAACACCCATAACAAAAAATTTCCTGAATGACCGAACCTGAACCCGGCGAATTAACCGAACGGACGAACCGAACGGACGAACCGAACGCAGCCAAACCGAACGGCCGAACCCAAACCGCGATCTGTTCACCCATCCCTACCGATGTCACAGAATGTCAACTTCTGGTCCTGAAATGTTAACTTTTGGTATCCATTTTTTAACATCTGTGTTAATTTTTTTTTACTTCCAATGCCTATTTTTAAAATTTTCTATCCCGGAACGATGACTTCCAGTCCCAGAAAATTGACTTCCATTCCCAGTTTCTTTTATTTCCATTTCATTCTTTCATTTTCAACCCGGTATACTGATTAATCAGAAAATAAAAAATTGGTACCAGACGTTACTGCCAGTGCCGTTTAAGGGTTCTAGGTACCCAGGTAATCTGTTGAGTACCTGATGCGGTATGTGGGTATTACCCGTGGCTACTAAATTTAGAACCTGTTTCAGCTCTAACATGGGAAAGGGTATTCTTGTTAAGTGAAACAATGAATAGCTGGATATAGTTGGATCCTTGGGAATCTAGCTATGGATTAGGATGTTAATAAAGCAGGTGCCTTGACTCTGTTTATCTATGATTTGTATATGTGCTCATCATGGCAATGACTGAATGCCTCATTGGGTGTTTTTACACACACATTTCTCCTGCATATTTGCTGTTACATCCTGAATTTTCTGTGTGTCTAAATCACTCACCCAGATCTTAAACATCTGGCTCTCTGAACTTCTGTGTAGAACTTCTTCCAGAACTTGTGTGTGTAAACAGTTCTCCTGGTAAACTGCTTTGCTCCAGGCAGCTGTGGTCACTTGGTTTCCATGGCAGCCCCTCATGTCTCCAGCTGCGGCTACTTTAGGCTGCCTCAGGGCAGTGTGTGTATGTGAAGAATGCATCCGGAACTTACTTGTGGACTTGTAAACCCAGAAGATTGAAAGACCAGCACTTTAAGGTGTGTGTAAAAATGCCTCATAGTCTTTAATGTGGATTCTTCATGACACAGCTATCGGGCCGTCATGGTGGGGCCGGGTGCTGGGAGCACTGTTCAGGCAAGGCCAGCCACTGGCACGTTTGTTGTGTTCCTGGACCTATCTGGGCTCTGCAGCCGGCAGGACAACTCCCGGGCCATGGTCATGTCAGATCAATGCCCTGACCTGAGCCAGGGTGTGTTGTCTGAGATTTTCTGTCCTGGAGCTGGCTGCGGAGCGGTCCTACCAACCAGACATTTGTTTTACCCAAGGTCATACAGTGACTGTATAAACAGAGAAGAGAATAATACCCTTTTCTTCTGAGTCCTTGGCCAGTGCTTTAGCTATTGGTCTAGTGTAGAAATGACTAAGCATTTCTGTATTTGTGCATATTCAGTAGGGATGGGAATTTCGGTTTCAGATAAAACCAAAAGTACCCGAAAATGGCCATTTTGGATTAATCCAAAATTTCGGTTCTTTTTCGGTTTCGGTACTATCGGATCTTTGGCATTGATTTTTGTAGTGGATTTTTAACATTGCGGCTTGTCCCCCATTGAAAAACCGCAATGTTAAAAATCCGGTACAAAAATCAATGCCAAAGATCCGATAGTTCCAAAACCGAAAAAGAACCAAAATACATAAGAACCAAAACCGGAATTGACCGAAACCAAAATTTTGCCCAGAGTCCCAGCCCTAATATTCAGATATCCAAATAGCTGAATAATATCTGTATCTGTATCTGAAACTGATTTGGTTACTTTGGCCATTTTCATGTATGCGGTGGGGCGTGCACATGTGTGAACACCACTCGAAGTGGGTGGGGGATGGTTGGGCGCCCGTGGGAATACCGCCGCCCCTTTGAAAAGGGCCTTTGTTTCATCACTACCGAACACTATAACACAAACACAATAAACCAAATAACTGAGCGGAATAACCAAACCGAATAAATGAATAAACCAAGCCGCGAAAACCCAAAATATCCAAAGTGAATATCCAAATGAATCAAGCGAATATCCACGCCATCCGATTAAGATTGAAGCATTTGCATTTGATAGATGGTATTTTCTATTTGAATATTTGTTTCACCTCTATACACCCTTCTTTTGCCAGTCACAAGCGCTTCTTTTTGTTTCCTTGTGACTGTTGGTGTTGACTGAGAGTAGACCAACTATTTACTCACAGGGCTGCATTGCTTCAGAAAAAATACAGTCTGATTTCTCCGCATTCTTCTTCCTCTTTGTAGTAGCCTTTGTGTGCAAGGGCCTCTGTGGAGCATTCAGTGTGCTGCCACAGACCATGGCAACCAGGGGACATTACAGTAATGAATAACTAACCAGAAGACAAGACTTTGTTGCTGCAAGGGTCAGCAAATAAATAATTTAATCCAACAATTTGTCTGCAGATTAGTCCACTCTTAGTATCTATTTGAAGGGGGTTCTTAATGGATTAATTTGAGAAAAAAATCATTGTTGTCCCGCAATCAATAATGTAACAAATGTTGGAAAACTCTTAATGAATCCAGGCTGCTGCATACTTTATAGTGTATCTCTTAGAGAAGGAAAAACATCAGGCTAGACAGTCAAAAGCAATGAATATCAGAGAAACCTTTATATCCAGGAGGACTGATTTCAGAACAGGATTCACTGATTTTATTTAACTGTAATTACTAATTTCAGGTTTGAGAGATGCGGCACGTGCACTCTCTCTCTCTCTCTCTCTCTCACACACACACACACACGCACACGCACAGGCACACACTCACACTCACACACACACACCAAACCTATCCTGCTTTGCATTTTGCTGATGGAACCAGTGCTCTGCAAATCCAGGTTGCTGAGATTCTGGGGAGCAGCTGTGATTATGTTGCCAAAACTCGGATGCAGTCAAGTAAGACTAGAACTGAAATAGGGGGCTCATTTGCTACCTGTGGTGTTGATGATGGCCTCAGTTTTCCCTAAAATGGGTACAACCCCCCCTCTGCTGTATGACCAAGGGCCAACAAACGTGGACCCGGAGGGCTTGAAAGGACAGCCCCCAGACGTGGCCAAGGGCTGGCAAACGTGGGGAAAAGGGCTTGAGAGCATAGCCCCCCCTTATGAGCAAGAGGGGGGCTTGTAAGACAGAGAAAGGATTGGGCCCAGGCACCATGGAACCCAGCAGAAAGTAGGTCAGTCATGTGAAATACCAGCCTGAACCTGGAGGAAAAAGGAAAATGCCTAGAGTAAAGTATGGGGCCATTAAGAGGCATTCTTCCTATTCAGTAGAGCACTGATGACTGGAACTTGGAGCAGCAAGTTCCCCGGAAGGCCTAGTAGCGTGCTGAAGCCGGCAGCCACAGCCAGCGCTGAAGCCGCTGGACCGCCACCGCCGTCGTCGCCCGGAGCTCAAGGTAGGCGATCCCTGGGTGGGGAGGTAGGGTGATCCCTGGGGTGGGGGGTATTAAACCACCCCCCACCCCAGGGATCAGTACAGTACTGGTACTACTACCTGCTGCTGGTGCTGGCTCTGGGTTGCCACCAGCATCCCGGACCCCGCACTAGGGACTTAGGGGAATTTTTTTTATTTTTTTTTAAAGCCAGGCTGGGCAGGGTGGATGGGTTGGGTGTCCCCCCTTCCACCCGCACAGTCTGGGAGGGGGGGGAGGTTTTTGTAATTTTTCCATTGATTTCAAAGGGGACAGTTCCCCATTGAAATCAATGTAAAAGATCCGGGACCGGTATACCGGTATTAATCCGGTAAGCCGGGTTTTTTAAATCTGGGAACCGGTAAAACCGGTACCCGGTATTTGCTCTGATGTCCCACCCCTACCCTTCTTGCCCTTTTCCCTGTTACAAAGAATGGTTATTCTAATATTCTTCCAAGATTTCAAATTAACTCTCTAAAGCTAGGAGGTTGGAAATCCTCAGATTAAGCTCACTGCAGCTTGTGAACACTCCTTAGATATCGCTATGTCCAGCTATTTACATACTTTCCCTCTATGCAACCTAAAACAATTTTAATGCGCCCAACAAAATATTATATCTTCTGTCAAATGGGTTTTATTGGGGCGGGGGAAAGAATAGTGCTATCTTGGATTCTCTTACAGCAATGAACACATTTTTTATTCACAGAGATTGGACAGTATTCAAAAATTTACACGACGACACTTTTTAATTTTTACACTTTGCTCACACTTTATACAATCTCACCCAGATGCTTTTGCAAGAGGAAGCTCTTTCCTTGGAAGTACAGTAGGTTGTAAATGAATTCTGCCTTTTTCAGAGGCTACTTAAAAAAAAACAACCCCAAAATACACCACAGTACATCAAATTTGAGGATAAGAAGGATTCATTATAGCGAACCTATTTTTATCCAATTTGATACCGTCAAGACAGCGTGGTGTTTCACATCCTGCTGGGCACCTTTTCAAAGAGAGCTATCGAAACCTCCTGTCCCTTTCATTTAATTACCCCGGCGCTATTTTTATCTGATGATCATCCATCCCCATTGTCAAGGGTCTGGATCTTAGTTTGCTTTAGCGGTACATGGACATAAATAATACATCTGCAGATTGAATTAGAAAGTGACACGCCAAAAGCAAGCACTCTCCGTTGTGTGGGTTGCTTTCACACATCGGACCCAATCACGGGCCTCTAATTGAAAAGTCGCAGTGGTGGATTAACCTCATACGAGGTGCTACAAAGGGCGACGTACTGTGCATATGGATGAATCAAACAGTGCCTGGAGGGGGTGTCCAAACGCTGCACGGGGATCACAGTGCATCTCTCTCTTGGATCACATGCAGGGCAATCAAGCTAATGCATTTTAACGCTCTCAGCTTCCTTGCAGCACGAAGCCACGCTCCCATTGTGTGGTGGCGTTGTGTAGGCGACAGCGGTTGACTGGAATCCTCTCGGCTGAATGCTGATTCATGTATCGTAAGATGGGGAAGGGGTTTGGATACGGGTGACATTATACTTCCCCACTATGGTTCCATGTCGGAGTTTCGCTCCTCCTCTGCAACCACCCTCACCTACTCCTGAATCACCTGTTCCCGGAATCATCCTTGCCACCTTCTCCAACGGTGCGCCCGATGCCTGAAACTCCCTCCCTCAACACATATGCTCTGCTTCTTCCCAACCAGGGCTGTCCTTACCACAGTTCAGTCTGGGGTAAGTGCCCTGTGCCCCACTCTGGCTAGGAGACCTGCGGTGGCCCCAGGTTCACCACAACAGGGTGTGGGGACCCCAACGTGACCACATCTAGGTGTCCCTAAGGGGGTGGGGGCTACCAGAGGCCCCACATTTTATCTTTGGGCCACACAAATTCTACGTCTGGCCACCTGCTTCCACCGTTCAAATCCCTCCTGAAAACCTACCTCTTCCATGAGGTGTCCTATAGTTTCCCATGCCCACAGACATGCCTCCTCTCCAGTCCTTTAATTCAAAGTCCCTTCTCCTTTGTAAATAAACTAAGCACATGCACCTGCAATTTCCCAACTTCATGAATGTATCCTTGTCTCTCCCTGTCCTCCTGGCACAGATCCCCTGACTCCCAGTACTGCCCCTAATGCACCCAGAACACTCACCCTGCTAGTCTGCAATGCCACCCCAGTGCTGGCCCTGAATCCCCCAGTCCCCTTGCACCTTGCAAGGAACAGATCCCCCAGCCCAATGCACTACCCCCAGCCCCCGGGTAGCTGCTTCCCCTGAGAGGCAGAAGTCCCACAGGAAGGCCAGGCACTCGGGGCAGGGTCAAGCTCCCCTGGAAGGGGCAGTGGCAGAAGAGCAGCTCACTCCTACAGCGCCGCTTCCCCAGCCCACCATTAACCTAGGCCGTGATGAACCGACTGGTAGAGACCGGCAAGCAGCGCCCGGGAGCCCAGCAGCCATCCCAGTTCCATCTGAGCAGCGCAGCACTCCTGGCTCTGCATGTGGAAAACTGGGTGGGGTGGGGCGCAGGAGGCTTGAGGGGGATGAGGGGGGAAGGGATCCAGTGCGAGGGCACTAATGTGGGATATAGGAAGGTTGCCCCCATCTTCCCCACGGTAAAGCCGTCCCTGTCCCCTCCCTTGTCTCTTATTAGATTGTAAGACCCTCCATTATAACCTGTTGGGCACTTCTCTGAAGGAGCGACATCTGTTGTTGTCGGAGACAAAATTCTGAGCTGGAGTAGTTCTTAAGCTTTTTTTTGAACCCCCACCTCTCACCCCTTCTCTGTGGCTGGATACCATTCCTGCAAAGCAGAGGGCTTGGCTCCAGTTCAAGGGAGTCAAGTCACTAAAGTTTAGACAGCCTTAGAAGAGTTGGGGTGTGCATCTGTAACATTTTCTATTAGTTACGAAAACAAATGGAGCCCCATTCATGTTGATAACGAATGTAACAAAAACAGATGAATAAGCAACAATTGCTTCCATCCATTTTCGTTTAAAAATTCAAAAGAAAATAACAATAAAAAACCTACGCATGTTAAAAACGGCCATTATGTGTGTGCACACCCTTTTCCAAAATGGCGTTTTTGGGAAAGAGCATGCATGCGCAGCACAGCTCTGGCGGCCATTTTGTGCAGGCATTGTGATATGTTGATATTTTAGTCTCACGCTCTTCCCGGCAGGGCTGCCTGGCCTACACCTGGGTCCTCCCTTGAAGCTTTTGTCCAAAGCAACCTTCCCTCAGCCAGGTTCCCCGCATAGTCCCATACTGCACAGTAGGGATGGGACTATCAGCAAATTATTGGTTACCGGTTTTATTGGTATCGGATTAATCCAATATCAGATTTATCGATATCGGCATATCGTTTTTTATTTTTCGGATCTTTAACATTGCAGCCATTTTAAAAATGGCAGCAATGTTAAAGATCCAAAAAATGAGCAATGTTAAAAAAAAATATGCCGATACCGATATTATCGGTATTATCGGATTAATCCGATATCGCCAATTATCGGCATTATCAGATTAATCTGATACTGATAGTCCCATCCCTACTGCACAGCGTCCTTAAATGCCCAAAGTCCCTTTCGAGCTCAGCTCTGATTGGAGGAGATGGCTATCTATTTTTTTCCAGCCTGGTCCCTTCTTAGCACCAACTTAGTGCATGTTTCTTTAGATGTATATGCGCCAGCAACCTTCATGCTGGTGCTCCACCTTAAAGGGGCCAAAACCCTTTCACCCTGTTATACCTTCTGCTTATCTTGTGGTAGCTGATGCACCCTCCCCTTAGCCCACTTACATACACGCACCTTCCTTCCTCTCTTCCTCTCCCCATCCTCCTTTTCTTTCTCTTTTTCTCTTCATGTGTTCTCTAACTTTGTCCCACGTTCCATCCCATTATTTTGGAGATTCCCACTCGTTCCACTGAGAATGTGGAGCTAGGTGTTTACAAGCTGGACTCCTTCTCACGCCACCTCAGAACATCTTCCATGCCCCTCCCCCCTGGGGGACCCACACCCCAATTTTGAGGAACTAGGGTATAGAGTTTGAGGAACTAGGGTATAGAGCACCTTCCTCACTCCAGAATACCTTCCATGCCCCCACTGGCCTAAAGGGAGGAATCCGGGAAAGAAGGAAGGAAGGAAGGGGTGAGCAAATTCTTTCTTTCTTTCTCCCAGTGAGGACATGAATTGCAAGCTATTCTGGGGGTGGGAGAGGGGTGTTAGAAGGACCCCATCTGTCAGTGTACGACCTTTTGTTTGGCCGGGCACTTGGCCGATGGGGGTATGGTCAGGATATTGTGGGTTGGGGATTTTTTATCATGTTCTTGTTTTCTTTGGGTATTTTAATATTGAATTTATTCTATGTACTACTATAAATAGTTTCTTGTGTGTTGTAAGAAACACACTCTGAGCCTTAAGGGAATTATAAAAGTATGAATGAATGAATGAAACACTGGGCAAAACTAAGACTGTTTACTGGTATTCAGGGACTGACTTGAGTTTAACCCATTGCTTTTGTGATTGCTTTTAAATCATGAACCCAGGCCCTATCCTTATCATAGCCTTGTGGATTTCAACCATTTTAACTGAAATACGCTTACTGAACACCAGGCTGTGTCCTGTAGGACAGTATTCATAGGAAGAACTCTTATTTGTTGTTGTTTATGTGTCTTGATTAGAGTGTAAGCTCCATGGAGAAGGGACTGCCTTTATGTTGTGTGTATCTGCACAGCGCTGTGTACGGCTAGTAGACCGATAGAAATGATAACTAGTAGTAGTAGTGGAAGTAGAAGTAGTAACTCATGTTAGGGTGGTCATATGAAATCCCCGCTCATGTGTGCGGGGTTTTTAGCATTATTTCCCCATTAAATTCAATAACGTGATACAGGGTCGGATTTTGGTTAAACTCACCTTAGTCCCCTCCCTTCCTCTCTCCTCCCTGAATGTCGGCAAGCAACCTAAAGACCCCTAATCTAGGGCATTGGGGTGGGAAGAGAGAGAGAGAGAGAGAGGAAGGAAGGAAGGAAGGAACGAAGGAAGGAAGGAACGAAGGAAGGAAGGAACGAAGGAAGGACAACAGACATTTTCCTGGCAATAAACACTGCAAACTCCTGTGTTCTACCACCAGGCGAGCAGACCTTTCTACACCCAGAAAGCCCCTGTTTATGTAACCCGGCTATGTTGGGGGAAATGCCTCTTTAAGAGGCTGGGTTAATCCTAGAAAGGGGCAGTTGTGACTCATCTCAGGGTTGCACATGCCCAGAAAGGAGTAGCTTCAGAAAGTTCTAGTACTCCTTTGATCACTATGGCAACTAGTTTACAAGGAGTCATTTTGAGTGCTTCAATTGAGGATCACTAAGTTGGACGCTGTGGTGGACAGAAGGAGACCGCTGCTGGTTTTCCTCTTCTTTCCTTTCTTAGGCCCTGAACAGTTTGCTTCAAGGTTTTCTTTCTGGATTTCCTCCTCAGGAATAGGTGGGAAAGAGTGGTTGTGCCTACAACCACCAAGAGAGACCAGAAGAACTGTATGATCCTCTGAGAGCTGGACTAAGGCCACTTTTATACGAGTATCTGAAAAGCACCTCCTGAGTCCCGCGTTGAAAGAAAAGTCGCGCAGGAAGTGTTTACATATATACTGCTGGTTATTTAGTTATTTTGGGCATGGGCATTTCGCCATGGCCGACATACAAAGTAAAACCAGAAACAACAAACAAAACATATCATGCAAAATACACATGCAAAATAGCTAAATAACATAATGCACACATAATAGTATTAGATCCTTGAAGTTTCATTCAATTTGTTATTTATTATTAATCGTATGTGGCAGATGACCTAGCCAAATTAAGATATATCGGATCAGCTCCCGGCTATTCCTGCTGACACATAGGGTATTTCAGACGTTACGAGATCACGGTGAACCACGGTGAATACCCACATGGTGATCGTGGTCCCATAACATCTGTTGGGGGGAACGGAAGGTCCCCGCCAGATGTTCACCCCTGTGAATCATGGGGGGAAATCACATTCAACACGCAAATGGAGGTCCTGGCCAGATCATCTCCATTTGCGTGTTGAATGTGATTCCGCCCCCCCCCCCCGTGATCAAGGAGACCATCTCATCTGGCCCCTGACCACGGCCCAGAATCAGCGGCGAGATTCTGGGCCATGGTCAATGCCCCGGGGGGTCGGCAGGCACTGCGGCCGCATTGGTCATGGCGCCCGCCCATCTCCCAGAGAGCGGGTGGCCGGGGGAGCGTGGGGGGCGGGGCTGTGCAGCCGCACGTCTGTCTCTTATACACATCTAGATGTGTATAAGAAAAACGCATTGGTCATGGCGCCCGCCCATCTCCCAGAGAGCGGGTGGCCGGGGGAGCGTGGGGGGCGGGGCTGTGCAGTCACACGTTGAGCAGCGTGGCCCTGCCCCCTCCCCCGATTCCCTGCCGGGATCAGCCGGCACGTCTGTTTGATGGCCATTTTGATCTCGGTGGGGGATCAATGGGTGATTCCTGTCTCTTATACACATCTAGATGTGTATAAGAGACGTGCTTTGACCACGGCCCGGCCCAGGATCGGCGTAACGCCTGTTGCGCTGCCCCAGGCCGTGGTCTGCCAGTCTGATTCCCTGCTGTGGTCCCACTCCCATCACGTCTGTTTGGGGCCTCTCTTGCCCATGGGGGGTGGTTAGCTGGTTCGCCACCGCTGGGAATCCAATGTGGTGAATCGGGCGCCCGTAATGTCTGAAATCACCCATAGTTTCCATATCAGGCTTATAACATAGCCCAATAAAACGACAGTCCGTACCTAAAAAATATAATTTGGAAACCAAGCATGCATTTTACCAATTAACAGAACTTGCAGGACCTTTATCTTACAGTAGCAAGAAACCCTAAACATAACATAGCCAGCATAATAATGGATGCACCTATCCTGGGCAGATCTATAACCCATGAATCAAAATAACCAGTTTTAGATCACAATAGTTTTGAGATTGGTTCTCACGTGGGTTCGTCTTTCAAGGGCAAGAATAATGAATACAGAAACATCTAGCCAGTCTTCCTTTGTGGACAAGTTAATAAGGAATTTAAATAAATTACCTTGGCTGATGGCAGGCTTATTTAATAGACGTCTAGAGAGCCAAATATCTCTACGGTTAGAATAATATGGGAACCTGAGAAGGAAATGGTCAACAGTTTCAATCTCATCAAAAGAGCAAGTGCGTTTACGCAAATTATATTCTTTCCCAGAAAATCTACCTTCTAGAACTTCAGTTCTTATCGTTTGAAATCTTAGCTGCGTATATAACCTTCTCAGGGTTTTATTTTCCAAGACATCAAGGTAAGTCTCACAAGAAAAAAAATTCTTCAACCTGCCCTAACCAAGGGGCTGCCTTCCAATTATTAACAACTGCCAAATCTTCCTGAATAAGGGTGTCCTTTAATCTGGTGGGAATCTCTCTCTTGATTGTGGCACTTTCCTTTCCGCAGAAATATGGCAGAGAAAAACCCAGATGTCTTAGCAAGGAGCCCAAGTAAACTACCCAAGGGTAAGCTCTGATCCCCGTAAATTCTAATTGCTCGATAAAACAGCTTATGGGGATTATATCAGGCTGTTGATTTAGCAGTCTGAGCCAAAACCTCACATAAGTCATCTTTAGGTGGTAGTCCACAGATAAGGTGCCTGTTTCTGCGCGGCCTACTGAAGCTGGTATACTTTTCCCTACCCTCAATAATCGCCTGAGAAATTGACTTTAAGCTCTTACTAGTTCAACTGTATTTGGAAAAGGAATAACGTCAGTACCATAGGTCATTTGCGGAAAGACTTTTAAGCGATAAGTATGTAAGAAAGTAGATACCTGGACACCCTTTGACAGATTTGCAGCCCGCAGGATACAAAGACTTGACCTGATCGCTTTACAGGCATTTGATCTAATATGGGCAGCCCAAGGACACCTGGTTGGGACGGTAACCCCCTAAATATGTGAATTAGCGTTTACATGCTCCCCGCGCTGCCGGAAGTGACATGCGGGTGTGGTTGCGGTGCTGACAACGGGGAGCACCTCACTTCCGGCAGCGCGGGGAGCATGTAAACACTCTCCACGTGGCTTTTTTCTCAACGCAGGACTCAGGAGGCGCTTTTCAACGCCTCGTCTAAAGGCGGCCTTAGCTATGTGGACATTTTAAATCCCGTTGTTCTGAAACATCTCTGTATGCAAGGAAATAGAGTGTGGGGGGGAGAGGCATTTAATGGCAGTTCGCTATTAGCACGACGTCGCTCTGTAAAGGTCATATGGATTGTCAACTATACGTTTATAGGCCTGTTGCAATTTGTGTGACGTTTGTCTCTGGGACTGTGTTTTTTTAATATAAGTCCCACCAAATTTGAACCCAAGAAGAGTTACATTTACAGTATTCCTCCTCCTACTCCTCAATTGATTGAAAGCCTCATGGACATAAGAAAAGCAAACAAACCGAGCATTTACAGTATTTGAAACTCTTCTTTAATCCAGCGAGGGAGCTCTCTTGGCTCGACTCCCCTTGTGCTGGGCGTGCAGAGGCAGGCACGGCACAGTGATGCAGTGGTCGTGAGGCGCTTCGCTGGGCTCCCCATCTGCTGTGGCGAGCAATCCACAGCCGACTGAGGGAGGGAGGGGACGCCATGCCAGGTCTCCCTCACCTTCCCTTGGGGGGGGTGTTTCTTACGGAGAGGTTGGGCAGGATCCTGCTGGGAAGGATGACTGGAGGAGGGAAGGCAATTGGTAATCGATAGTGGACAAAGCTCAGACCTCTCCCTCCCCCCCAGCTTGGGGGGGGGGGGCTACTGGGGAGCGATGTCCTAGGTTAGAAGCCAACCACCCCCTCTTCTCTCCACATAGAAAATATGGCAAAGCTTAATAGGGGTGAGAAGCCCAAGAAGCAAAGAGACTGTCAGGGAAAGCACAGATAAGACCAGTCACCAATCCTGCCCCCCTCCCTCCCCATTCCTCCACACCCCACAAGCCTCCAGTTGCCCTGGGAGTGAAATTGAGTGAAACTGGGAAGGGATCCAGGAGCTGGAACATTTCATGGGCTTGCTTCTCTCTCTCTCTTCTGGGGGTGGAGGGGTCCTCTCTCTAACAGCCTCTCGGACCCTGGTGTGCAGAGAACAGCTGTTCACTGCCCCCCCTGCCCCCCCAGGGGACTAGAGCGTTTCTTTTTCTTAATAGAAACCAACTTCTCAACCGTGTAAATGTATCCTTATGTCTCCTGATGTTCCCCTCTCCCTCGTCTCCCCCTTCCTTGTCTGTCTTAGATTGTAATCCCCTTGGGGTAGGGATCTGTCTCTAACTACTGATTGTACAAGTGATTGTCTAGAACTACGGATTTACAGCGCTGCATAGGACTAGTAGCACTATAGAAATGATAAGCAGTAGTCGGAGTAAGCGCCAGGTACACAGCTGATGCTAAATAATAAATAAAAATAATAAATTAAATTATTATTAATAATAATAATAATTAATAACAACAATAAAGTTGAATGCCCATAGAATGGGTCTCAATCTGATGCCAATAGAAAGTGATCGATGCCCCCCCCATCCCTCCCTCTGCTATCCCTCCCCCATTGCCTACTTTCTGGTTCCCCAAGCCCCCCAGGAAAAGGATCCAGGCACTCTGGACAAGGGAAAGGAGAAAGGAAAATGTATTCAGTTTTCTGTGCGGATCCTGTATTTTTTAGCCCCCCCTTCTCAGTTCCAAGTTACTCACCCCCTACAAGCTGTAGTAGGTAGCCCCCCCCCCCCCCCCCTCACTCCCCCTGTCCTAACTGTAGGTGGTACTGCAACCCAAGCAGATCTCAGCCTATCCGATGTGTAGGAGGCAACAGGCAGCTCTCTGACCCCCCCTTCTTAGCAGTTTTAAAGCCAGCGAGAGGTTCACTTCATCCTGGAGATGTGGAAGGGAGAAGGCTGTGTTTACTCTGTGCAGGAGTGGCTGAAATCGACTCCCCCTAGACGCTCAGGGGAGAGACTTTGCACCGTTCCTTTCTTATCCAACCGAGTGGCTCTCCCTTGAGATCTGAAGCTCAGAAAAAGAAAATCCATCTGGGGAAGACAAGGCTGCTCAGCATGTCTATGGAGGCGCGTCTGGAGACCGGGCATCTTATGGGGACTCTCTTTATAAACTAGAGCATCACACAGCTGTGTTGTTATTATTTTTTTTAAAAATACCTTGATGGTGCAGACAAGGATCCCGTGGAAATGCAGGTAAAATCCCTTTTTCTTGAATGAGAAAAGCTGAGAATGCTTTGGGGAAAGCAGGTCTTTTTTGTGCAAGCCCTGGTCTCTCTTAGCAGCAAGAGTCAGCTCAATACAGAGAGGCTTGGGGACTGAGAAGGAATCCTTTCCCCTTCCAGCCTGTCTTTTGTTCTGTGGGTTTTTAATAAAGAGAAGGGCAACCCCACCCCCCTTCCAAAGCAGCCTTAAGGCCCCCAGGTCTTTGGCTAAATCAACAGGATCCTTTCCCTTTTCACATCCTTAAAGGGGTTCATCTCAATTCCACTTTCCAATGGCAAAAGGCTGAGAGACTAGACTATCAAAGCCAGTTTGCAGTAAGGTGGGAGAGTGCTTAAAACTAGTCAAGTTCCCTCTTATTGGCAAACTTTCCGGCTAAAGATGGATCTGTAAAAACCAGGAAACTACTAATTTCACCTGGCTTTTGAAAAGGGGTTTCTTTCAACAGAGGAAATAAGTGGCTTCTTTTCCTCTCCTGAAGGAGATGGAGTCAGATGATTTTCTAATTTGGGGGTGGGTGGGTGGGTTGATTCTGTTGATTAAAGGGGAGATTTCCTCTCCCACCCCCCAACCCCCCCAAAAAATAACCAAACAAATTTAGAAGTGCAAGTAACGCAGCGAGTGGAATTATGCTTCTAGAATAGCAAGAGGTAGACTTCTGAAAATCTTACATCCTCACAGGTATACAATTGGAGGTGCAACAGCGGAGCTGAAAGAAGAGTAAATATATTATTAAATCTACTGGGATCATGGTCACAGCTGAGTCCTCCATCCGTTGAAGCAAATAACTCAGCTTCAATGAGGACTGAGCTCTGTGTGCCTTTGAAAGTTTAACTGCCCATTAAGCAGGACATTGCTTAAGCTCCTGTGTGTGTGTGTGTACGGGCATGCATAACAGAGAGAGGGGGGTAGTTCATTGTTAATTCGTACACATGATGGGCTAAATATCACTCTCTATAAGGCACTGAGTTTGGATCAGCAAGACCAGTGTTGAAATCCTGTCTTGGCCATGAACTCACTGGGTTGCCTTTGACAAGTCAAGCTCAGCCTCAGTTCTCTACTGTCAAATGGGACTGTATGTATCCCTGTCTATCCCTATGTTCCTCTCCCCTTCCTTGTCTATCTTAGATTGAAAGGAACCTGTCTCTAATCACAGCTGTTCTGAGCCGGGCACATTGCTGGGTAGGCTCTGTGGCCAGATATGCACATTTTAGAGGACACTTATGAGAATATGATTGCACAATACCAGCCCTGCAACCTGTATTTCTCATAAGTGTCCTCTAAAAATTGCATATCTCTAGGGATGGGACGCCAGGCAAAATGTCCGTTTCGGTCAATTTTGGTTTCGGTTCTCGTGTATTTCGGTTCTTTTTCGGTTTCGGTACTATCGGAGCTTTGGCATTGATTTTTGTACCAGATTTTTAACATTGCGTTTTTTCAATGGAGGACAAACCGCGACGTTAAAAATCCGGTACAAAAAATCAATGCAAAAGATCCGATAGTGCCGAAATTGAAAAAGAATCGAAATTTTGGATTAATCCAAAATGGCCATTTCCGGGTACTTTCGGTTTTATCCGAAATCGAAATTCCCATCCCTACAGACCACCCTTTTGGTGGGGCTAGATAAATAGGCACAGTATTTTAGTCTTGCAAGTCCATTGACCTTAGTGAAATTACATTAGTCAATTAGGCCTATTGTCCAGTTACACTGCATACATGTGTATATAAACAGACCTGTCAATGTGTAATGTGAAATGGCATATGACCGAAATAACCTGTGGCTGAACAGATGTTGGTCTTTAAACCTAAGAGTTTGGGGATGTTTGAAGGTGGTTGCTTAGAAGAAAAGGAGAGCTGATTTGGAGGTGATTCCGTAAATGTGCATCTATCTGACTTGGGAGAGAGTACTTGACCTTGAGGTTAGCGGACAGGAAGATGGGACGGTCCTGACAATTCGCGGCTTCAGCTGGAAGCATGTAAGCATTAGGGTGTGCGTCCGCAACGTTTTCTAATCGTTACGCAACTGAATGGAACCCCATTCGCCTTTATAAAAAATGTTACCAAAATGGAGGCATAAGCAAACAATTTGTCATTTTCTTCTCTCTGTTTTCGTTTTTAAAAATAAAATAAGAAAAACTGCGCATTTGCAAAATGGTTGCTGGGGCTACTCTGCGCATGCATAGCCCTTTTCCAAAATGGCCCGCACAATTTTGGAAAAGGAGGTGCATGCGCAGAACAGTCCTAGCAGCCATTTTGTAAATGCGCTGTGATTTTTTTAAAATTTTTTTTAAAAAAAATAAATAATAAATCATTTTTAAAAATCACTGCGCATTCACAAAATGGCTGCTAGGGCTGTTCTGCACATGCGCGTTCCCTTCCCCTAAATGACACTGGCAGCATCAGTGCCATTTTGGGAAAGGGCTACTTACCCATGTGCATGATGACCCAGTGGACGCTTTGTGCATGCACAGTGATTTTTTAAAAAAAGATTTTTTTTAAAAACAAAAACAAACAACCTCACCCCCCAAAATGGTAGGTTTGTTTATGAACAAAACCCCCCAAATGAAGGAGGGGTTTGTAAACAGAAACTAAAATGAAAACGGTAGGGCACATCCATCGTAAGCATGTTGATTGAATGCCATGTGTTTACTGGAAAACAGGCATCTCGAATAGGGTGGGGAGCCTCAGGACTGAGGGGCATTTTATCTGGCCCCTTCCCAGTTCCTGGATCTGGCCCCTGGATTTATTTACTACCCTGAAATACTGAAAGAATGAGTTCATGTTAAAGGAGCAGAGATGAGGGCGTGCACACAAAGGCTGTGGACAGATCCATTGGACAGATCCATGATATGAACTCTCCTCCTTCTGAGCACACCCCTTAGACACTCTTGCCCCCCATCGTCTATGCAATCCTCAGAGCTTGTACTTTCCCTGGAATGGAAAGGCTGATCTTAATCCAGAAAGAACCCAGTATGAAATGAAAGATACGTCTAACAGAACACAGATAGTAAAGACCTATAGCTCAGAACTGGGAGTGGGCATGATTGGGGCTCCTTTTTGAAATTCAAACATAGGCCAACCTATCAATCACTGATTCCAGAGTAGACCAATTAAAATTCTGTAGGCTTCTCTGAGGGCTTTCCTGCTTCAATGGAACTTCTTCAGAGGAAATGGTTGATGGATAGCAGCCAGTGGGGCTGATCCCAAGCCCCGCACTGCAGGCCCCGTGCTTGGGGTGCACGCACGTGCCGTGTGTGCTCAGCGCCGGTCTTTGGGGGTTGGGATTGGCCCCATTGTGCTGGATATGAATGATGTCTATTACAGGGCTAGTTACAGCACAGAATGAAGACACATAAGTGCTCTGTCTCTGGGTGTTTTCAGACAGAGTTGCTCACCCTCAGGAGCTGCTCTTGGAGTGTTCCCCCCTATTCACCCACCCCCAGACCCATTGGGGTCTGGATCAGACAGACAAGACAGGTTCCCCGAACAGTGGTCTGCCCACATGGTTCCCACCCACCCCACACACACACGCACATCAAGGAGTGGCTAGGTCTTGAAGACAATGAGTGTTTTTACACACACATTTCTCCTGCAAGTTTGCTGTTACATCCTGAACTTTCTGTGTGTCTAAATCACTCACCCAGATCTTCAACATCTAACTCTTTGAACATCTGCATCAAACTTCTCCCAAAACGTTTGTGTGTAAAACGTTCTCCTGGTAAACTGCTTTGCTCCAGGCAGCTGTGGTCACTTGGTTTCCATGACAGCCCCTCACGTCTACAGCTGCGGCTACTTTAGGCTGCCTCAGGGCATTGTGTGTGTGAAGAATGTATGAAGTGTGTATGAAGTCCACTTACTTGTGGACTTGTAAACCCAGAAGATTGAAAGACCAGCACTTTAAGGTGTGTGTAAAAATGCCCACTACTAGGCTGCTTTTACACGAGTGGGGTCGCCGTTGCGCGACCCACTCGCACGATATTTCAAAATCCCATGAGGCGGGATTAGACGTGACTCTGGATGTGACCCGCACGAGTGGGTCAAACGACGGTGACCCCGCTTGTGTAAAAGCAGTCTTAGTCAGGTACTTTTTCAGGTTTTGATCTAGTGTCCAAAGCCAAAAAGGTCAAGATATTCCTGTGTTATATTATTTCCAGAGTAAAGATGTTGAGAGGTTAAGGAATGTTAAGTACTTCATGGGGATGTTGTTAATACTTTCCCTTATTGCTAGAACTAGCAGACAGCAATGAAATCAATCTCTCAGCTGTTGATTTCATCAGTTTCCCCTAGTTGTGGGTATGTTGATCAGAGTATATCGAATCTAGAAGTGATAGGGAAAAGGGATATAACAGAAGTTTATATTGGCGGGGAGAAACATCACAATCCTAACTCCTCTGAAATCAATAGCTAATTGGCTGATTAACTTAATGGGGTTCAGCATTGTGCACAATATTATTATGGGGACGTTAATTACCCTTTCTCTTATCGCTAGAACTAGGGGACACCCAATGACATTAACAGGAAGTGAGCCTCAAACAAACAAAAGAGACGTGCTTTCTCAGACATGTTGCAAAAGCCAATGGTTAAGGGTGCAGTGAGTACCATAGTAAGTACTTGTGGGTAAAATACGCATTTTTCAGACACTTCATCGTGCACTCAACAGGTTATCTGGACACCAATCAGGTTTCCAGATATAATGATAATTAGTAATCGTTATTAGCAATTAATAACAATTGTTAATAATTAATAACAATTGTTAATAATTAATAACAATCATTAATATTTATTAATACTTATTAATAATTAATTAAACCCAGCCTGGAAATACACATTCTCAGATTTTCTGGGACTTTCTGGGATGCTGATCTCAAGTCATGGTCTGGAGGAAGCCACGCATCTCCGGAGCCTCTCCGGGAGGTGAGTACTCTACCCCTCGCCCCCTGCTAGGCTCCCACCCTATTAAGCATCCCACCCCTGGAGCCCTGCTAGGCCCCCTCCTTCCCTGGTCCCCGCTGACTCATTCTCTCCCTCGCCAGAGGGGGCCAAGGAAGGGGGAGCAGGAGCCTAGTGACTGCATTCAGCTGCACTTCTCTGAGGATTTTGTGAGTTTCAGGGGCCATTCCTCGAAATTTTGGAACTCGGAAAATCAAGTTGAGTACCTCAGTCCTCAGTGTTTTCTGAGGAAAACCGAGGACAGAGTTTCAGCACTAATCTCCTGGCGTGCTTGCCTGACTGAAGGCATTGTGCACAAGACCGACGTACACCCCCACATGTGGAAACCTGAAAGGATGGTTGATGCATGTATGGGATGGGAATCAGTTGCAGCTATGGTTTGGGGGAACGTTAGGAACTAAAAAAAGAGAAACCATTGCAGACCCATAATATCCATCTTAATGTGTGGATACTGAGTGGCTAAATGGCAGGCTACCTGAAATTGTGGATGTAACCCCTGGGTAAAAATGTTGCTACCTGTTTCATCCCTAGTTGAAACCTAAGGGTGATTTCAGACGTTACGGCCAGCGGAATTGACCGCGGTCCGTGGTGTGGTTCGGACCACGGGCGGGGGTGAAGGGGTGGGCGAACAGACGTTCCCCTCTTCACCCCCACCCACAGGGAATGAGACACCACGGCCCGCGGTCAATCCCGGCGGGCGTAACGTCTGTTGCCTCCCCCAACCGCGGAGGGGGTGGGGCCGTGCGGAACTGCGTGCGGCCTTACAGCACCACCCCCTACGCACTGCGGTCAGCCTGCCCCCCAGCGTGACGCACAGGAAGTGCGGCCTATCCAGCCGCACCGCCCGTCCGGGACCGGAGCGGCAAACCCTGACCGCGGTGAAGGGTGAGTCAACAGACGTGACGAACCCTTCACCACGGCCGTGGCGACCTTTGACCACGCTTTGTTACCTCCGGGTGGTGAGAGGTAACGAAGCGTGGTCAATGCAAATGTGGGCCACAGTTGACTGTGGTGAACATCTGGATGCGAGCAAACAGACGTGCACTGCAGTTCACCGCGGCCCACGTTTCACTGTGGTCGTGGCGGGGTGAATATTCACCCCGTCACGTCTGAAATCACCCTATGTTTAGTTTATAAAGATAATTTGGACATCCTAAAATGTAGTGAAATTTTATTGGCATTTTCATTCTTTAAACACAGCCAAAATTCCTTTCTGAATTTTGCATTTTTTATATTTTCAGTGACATTTAAAAATTTCAATTTTTCATTATTTCTTTTTATTTCAAAAGTGATTTTGAAATTTTGAGAAACAAAAATGGCCTTTGGCAAGCTGGACAGGGAAAAAAAATGTCACTGTGTCTTTGGTTTCAGGAAAGGTCCAAGACATAAATGCAAGGAAGATGGGTTGTGAAATCATTCCTGCAATACATTCCAACATCATTCCTGTTTTTGTAGACAGCACGAGATGATGGTGAAGAAAAAAATAAATACTCATGCGCAGTAGTGCTTCCTTGTGAGATTTTATGTTTTGCAGAAAGAAGATGACTACAATCCCAACCTCCACTCTGCGTGCTGTGCACGCTGATCCTGCACGGCACAATTCCCTGATAACGGGGAAATGTGCGACTCCCATGTGGCCATGGATCAGCCCCATTGTACACTGATAGACGCATGGGGGAAAAGGGTTTATGTAATCAGCTTTCCAGTTTCTGAAGATTTAAGAAAGGAGAAGCCAACATCCCTGGATCCAAAGAAATGTAACTTAGAGCTTTTGAACTTTCCAATCAGCATATGAATTTTTCATTTCTTCTTCTGAAGGGCATCCTCAAATTGAGTTATCCAGACTAGAGCCGGTACCTAATTTAGTAATACCTGCATTTTTCAGCACCATCTTGGGCACCTAATGGTACAAGATCAGTATGCAATTAGTGCCTGATTCTGGTATCTGACCACCGGTAAAAATGGGTAATTTCTATTTCTGATTTACTGCTTTTCCTGTTACTGATTAGGACTAATCAGGACAAAGTTAAAAAATTGGGATGGAAAGTTGATATTTTGGGGTCCAAAGTCGATATTTCGGGAGGTTGGATACCAAAAACAGGCACTCATTGTGTACTGATCAGTACCCGAGTGTTGCAGGTCTAGCGGAGTTTGGGGACTGGAAATTTGATGAGTATATGCTAGGGCTGAATTGAGTAGCAAAAAAACTACTCACGAGTATTCGCTGAGTTCCAAGGACCGGCCCCCGAGTGCTTGGGCTGGTCTGAGGAACCTCGGTGAATACACACGAGTAGTTTCCAAGGGTGGGGGCCGAGGGTGGGAGATGTGGCTTCCTCCAGACTGGATTTTTTAAAATAAAAGCTGGGCATATTCAGAAGAGCGGAATGGCCCATTCTGAGCATACTCAGACCTTTCCAAGATGGTGCCTGCAGCATGCTGACACTGCCAGTGCCATCTTGGAAAGGTCTGAGCATGCTCAGAAGGGGTCATTTCAATTGACCTTTCTGAGCATTCCCAGCTTTAAAAAAAACACAAAAAACAATCATACCCCGTCTGGATGAAGCCACTGGAGCCCCTCCAGAGGGTGAGTACTCTACCCCATCAGCCCCTGCTAGGCCCCCACCCCCTTAGCACCCCATCCCTTATTCTCCACTAGGCCCCACCCTCCCTGTTCCTGACCCCCCCCCACTGGCCTATTCTTTCCCTGTCCAGCAGGGGCCAGGGAACGGGAAGCAGGGGCGTAGCACCAGCCTGAAGCCCCCTTCTCTGTACTCTGCCGAGGAACTGAGTTCCAAAGTTTTGGGGGGCCATTCCTCAAAACTTCAGAACTCAGAAAATCAAGTCATGTACCTTGATTCTTGGGGCTTTATGTGTAAAACAGAGGACTGAATTTCAGCACTAATATATACCTACTTTGCAGGATCTTGTTTCAGCTGTAATTCAGACGTATCCATCCATATTGTGATGCCCCATTGGCTTGATCCATCATGGCAATTCCGCTATGGGGGGAGACGTGTTGAGTAAAAATGAAACACCTATGAGATACAAAAATGATAGTTGGTGACACTGATAATCATATTTATGCCACGTTGAGCAATGCACAAGGCTTAATATTAGAAACAATTTCTGGCCAAGGTTCAGCTAACACAATGCACTTTTAAAAAAAGGATGATTTAATTCACTTCTCTTTCTTCTCTGAAGCAGGAAGAAGATGTTGGTGAATTTTAATTTATCTTATCCTTAAAAATAAAATCAGGAAGAGCAAAATGGACCCGTTGTATTTTTCCACTGGTCTCAGCATGGATGCCAATTCCCCAGATATTAATCTCTCATCGCTGATTAACATGACAGGGAATGAGACTCTGTTAAAACTGCCGCCTTCTTCACTTGTTCGCTCTGTCCTCATCCCCATCATTTACTTTCTTGTCTGTGCTCTCGGACTAAGTGGGAACACGTTGGTCATTTACGTGGTCTTACGTTATGCCAAGATGAAAACGGTAACCAACATTTACATCTTAAACTTAGCAATTGCTGACGTCCTCTTCATGCTTGGCTTGCCCTTCCTGGCTACCCAGAATGCAATTTCCTATTGGCCCTTTGGCTCATTTTGGTGTAGACTAGTGATGACTGTTGATGGCATTAACCAATTCACTAGTATATTTTGCCTGACCGTCATGAGCATGGACCGCTATCTTGCAGTCGTCCACCCTATCAAATCCACCAAATGGCGCCGTCCAAGGGTAGCCAAACTGATCAGCACAACAGTCTGGACTTTCTCTTTCTTGGTGGTGCTTCCAGTGATTATATTTGCAGATGTACAGGAAAACTTCCAGACTTGCAACATCAACTGGCCAGAACCCATCAGCATATGGTCAGCAGCATTCATTATTTACACTTCGGTCTTAGGGTTCTTTGGCCCCTTGCTGGTGATCTGCCTCTGCTACCTGCTCATTGTTATTAAGGTCAAGTCTTCTGGCATCCGAGTTGGGTCCACAAGGCGCAGGAGGTCGGAAAGAAAAGTGACCAGGATGGTGGTCATCATCGTAGTTGTCTTTGTCCTTTGTTGGCTTCCATTTTACATCCTGAACATTGTCAATTTGATATTCATACTGCCAGAGGAATCTGCATTGGTCGGCATTTACTTCTTTGTGGTGATTCTGTCCTACGCTAACAGCTGCGCCAACCCCATACTGTACGGATTTCTCTCCGACAATTTCAAGCAGAGCTTTCAGAAAGTCCTTTGCCTTTGGAAAGGAAATGGCATTGAAGACGGTGACCCAACTGAGCACAGACATGAGAAAAGCAGCCGCGTTCAGGAAGCAATGTTACCCCAGCGAAGTATCGAATTCAATGGACATATGCAAACAAGTAAGGTGTAAAGATGCCAGTTTGGAAAGACCTGTAAAAAAATGTGGGAACGGGGGAGGGAGTGGGGGACAAAACTCAGAAATGTACCCTTGATCAAAGGGAAATCTTGAAACTCTGACTCCAAAAAATGTATATAGTTTTATGTTTTATTTTTTTCCATGTTCAGAATATTCTACTGGATTGTTTTGGGTTTCATTGAGTGCTACAGAAAACTAGCCAAAGTGAACAGATGCACATTCATGACTCTTATCTCTTACCATTCACAAAGGGACCAGTTCCGGCTGTGCTACCGCTGCTTTGTGCTGCTCCAGGGACTCCAGTAAGTCTGTAAATCAGATTTAAAGCAACCAGTTAAAATGAGATGATGCCGGCTCTGCATTGCTGGATCGGATTTGGCACAGAGCAGCTGGAGATTATAGTTCAGCGCAGCCCAATAAGGCCCTTTTCACACGAGATGCCCCCACTCATCTCCATGCAATTTCACTGCGTGGAGCTGGGTGGAGGCGCCTGTGTGAATGCCACAGGGGTTGGGTGGAGGGGTGTATGCTCCCGCACTACACCCACCTCCACCCATCCCACCCACAGAGCAATGGGCTCCAATGCCCGATGCTCCATGGGTGGAGATGGGTGTGTGTCCATCAAAACAGGTGCACACTCACCTCCACCCACTGTGCCTCCCCCCCCCCCGCGGTCTGTTTAAAAATGGCCTACGTTGAAACTCTGAGAAGTGAATAATTTTATCCTTCCCCTCAAAAGTATTTCCCCCCTGCCCCGAGAGGTAAATTTTTAAAGCTCGCAGGAGGTATGCATGTATGACATGTTTTACAAATGCTACATATCCCATTTGCATTATTTTACAGTAATTAATTAACTCATCTAAGGAATTCAGAATGTAGCACTTGTGTTCTGGATACGTGTTATAATAAGCAAAAGTAAAAACCTGACTTGAAAAAAGATAAGAATGGGAATTTGGAAACTTTGTCCACTGTATAGTTTCATGTTCCTCCAAACCAATCTGCTGATAGATTGTAACATACATCATCCCTTCATGACTTTGTAAATGTGAAGTCTTGACAAGCTGTCGTGTTCTATGTATTGGTCTTGAATGTAAGTCTGGCTCTGAATTGAAATTGTAATTCCAGAAATTAAAACAGGTTGAATTCCCATCTTGGCTAGAGGTCTCCAATCAATATTATCCCTCATTCCCATTACCCTCAACCAGGTTAACACATGACAAAACTACCATATTGTTCCTAAATCTCATCACCCAATCCTCCACCTAAATTCTCCTTAAACCTCAGTCTTTTCAAACATCCATCAAACCAGCCTGGACTCGAAGGAAGGTCATGTGGAATCCTGGAAGGATGGTTGATGCATGTATTGGGATGGGAATCAGTTGCAGCTAGGGTTTTGGGGATGTTAGATACCAGTGGATCTGGTGTGGGGTTTTTTTCCAGAAAAAAAAACAACCAGTTGACAACTAGATACCGTAGGTTCTAGGGATGTGCGAACAGAATGCGGTTCGGACGTTCAGATGTTCAGTCATTCGGTTCGAAACCCGAGTTCAGGTTTGGTTGTTCGGTTCGGCGGAGATCGGTTCGAAGTTTTTTTCAGTATCATTTGGCCCTGAAACAACCCCTGGTCTCCACCCCTGGTGCCAGGAAGTCTGCTCATCAGCTGCCTCCCCCTTCCAGTCATGTTTTTCCCGCCCAAAGTCATGTTTTTCCCACCCCCGAACTCATCCGAACTCACCCAAACTCACCCGAACATGACCAAACTGTTCGGCCATTTTCGAGTTCGGTTCGGATGTCTGAACAGATCGAGTTTGGTCCAAACTCCGAACATCCGAACCGCATTTGCACATCCCTAGTAGGGTCTCCTCTCCCTTCCCCTAGGAAGCAGCACACTGAAGAAAGAGATAGGGCCAAGAGGCATAGCTACCATGGAGAGAAAGGGCTCAGTTGAGCTTGGGGCCTAGACTCGAGGGAGGCCCTTTACAAGTGGCAGGAGCACTACTAATACATGTTCAGAATGGGCAGGAGAGGGAGCAAGGCCAAGACCCTGCCAACGACCACTCTGAGAATTTCCTAGCAGCACTAAGGACACTTGTAAAGGGTCATGTCAAAAAGGTAGTTCTCAGAGTCAGTGGGAGTGGAATGCCAGCCCCGCCCACTGTTAAAACTTCTCTGGGTGTGCAGAAGGCACACCATTGGGTTTCTTTTTCATTTCATAAAAATGGTTTGTTTTCAGGGGGTTTTGTAGAAAATCTGTTAGTTTTTGAGACCCCCCCACTCTTTAAAATGATTAAAAAATAATAATAATTTGCAAAATCACTGTGCACGTGCAAAATGGCCACTGGATCATTCTGCGCATGCGCAACTTTTTCCAAAATGGCAGTGGCAGCGTTGCCGCCATTTTGAAAAAGGGCAGCCAGTTTGCACCTGCACAGACTGGCTGTCCTTTACTGCAATGGCAGCGATGCTCTTACTGACATTTTGGAAGAGGGTGTGCAGGCGCAGAATCCCATGGGTAGCCATTTTGCCCATGCACAGTTTTTAGTTCTTTTCTTATTTTATTTTTTAAAACGCAAATAAATGAAAGCAAACAACAATTGTTTGGTTGTCCGTTCACGTTGGTAGCGTTAGTTACTAAAATGAATGGGGTTTCATTCGTTTTAGTAACTGAAAAACAAAACCAAAATAAATATCATACCCTAAAAGCTTCCTTCCGGACAGGGTTTCTGTCGCTCTCAGTTGGGGGTGCTCGCTGGGAGTCAATGTGGCACCACAAACTTTGTGGGTGGAGGATCTTTGGGGAGGCTGTCAATTAAGGAGATCCCATACACCTGCCCTTAGGAGGCCCATAATTAGGACCTGTACCCAGGCCCACCACATAGTTGCTATGTCACTGGGACAGGTAACAGCAACATGTCCATGTTGGGACAGGATCTAAGATCAAGCCTCCATCCAGGGCTCATTCTAAACAGCTCAACCAGCTCCCCAAATCTAAACCATTCCTGGTACAATCCCCACCTCCTTAGACTCCAGTAACAATTAGAGCTGTAATGGATATGAAAAACAACTATGTGGTATTTGGGATAGACTGGCGGTTATCTGCGAATGACTCAATAATCATAGAGGTTAACGGCCAAATACAGGATACTACTGATTACAAATTCCCATTGACTGTTTACCACATTACCGCTTACCGAATCACTGAATAACTAGACCAGTCCAGATAGAGGGAAAGAGGAAAAAAAAGAAAAGAAGAGAAAGTCAAACGTCAATTCAACGTTAATACAGTCAATGGCAGACGGTAAGGAATGGGACTCTGGAACCATTTCTGGTCTTTTTCTGTTTCGGTTTGCCGAGTTTTTCAGTGTTCGTTTCAGTTTGGGGGGTTTTTGCATTGATTTTTTATTGGGTTTTTTTGCACTGAAAGAAAAACAACGAAAAAAGTTCAGTGCAAAGAAACCCAAACAACCAAAGCGAGAACTGAAATTTCAGATCAAACCAAAATTGCCATTTTCAGATCCTTTTGGTTCTATCCAAAACCAAAATTCCCATCCCTAGTAAACAGTAATCCAGCTAACCGAAAACTGACAGATGCTAAATCAGATATCATTGGTGTCCAATCAGATATTGATACCGTGATATCTGGCCGGATATGGGATGGTTGCAGCTACGCATCTCGGCTCAGTGAGATCTGACGAGGGCACAAAAAGGTGGTGTTGCCATTCCTGCCTTTGACCTTTATTGGCTTTCTCCCTACAGTACATGAGCTTTGCATGCTTTCTCTTGGGAAACTAAGACAGAGCCTGATTCCACAAACAGATGCCAGCATGATATTTGCACACGCAATAGGGAAGCCTGTTCAAATAGCGCTAAAGAGACATCCCTGGCAACAGGTTGATTCCCATTTCAAACCGCTTCTGAGAGAAGGTCTTAACAGAATTTAAAGCTGAAAAGGATACTTAACTTAGTACCTGCTGGTAATACCCACATTTTCATATTTCCAGCAGCAGCCTGAATTCCCCTCCCCCCAGTAATAAACTCTAAAGCAATGGATTGTGAAGCTAAGAGATCCGCAAGTGGCTCAACTGCTTGTATTATCATTATTACTATTATTATTATTATTAGCAAGCATTTATATAGCACAAGCAATGTACCTGGCACTTTACGAAGTCATTGAATAGACACAGTCCCTGCCCTAGGGATCTGAGGGTGAGGGGGAGACGAAGGAAGGGGAACAGAGGGAGAGACAAGGAGTGTAACATTCATGAGGATGCGAGGTATTTATTTGGCAAGGGACCGGGAAATGTCAACCAAAAGTCTTGAAGGAGAAAAATCGACACACAAAAATGAAAGTTTGTGTTAAAAGTAGAGAGAGTTAGTAATAAAGGTAGAAACTGATCCAGTTCTGAAGTCATGCAAGTCAGCATTAGGAATGGAACTCTGGGAAAAAAATTGGTTTCGGTCAATTTCGGTTTCGGTTCTCATGAATTTCAGTTCTTTTTTTGGTTTCGGTACTATGGGATCTTTTGCTTCGATTTTTGTACCGGATTTTTAACATTGCGTTTTTTTAATGGGGGACAAACCGCAATGTTAAAAATCCGGTACAAAAATCAATGCAAGGGATCCGATCGTATCGAAACCAAAAAAGAACCAAAATTTCGATTAATCCGAAATTACTTTTCGGTTTTATCCAAAACTGAAATTCCCATCCCTAGCCAGCATTGTCAGAGACCCACGCTGGGGTCAATTATTGTGGTTTCAACAAGGCTTACAAGAGACAGCGATGGCAATGGGGCAGATCCCATGGCCCACAGATCCTGGCCCACAGAACCGCCCATGTGTGCATGCATCTGGTTTCCGCGTAGCACAGTGTGCTGGCAAAGAAGGTGCATGAGGTTTCTTCACGGGCATGCACTGACACAGACACGTGAGGGAGCCATGGGCCATGGGATCAGCCCTGTTGTCAGGAAACATATTGGACTGAGGACAATGAATCAGGAACCAAAGTTTGCCAAAGCCAAGTCAAGAGCCAAGAGTCAGATAGCTGGGAACTAGAACCTAATCAGGATCCAGAGACCCAAAACCGAATCAGGGGCCAGGCAGAATATATTGGGAGATTGGCCAAAGGCCGCACAGGGTTGAGTCACTCAACCATTATAGTACATTAAAATATACTTCTTTCTGGAACCTTATATAACCCATGATGACTGATGGGGAAACAAACTGGAAGAAGTCATGGATGTGGCATGCTCTGTTGATGAACCTGGTCCTCACAGTCTACTTTCTAACAGAGAGAGAGAGAGACACCCTACCCAAAATAATCGAAGCAGATACCGATGGAACAGAAATGGGTATTGGTAATTATTCTCTTCACTATTTTGTTTCAAGTAGTTTGCTATTTTTTTCTCAAGCATTCACTTCTGCTCTAGTGTAAATACATTCATTTACTTCTCAAAGTGCAAGGAATGCACACTGGCTAGGGATGAAATGAGATTTCAACAAAATGGGAATTTTTCTGAAATCCCTGTTCCTGATACCATCTCAGTTGAATTAAGACCCTCTCCGTACTCGGTAATGTCTTGACTGACATTTCATTTCTCGATTTACCGATTTTCCGCTTACTGAGATCCTGTTTACTGCTTTGCTATTTTAGCAATCTGCTTTTGCCACTTTACTGTCCCTTTCAAATCCCAAGAGGGATTATTTTTTTTCTAAATTTCTGTCCTCCCTGTTTTTGTAAGATTTTTATGATTGTTTTAATATTTTTAAAATTGTTTTAATGGAAATTTGTTGGCTGCCCCGAGCTGTTTGCAGGAGGGGCGGGATATAAATATATTAAATAAATCAATCAATAAATAATGCTGCAATACCACAATTCTGGCACCCTTTCCCCTCCTGTACTTCCTTGTCACTCTTTGACTGGCATGCTGATTCTTTTACTAACCTGTAATCCAGTTGCAAATTGGTCAAAGCAAAGGGAACAACATAGAACATTTCTGATTAGAAGCACTGGAATGAAGGTTAAGGGGCACTAGGGGAAGGTTAATAGGGTGGACTATTCAATCAATAAAAGTTTATTCGTTTAGCCTTTGGCCCTAACAAACGAAATAAATATAACATGTCAATACATCACAATAGAACGGATTTAAAATACAATAAGTAAATAAACTATAATATATATTTCCACTGTGCATCTAATACCTCTTCTCTCTACCATACAGATATTCTAAATCAGTAGAGACATAGGACGAATACACATACTAATAGTATTGTTCCCAAAGAGCCGGAAAACACCAGGCCTGCAACCAGACAGCGGGGCGCCTTACCCTTCTCGGGCTTTATGGCGGCACACTTGGCCCCTGCATTGAAACCCTCAGGAGCTTGGTCTGAAAACAGTAAACAAAGGCAAATTACCGCAAGTTTGGGGGCAGGTGGAGGGCAAAGGAGACATCCTACAGTGACCACTCTGAGGCCTGCCAGGTCTCACTGTGTCTGCGGAAGTTCCATGTCTCCGCAGACCAGGTCAGGGGATTCCAGCTGTCGTTTCCTATATAACCCCAGTTGGAAAATCCCTACTGCGGCTCGCCGCGCTCCTACTTTGTTTCAATTGGCTAGAATATATTGTACTCGCCTATGCTGGTCCCACTGTTCCCTTCCCTCAAACCATGGGTCAAAGAACTTGCCCCGAATCCCACTTGTCTTTGGGCAGTGCAATAGATAATGTGGAAGAGCCTCTATTACCGCCTGACCACAATAGCAGAATCTAAGCTCTGCCGGGATACCTTTAAATCTGCCCTCGTTCACTGAAGTTGGCATCATATTTAACCTTGCTAGAGTCACGGCCCTTCTAACTTTGACATTTTTTATGTCAGACAAATATTTCTCACGTCCCCTTTCTACCTTTAGCAATGGATACCAAGGGGCAATGCGTTGCTCACATATTCCCGCTCTTTCATTTTGAAGGCTAACATCCCTAATCCGAATACCGAATTTGGGTTTTAGCCTGGGCTGAAGTAGTGTGTAGAAAGTTTAATCTAGAGAAGCCCAGGGTTGCCAGGTTCTGTTCGATGGAATTGTGCCATCTATACGAGGCTAGGCAGTTCTCTTGTTCCTTCAAACAAAGGCTGGGAAGGCGGTCAGCTGACATATCACGAATTTTAAGCCAGTATACCAATTGGGCCATGCTGATCTTATCCCCAAGGGGAGCTATTCCACACTCAGCCCTCAGCAAGACAACAGGGGTACCCCTAGGCGCTCCAAGTCCTACTCTCAGAATCTTATTTTGGAAGGGTTCCAGAAGAAGCCATCTGGCCACACCCCAGATTTCTGCACCAAACAACAGCTGGGGGATCGGGTGGACTATTTGTACAGTGATAGACTCAGAAATGTGGAAACAATAAAGCCAGAAGTAAAATGGTACCCTAAGAGATACAGTAAGTGGTAAACGAATGATACGCAGTAAACGGTAAGCAAAAAGTCGGTAAATTGGGACGGTATCTCGCAGTACTGCAAGAATTGAGAAATCACATCAGTATTGGGAAAATGGATGAGAAATCAATCTCAGTTCCTAATATGGTGACAGTTCCTGTGAGCAGCAATTTAGCGTCTCATTTCAGCCCTAACTGACTCATTTCTGAGCCATCCCGGTAAGTGTGTACTTAAAAGGAAAATATGAATTAATAGTAAAGGTCTGAAAATGCTGTGTAAGCAAAGTATTCCTGCAGGGCACACGGATTCTAGCCAGCTCGGTCTTCTGAAGTATATTGTACGCTTATTGAATATGGTGGTTGTTTTTTTGTTTTGTTTTTTTACAGTAAAACAAATATTTGTCACTTAATTACGGCCATAGCTTCTACCACAGCCACTTCAATACCATTATTAGTTAAGGCAAGGCTAATTAATTAATTAATTCAAATGATATCAAGTCACACACTCAAGTTCGTTTCTGCAGAAAGCAGCAGTAGGAAGAAAGAGTTCTTGTAAGCTATGATCACAGGGAGTTTTCTTATGATCAGCTCCCCCAATTCTGTTTTCAGTAAGGGCCAAAGTGGTATGATGATGCCTTTAACTGGGGAGATGTCTGTAGGTAAAAGTGTGAAAACTTTTGATCATCCTCAGACTAAGGGCATTGGCAGAATTATCTTCAAGGAAGGCGGAGGGCAAGAGAGCCCTTTCGCCCCACTCTTTCTCACATGGCCATGCCACTTTTCTGAGTGTCATGATTTGGGCTGTACCAAATAGGCAATCCAAGTACTTGGATCGACTTCTGAAGTTCCGAGTACCTCGACAGGGTCCTTGGTCAAAATTTGGAATTTTTTCTAAGGACCCGGAATTATCAGAACTCGGAACTCTGGACTCCAGAAATCCACGGAACTTGAAACTCCTTCTTTTAGGATGTTACTTAGAGCTTCAATAGGTACCAAAATTAGTACCCACAGGTAATGCTCACATTTTGAGCACCTCACTGGGCACCCAACAGACTGACCAAGGACCAGTCGGGTGGCTGATGCCTGAAAATGTTAGCATTATCCTTTGAAACTGACAAGCCCCAGCTGGGAGCACTGTAGAGCCTGGTTCCACAGTGCTCCAGGGAATGCATGTCAGTTTCAAAGACCAGCCGGTGCTCCCCACCACCCCCCAGAATGCTTCTCAGCTGAGAAGTGCTCTATTTTATTTATTTTTATTTCAACACCCTGCCCCTCCTGCCAAAGCAGTTCAGGGCAGCTAACAATTATTATTATTAATATATAATAATAATAATAATAATAATAATAATAATAATAATAATAATAATACATTAAAAAAACAATTCCATCCATACAGAGGCCCTCAAAGAGTATCACAAAAGAGTACTCCAAAAGAAAACTATCCCCCAAACCACCCTAACCCAATCCCACCACCCTCACATCTCCCTTACTAAAGGCCTGGTGGAACAGCCAGGTCTTGTATTGTCTCCCAAAGGAGGAGAGGTGCAGGGCCACCCAGGCCTCTGCCAGGAAGGAGTTCCACAGCCTTGGTGCAGCCAACAAGAATGCCCTCTCCATAGTCGCCCGCCGGGATACCCGGGGGACTCCGAGAAGGGTACTCCCAGCCCACTGCGGTGGTTGATCCAGTGGCCGGAGAGTGAGGTGGCCTCACAGGTAGGTGGGGCCTAGGCCGTATAGGCCTTTATAGCTACGCACCAACACCTTGTATCGGGGCCGGAAGACTATAGGCAGCCGGTGCAGAGAACGGAACACTGGTGTAATGTGCTTCCAGCGGCCCGTCCCCGTAAGGAGACAGGCTACCGCATTCTGCACTAGCTGCAGTCTCCAAACTGTCACCATGGGTGGCTGTCTTACCTGGCACCACATAGAGCACGTTACTATTGTCGCATGCTTTAAAGAAGCAGGGCCAGTCCCAGGGTTTGTGAGGCCCTGTGCGAAGTCTTACACCTAATTATGCAAATGTGTCAATTTACATAAAATTTACTCCCTCTGGACAGGAAGGATTCCCATTCTCCACCTCTCTGAGCAGCCATGGAGAAGCATGGCCTCCCCATGCTTTTCTCCCCCTCCCGGTTTGACACCCCTTGGCTGTCTTACCTGGCACTCAGTCAAGCAGCCATAGACAAGGATGGTCTCCTAATGTTTCCCCCCCCACACACACACACCGCCCCAGCTGAGCGTTTACGGCCACTCCTGCAGGGGTAGCCGGGCGGGCAGCGAGGCAGGCACAGAGAGACTGACTGCATCTACTGCCTTACTGGGGGAGGGGGTGAGTTTAGCCAGCCTGGCCTATAACCAGTTCAGTTGTGTCCCCATAATCAATTCACACTGCCCTCACCCCATAACCAGTTCATTTGATCCCCTGCCCCCCATATAATCAATTCACGTTGCCCCGCACCCATAACCAGTTCATTTGTGACCCCGGGGCAGCGTGAATGGGGGGGTGCAAATGAACTGGTTGTGGGGTGGGGGTTTAAGACAGTATTCCTGTGGGGTTTAAGACAGTGGGGGTTTAAGACAGCAATAACTTCATTAAGAAGAGTTAGTGAAATAGCAGCCGTAATAATCTCAGAACAATATTTGCAGATTTTCCAAGAGAGAATAGATATTGCTTTACATCCTAAATTTCTACCTAAGATAGTATAAGTAAGACAGTTGTGATAATGTGGCCCTTTTTACACGGGCCTCTCCCAGCCATGAACACTCAGATTTCTGCGTGTTCATGGGTGGGGGAGCCCTGTGTGAACAATGTGGCACACGTGCCCATGGTGAGAGGGGGTGCATGCGCACGGTCCACCTAACACGCATCCCCACTCACCCCTCACTCGTCCCCATGCATGGTGTCATGGAGGAAAATAGGGTTACACACGTGTGATACTGGCCTACATGTAGGCTACAAGCCTAGTAAATATGTAAAGCAAAACATGCAACACATATGTAATGTTACAATTGAGAACTGTAAAACCCAAATCAGGACTGTGACACGTGACCAAGCTCCAGGAAATGGAAAGACAGTTTGCTGATTTGCCCCAGACGGATGGCCAGAGACATTAAAAATGCTAATGCAGGTAGCCATTGCCTACGTGACAGAACTCAGATTTCTCCAAGGCGGGAAACCCAAATCAAAGAGACCATGAAAGGTACTTAAAGAGGCCATTAAGCCACCTTCGGGAGAGCTCTCTCTCGCTTCTTCAGCAGCTGCAGCTGCATCCTAAAAGCTGTCAGCCAGCAAGGCTGGAAACTATGAACTGAGACAAGGACTTTGCTTTATAGAAACTCTAAGACTGAAGACCGAGTTGCTTACATCAAGGACTGAGAAGAACTTATGGACCCTTGTAGGGTAAGATCCTTATTTAGGAATTCAACCAGTATAGATCAGGAATGCGTTATATTTACCTTTGATTTCTAGTAACCACGCTGTATCAACAATCTTACTTATGTAATCAATAAACTGACTTCTTATTTTTATGAAGACGTGGCTGTCTGTGTCTAACATTGGAACACAAGTGAGCAACAAGAGTTATCAAGCTCTTGCGAACCCAGAGATTAAAGAGTCTGTAAACGGGAAGGATCGGGCCCTTGAGTGACAAAGGGGTTGTTCCTGCGGCAGGCTTGAATCAGCCAGAGAGAAAAATTGATTCAACTGGGCTTTACGCGAGGGAAACTGAGTCACTCAAACCTGGTAAAATGTGGGTGCGGACCTCCAACCCGTGACACATGGAGCAACCAGGGGAAATGGTGGTTACTCCATGGGTGCGGATGGGTGGGGGGTGAGTGGGGATGCGTGTGTGGCCATGTGCATGCCCTGCCCATGCACTGGCGAGCCCAAGGACCACCCCCCCACCTGGTGGAACCATGCAAAAACAGCCTGTAAGGAGCCACTCGAAGAACAGAAGGTTGCTGCCTTGTAACAAGGTTCTTAGAGATGGCTCCTAAAATTCTCACAACACCTGCCCTTCCAGTCTCACATGGAATTTTCTTATATTCCTAGAAAGGGTTGGAAGGAACTGCCATTCTGAGGGGGGGGGGGGAGTACTTTTTATACTAGATGAGCTTGAGACCATCACATGGTCTAATATTTCAATAGGGTGAGTATGCACATCCCAGTTGTGAGAATGTTGGGAACCATCTCAAAGAACCTTATTTACAAGGCAACAACCTTCTGATCACTCACATGGGGAGGAGTTGTTTGTAAACAAATAGCTTTATCTTCCCATCCGATAAGGCGTCCCACTGCTGCTGCTGCTGCTGCTGCTGCTGTTGCAGCAGCACTACTAGCAGACAGAGGCAGGTGAGGGATGGGGACCAGAGCCAGGGAGGGGAGGCAGAAGAACTTACTGGGGGAGAAGCTGACTGCAGTTTTACTCCCCAGCCAGCATGGTAGAGCAGTCGGTTGGATCCTGTTCAGGCATCAATGGTGCCCGAATGGGACCAGGTGGATTTGGACACCCCCGATTCATTGGGTTGCCTGAATCTTCAGGTGCCTGGTTGCAGCTCTAGTCACAATGCTTGGAAGGGGAGGAGCTATGCAGCAGCCAGGGGAGTAAAACTAGAGATGAAACGAGGATACACAAAATGGTATACCCATCAAATTTGCAGTACCTGACTCACCTGCCACCATTGGTTGCTGACTGGTACCAATGAGTGCCAAGTGAGGTACCTGATGTCCTGATTTAGCCATCCATCCCAGAATACCAAAATCCAGTCCTGAGTTTTTAAGTTTCTATCCTGATTTTTGCTACTTTCTCATACTGATTTATCAATTTACTAATTGGTAACTGGTAAAGCAGTAAATTGGTAATGGTGCAACCTGATTTTTCAGGTAACCAGGTACCTGAGTAGTAGCGGTGGGAATATCAGTATTGGATAAATCCGATACACCCGATAATCAGGTGTATCAGATTAATCCGATAATCCGATATTTTCCTATATCGGCATTGTTAATATTGGCCACTTTGCTGGGTTTTTTTTACATTGCGGCCATTTAAGTCAATGACCACAATGTAAAAAAACTGGTAAAGCAGCCAATGTTAAAAATACGGTATGCCAATACCGGTAAATCCGATACCGGGGAGATCCAATACCGGTAAATCTGGTATCCAGTATTCTCCCCGCTGTCCCATCCCTACTGAGTAGTACTCAGGTAGTCCATTGTTTACTCAACACACTCTAAATTTCAGTAATTACCCATGGGTCTAAAATCAGGTACCTGTTTCAGCTGTAAGTGTGGCCCCGCCCCCAAATTCCCTTGTGCCCCCTTCCCGGTGCTGATGTCTCAGATCTTCTCCTCACAATAGTTTAAGAAGGTTAGAAGTAAAACTGAGCAAATGTAGTCTAGGTTTGGTTAGCAGTAGCACATGATAGTAGTTGTGTTCATTAAAAAAGACATTAAAGAATGGTTTCTAATGTACTTGTTTGGAAATGAAGGTCATTAGCAATTTCAGATGTTTGAAGACAATAAAGTGAAATTAGCGGTAAAAGGGTGAACATCAAACTGTTACAGGATATTATAGTGACTAGGGCTGTAGCGGAAAGTTGCATCAATAGCTATTTCCGCCGGAAACAGCATTTCCGCAATTAGTGGTACGGCATGGCAGAGGCTTTCATTCTGCTAGTTTCATTCTGCTACTTCCGCAGTTCCGCTAATTTTATTCTGCTACTTCCACAGGCTTCACAAATAGTGGAAACATGCCATTTTCGCTACTTCCGCCATTCCGCCAGCACCACAAAATAGCCGAACAGTGGTTTTCCGACAGTTTCTGACAATTCTGTAATTTTTCCGATAGTTTCCGAATTTGCGGAATTAGCGGAATGTCAGCAGAAAAGCCGCGGTGTGGCGCGGACAATTCCGAAATGGCAGAATGGAATCGCGGCGTGGTAAAAGCTGCTGCCGCTTCAGCCCTAGACTAGTGAGCAATGAAGCCAACATTTTTAGTAGGGGTATGCAATTCATTTTTGTTTTTTAAATTACTAAAACGAATGGAGCTACCTGAAAATGTGACTAATCCCTACAAATAGAGAATTCACTAATAAATTCAACATTAGCATTCAATTCACAACTGTTCACAAATCTTTGTCCATAATCATTTTCCTGTGTGATTTCATTTGTAAGAGTTTTTTTCATTTCACCAATGTAGTTGGTATGCAACATGCTATGATGCATAAATCCTTTTAATTTTCCTTAGCCATCATTTTGCCAAATGAACCAATGCACCAACTGAACTCTAGTATACTATGTCAAGGACATCATTGTTTTTCCTTGTGGGAAGTCAACATCCATCGGTTCAGTTCCAACAAATGAAGGTCACTGATCTGAAAGTCATGAGTACTAAAGAGGTGGGTTAGATGAAGATTCAGAATTGTATTACTTGGCACACATTGTTATACTAATACAACGGGACAGTGAATGTCGGTGTAATCGTTTTTTCTTTCCATTATGGTGCTGTAACCTGCTGGAAGGAACAGTAAGTAATGCTTGATTTCAGCATTAAAACTTCCCCCGTGTTGACAAAACTGAGGCTGCATTCAGACTTGCGGTGGTGATGGCGGCAGCAGGAGGGGCGAGGGAGATGGAGCAACGCGGAGGAGCTGGCGGCCGGGGAAAAAACTGGTGCGAATGGGGATCTGCCGCGGCTTCTCTCACGCATGTCAGGGCAGGATTTTGTGCCCTGACATGCATGAGAGAAGTTGCGACATATCCCCATTCACACCGACTTTTTCCCCGGCCGCTGGCTCCTCCGTGTTGCCGCGTCTCCCTTGCCCCTCCTGCTGCCACCACTGTCGTCACAGGTCTGAATGCAGCCTCACTGTAGAGGGAGGGAAAAAAGGATGCTTGACATTTACAGCAAGCGATAAGCATACTGTGCCACAAAAAAATTTATTACAATGTTCTGTCCCTCTCTACAAAACATAAAATTGGGACAACATTTATTGATAGACTCAGCAAGCTGAGGACTAATTTGAGGATCAAAACTGTTCCGTTTTTGTGGACAATTTTGTTTTTTATTATTTAATTTGGTCCGATTGGAAATGGAAATGAATGATCAGACCTCCCATTCATTCCAATTTCGTTCAGACTGAACAAAACGCCTGGTTCTAATCAAAATCAGAACTGGGTGGAACCTGAGTTTCAACCCTATGTTAAACATATCTTGTAAGGAAGGTTCCATCAGGAAATTGGGGGCTTAAATGTAATTAGCAAAAAAAAATGCCTATATTCTCTGGCTACTCATGCAATTTTGTCAAAAATCTAGGGATGAAACAACTAGATCTGGAATTCATAAAACCAATTTGGGGATTCTTGTTCTCAACAATTACTAGGGGTGTGCATTTCAATGTAGTTATTATAATAATGAAAACAAAATATGGTTTTTTTTCTTTTTTATATTAAATAACAACAATTAAAGAACATAATCAACAAAAAAAATTTTTGTTATTATGAATGAATTGAAAAAAACTGAAAAACATACTTTCGACTGTAATCTTTATGTTTTACATCTGATTTTGGTGACACTTGGCAGTCTTATACTCCCACCAGAGGGCACTCTGTGTGCCAAATTAGAGAGATTGAATAAAGGGATGTGATTATATAAGCAGTTGCAATTATTTAATTTACAAAAATCTACATACACATTCCTGGCTGTATCACCTTTTCCTCCCATATGATTTGAATGAAACTTGGCAAGCTTATACCCTAATAGTACTCTGTCTGCAACATTTCAGAAGGATTGGATAAAAAGTTTATTATTTTATAAGCTATGCACTTGTAAATTCATTACTGGCTGTAACATTTTTTTGTCTGTCCACTTTACATGAAATGTGAAATGATTGTATCACAAACCTTCAAGATCATCTCTGCCAAACGGAAGTAAGATTTGATAAAGGGTCCAAATTTTATAAGCAATTGAAGTTTCTCTCTTGAAGACTTTCGTTATTCAGGTAAATAGCCATGCAGTGCCATTCAGAGACAGGCATAGCAGGTGGGAGGGGCTGTAGAAGGGTGGGGAGCAGCCCAACAGATGGACAGACACATTCACTGGCCAATAACTGCATGCTTCCACCTTTATAGGAGGAAGGATCAGTGGTGGCTTCAAGGTGGGCATAAAGGGCAGATATAAGTTCCTGTTCTTTGGGCTTGCTTTTTGTCTGTGGTTAGTTCTGGCTCTGGTCAGAGCATTTTCTCATACTTTTCTGGCAAGTTGTGTGTTTGCGTGTGTGTGTGTGTGTGCGTGCATGCGCACGCGCTAAAGCTCACTGCAAGAGATCAGCTAGCTACATAAATCCAATCCCCATGCACCTGGGGTGCTGCCCAACATCCTTCTGCCCCCTCCTGGGGCATTCTCTGAAAGTTGACGGACACCCTCACGCACCCGGGGTGCCTGCCCAGACTGAAGCCTGTGCCAAAAAGCAGAGATCAGAGAGTTATCCTCTGGCCAATTGGCTTGACATTTCAAAGACACCCTGGCTGGAACAGAGGTGTGATTGCCTCTCTTACTACACACTTCCCGATTTGCAGTAGGGTTTGCAGTAGGACCGAAACTCAATATTCGGAATTAATCTGTTTTTTACCAAGTATCCCAGTACTCGACTTCTTTATACCAAGTAACAGGAATCGGCCCATTACTTCGTATGGTACTCAGTAGTCAGTGGGTAATTTTAGACGTTATGAGACAATGGTCAAACACAGTGAATCCCCTGTGGTGGCCATTTGTTCCATAACAACTAAAAGATTCCCGCCAGATGTCCACCACGGTGAATCTCTGGCGGGAATCAAATTGACCATGATTCTGGACCTCCGGCTGTGAGGTCCAGAATCGTGGTGGGATCGGGCCCCAACCGTGGTTGAATTGGCCGCGATCTGGAATGGGCTGAAGGTAATGTCTGTTACCTTCAGCCCGGCCGGATCATGGTCCTGACCATGGGACGGGATCGGGTGCAGCGGCCGGATTGGCCGCTGTGCCCACCCATCTCCTGGAGGGCGGGCAGTCAGGAGAGCATGGGGGGCAGGGCTGTGCGGCCACACGTCACACCGTGCAGCCCCACCCCCTTCCCGACCCCCAGTGACAATCAGGCCGGCACGTCTAAAGGACGGCCGGCGTGATTCCTGACCGGGATCTGAAATGGAACCTCTGGGCCCATCACGTCTGAAATTACCCAGTAACTCCTCGATTAAGCAAAGGGGGAAAGGAGGAAGGGGAAGGGAAGGGGGGAAGGGATCAGTAGGGGGCGGGGAAGGAGGCAGAGGGAATGGGGAACAGTTGGGATTGGGGGCAGGGACATATACCCTCTCATAGGGACTCTTCATGCCCCTACATAAGGGTACTCTGTACTGAAAAATACTCTGTAAAATACTGAGTATTTTGCTGAGTACCAAGTACTGAGGATTCAACCACGTTACCGATAGGGATGGGCGAATGTGGTTCGGAGTTTGGACCAAACTCCGAAGTTTGGAATTTCAACCAAACCGAACCGAACTTCGAAACCGGACTCAAATTTCCAACCGAACTGAACCAAACTGAATTTCTGAACTCCGTTCTGTTTGCCCATCCCTAGTGGCAACACACACCAAAAAAACTGGTTTTGAATGGTCAAACTTTGTTCAGAAGTTCAAAATTTGACCGAACTTGGTCTGTTCGGTCGACTGAACCGAACCGAACGTCCGAACTCCATTCTGTTCGCCCATCCCTAGTGGCAACACACACCAAAAAACCTGGTTTTGGATGGCCGAACTTGGTTTGGAAGTTCGGAATTCGACCAAACTTGGTCTGTTCGGTCGACCGAACCGAACTTCCGAACCGAACTCGAATTTCAAATAGAACCGAACCAAACCGAACCGAATTTCTGAACTTGAATTTAAACCAAACCGAACCGAACTGAATTTCCGAACTCCGTTCTGTTCGCCCATCCCTAGTTACTGAGGACCAGCCAAACACTTGAGCCCGATCCTCAGAAACATGGAAATACTCACAATTTTTTTTTTGCTATTCGGTTCAGTCCTAGTTTGCAGGTACTCATTTCAGCCTAACGTAAATACAACTTCTGCTCTCTGAATAAATTGCTCTTCATTTTTCTGAGACTCCAGTTTGGAGACATAAGATAGCTCCCTACATCGATAGCTCCATACGGAAGAAGACCTTTAGCAGATGAGTTATAAAACAACATCTGCTGTGTTTTCTTGATGACTAATTTCAAAGCCAGCAATAGAATTCTGCCAGTGCAGTTTCTATCTGACCACTTCTTATCTAAGTAGTGCTGATGGATTTTATTGGCTGCAGACTGCTAATGATTAGCAAATATAGGACTGTGCTTTGGAAAAATAAAAGGAAAGGTTATAAAGCAACAGTCTAAGTGGGTAAGAAATAAGGGGCTTCTAATATAAGAGAAAGTAGCAAGATTATTTTGTGCCAAATGCACACACACAAACACACACAGACACACACAGACACAGACACACACAACAAGAAGCAAGTATTCTTGTCAATGCATTTAGTCATTAATGAATCTATGGAGAGCATACACTCAACTACAATTAAAAGGAAATGTAAAATACTCTACTTACAGTCTTTCATATCTGTAACTTGTTTCTAGTGGCCTGAGACAATAGATTTTAATGTGACAGAGTTCTTTCTTTCCACTGAATTCAACACTTCTGACATGCAGAACTGAAAAGAGTTTTGGAATTCAAATATGGAATTCCAGACTTTGGAAAACTTTGGGAAACTTCGGAAAGTTGTTGCAAAGTTCTTGAATCCACAGTCAAAGCACTACTAAGAAAGGCACTACCCAGAAAAGCAGGCTAGCAAGTGTGGAACAATCGCAGGCTAGCAAGAGAGGGACAATCGCTCCAGAAGACAACCCCCAAAAAGTGCAACTGCGTGCAGAAATAACATTTTAAAAAACCCAACAGTAGTGTACCCACAGCATGGCCCACCATCAGCAGTGAGTAGTGCACCCGCTCTATCTTGATGCCAGCCAAGCAGTGCACAAAAAAGCAGGCTAGCAAGGGTCATTCACTCAAGAAGAATGCAACAACCCTGAAAAACAGTCTGCAACTGCAATAAACCCCACCAAAAAAAGCCAGCAAGCAGAGGGCCCAGCAGCAGTCACAAAATTAAGAAACCAGACAATCACACCCTTCCCATTCCAGGGGCACCTTCTTCCTCGGCCTGGCGTTGTGTCAATGGTAACTTGAACAGACCGAGCAAACTTGGGAAGTGGAGCCAAGCAGAGAGATCCCCCCCTCCTCATGGTGCCAAGTGCCAACCAAGCAGGAGGCAGCAATGTGGCCTGGCACCCAATTATTCTTTTAAAAAAACAACTGTATGGCATGGTAAAGGGTAACGTAACCCCCATCCCCCAGCATTGGCCCCATGGACAGGACAGGTCAAACCATACCAGGACAGGACAGGCAAGGCTACGTGGCACCCCTCTCCTCTCCCCCCGCCCCCACCAGCCAATTACTTACAGATCCAGCAGCATGTAGGGCAACCACATTCACCAAAGAGAATGAACAAAATGGCTGAAGTGCCGACACTTTTATTTTGCCCTGCCAGCCAGTTCAAAAGCAGACCATCTGACTTGGCCAGCCAATCAAAACTTACCATCTGGCTCACCATCACTGAATTGTCCCCTCCCATACCCCCCTCCTACCAAATAAGGCACTAAGTTTCATTTCCAGAAGAAGCTCAACTGTCTCCACCAGCCCCCCATGTGCAGCGGTTTCCAACGTTTTTCCAAATAATGGCCTTGGTTCTTGAAACTTCGAAATTTCTGAACCGAATACCTTAATATTCAGTAAATTCCGAAGTTTTCCAAAGACTTTGTTTCAGCCCCGACAGGAAATAACTGACCAATCAGTATCAGGTAGCCCATCAAGTTCCTGAGATGGTATTCAGAAATGTGGGTATTATCCACGAGTAGCAGATGGACCACTTGTTTCAGGTGTATGTAACATGGACAAGATGTTAGCTTATTCTCCAGCCAAATTTTAGTAACTTTGGCAATGCATCAATGACAATCGTTGACTCTTCTGCTCTATTAAAAATTTAATCTGCCTTGCGGACCTTGTAATTGGTCCAGGTTGGTTAGCAATTCTGGGCACAATTCTATGGCATGCATGCGCCACCTGCCCTCAAATTGCACGCGGGACATGTGCGCAAACAAGAAAGTTGTGTGTAGCCCATTCCGACCTGAACCCTTGCGCCCATGCACCCTACCTGTTCCATCACCTGCTCCATGAACCATACCTGCCAATCCCCTAGCCATGGGGTGCATGGGCACAGGGGTTTAGGTCGGGCCGGGTTGTGCGTGCTTGCACCGTGCAGATCTCCTCTGTGTGCATACACACCGTGTGTGTATTGTGTACACATGACACCTGCGTTGCATGGGCGGGCGACACGTGCAAGGCATAGGATTGTGCCCGCCGTGAATTAAAGAGTATTTACAATAACCAGCGTTGTTGGGCATGGGAGGAGGGAATCAAAGAGATAATTATCTTTGTTCCAATTAAAATGGACCTGCTTATCTTTTGACATTGTGTGAGAGAGATTGCTTGGTGCTGGGTTTTTAAGTGGCACAACACCATTGTCTCTCAGTGGAGTTACACCATCTGAGTGCTTGGCATTGCAGGTGAGATGAAATGGAGAAAAGAGGAGCTGACCTCCTAGTACTACTCTGTTCATTGCAATTGGGCTACTGAGCACAAAAACATACCGCAAAACAGAAGTTCCTAAAAGTGCAGTCTCACCGGTGTTAGAGGCAATGCGTGAAGTTCAGCTTGTGTAGGAGAGATGATGTCAGGTTCTGGCAGGAGCAGGGCTTTAACCCAGGTTCTGGAAAGGGGTGAAATGGGAAAACGACGGGGAAATGGCAGAAGCGCGAAATCACTGGAAATTGATGGCGTACCGATGGAAATACCCAAAAGGTTGGTATTTCTCTTTGGAATGGGAACATTTGTTCATTTCAGCCCTACACGGCAGCCCGTCTTCTGTTGGGGTGGGTCGCCGGGAGCACATTACCCCAGAGCTCCAGAGTTGGCACTTGCTGCCAATAGCTTTCCAGGCACGATTCAAGATACTGGGTTTTTTACCTATAAAGTCATAAACGGCTGGGTCACAGGTATCTGAAAGAGCCACCTTTTCCCTCATGTGGCCATCTGGGTGCCATCTGTCTGTGACGTTTCTACAGGAAAGGCATGCAGAGCAGCATTCTTGGTGGCTACCCCACCATTATGGAATCCCTCCCTCCCTCTTGGAGGTTTGTCTAAGCCCGAACCTGCTCATCCTCTGGAAACAACGCAAGACCTTTCTATTTGGCCAGACATTTAGGGTGGGTGGGGGTTAGAGAAGGGTTGTGGGAAGGTTAAGGGGATTATTAAGATTTTTTTTATGGATTGCAAGCCACCCTCAGTCATAACGGGAAGGGTGGGATATAATTAATAACCAATGATTATTAATTAATAACCAATAATTAATAATACTTGGTTTTATTTTACTGAGTACCAAGTAGCAAGTATTCGTCTGAGTTTTCGAGGACTGACGAACAGTCAGTCAGTCCTCGTAAACTCGGAAATACTTGTGAATAAAATTTTTACTGTTCATTTAAGCCCTAATTACATCCTCAGCCAGACCACAATAATCAGTTATCACATTATTATGTGATTCCCCACCCCCAAACTTGTAAACATTTATAATCTCACATTCTCTCTTTTGCTATGTCAAAGACGCTGAGTGTGATTAACGACTCTCTTTCTCTGCCTCTCCCTTTTTTCCTCAGCACGTCAATGACATAAAATAAATGCTTAATGCAATTAGGCAATTTCATTAATGAATTAAACCACGAAGGAAATAATTAAGAAAGGGGTCCTTGGTTCCAAAGGGGTGTAATGAACACAATCACCTGAGACGAGGATTGGGATTAAAACTGAGAACGTGACTCTGTTAATGGGATGCAATTATGCTGAGATTCAAAAGGCAATGGTAGGGCTGACAGGAGGGTCTTGAGCAGCACTAGGTCTGACGTGAAGGATAAGGGAGATGAATATTCACAGAGAGAAGGAGAAGAACTGAGCCCTAGTCCTCCATTGATGTAGAGGAGGGATTGCTTCATTCCAATTGACCCTTCTTTGACCTGGGAGGGGGCAGTCTGTGAAATTAATTAGCAGCATATTTAAAACAAATAAAACAAAGTAATTTTGCATTCAATGTACAATTAACCTGTGGAACTCATCGCCAGAGGATGTTGTGAAGGCCAATATCACTACTGAGTTAAAAAAACAAACAACCGTTGGATAAATACTTAGGGGATAGGTCCATAAATGGCTATTAGTTAAGCTGGTCAAGAGGATGAGACCTCCAGTGCTTAATTTGTAAAAAGAAGAAAAGAAAAAAGAAAGAATTGCCAGAGTCCAAGTCCAGCCAGAAACAACACTCCCACCCCAACGTTTGTCAAAACAGGGAACTGGACCATAGTCTCCAGTAGGCCTGAAATGAGAAGCTAAATTGCTGCCTGTGAGAAAGTTCACCGTATTGGGAACCGACATTGATTTCCTGACCATTTCCTGATCCTGATGCCATTTCTTGATTCTTGCAATATTGTGAGATACCATACTAGGAATGGGCGAACAGAACTGAGTTCGAAAATTCGGTTCAGTTTGGAAATTCGGTTTGGTTGACCGAACTATTCGAGTTCGATCCGAACTCTGAACTTCCAAACAAAGTTTGGAAATTCAAACTCCATTGAACTATGGAATATTATCTTCTAGGGATGGGTGAACAGAGCCAAGTTCGGAAATTCGACTTGGTTCGGTTCGAAATTCAAGTTCGGTTCGGAAGTTCGGTTCAGTCAACCGAACTGGTCGAGTTCGGTCTGAACTCCAAACTTCCGAACTGCGTTCGCCCATCCCTATGCCATACCTATTTACCCATTTTTCGTTTATGTGGGTACCGTTCATTTAGCGCCTACTGCATTGCTGAGGGTGCCGTTTTTACATCTGGGTGTGTTGTTTCTGCATTTATGAGCCAATCACCGTGTGAATAGTCCACCCCTTAACCTCCCCCCAGTGCCCCATAACCTCCACTGCAGTGTCTCCAATCAGAATTGTTGTTCTATGTTGTTCCCTTTGCTTTGACCAATCTGTTACTAGATTGCTTGTGTTGTTGCTGACCCGATCCTGTGCTGTGTTTCCTGGCCGCGACGCCGCTAGGGGAAGAAATCCCCTTGCTGCCTGCTGTGCTGGTGGTGATGAAATCACTGGTGCAGTGAGCGTGCACAGGAAAACACAGGTGCCACTAGAGCAGGCTTTCCCGGACCCGGCTTTGCTAGTTTGCGGGGTGGGGGAGGAGGAGTCGGAGTCATTCGCATGTGCGCCAGGCAGGCATCACATGGCAAGGAGGACTTGCAGGGACTCTGGGAACTGAGCCAGGCCTCAGCTAAGCAAACCTAGCCGGGTGCGTGCCAGTTGCACTGGTGGCACTGGCTACAAGCAATTTATTGCAAACAAACAGCCCAGACAGCCAGCCTCTCCTTCTCCCACCCTGGCCCCCAACAGCACATGTGGCACAGCCTGCAGACTGGCACCGCAACTCTCTCTTCCCGATCTGCCCACCCTGCCTAATCCTGGGGTGGGCCCAGGAACCCGGTGCAGGCAGCAAGTTTTCCTTATTATTAAGGTAAGGGGGTCTTAGAAGGTACTTTGTGTTGGGGTCTCCCAGTCCCTGGGGTGCTAAAACTGGATACCCGGACCTGGGACCTGGGATTTTATTAGGGTGCTCTGCTTTTCCATCCTGGATTCTGCTGCAGCTTTCCGGACTCCTGCAGGATGGGTGGGTGTTGCTGGGTACTTGCTACTAGTGTCTAATTAAGCACTGGATCATGCATGTCTGGGATTTTGTTGAGGAGGTGCTTTGTAAACTAAAAAGAATGGTGATTTGTGGGTTTCAATAATGGGACCAATCTTGCATGTTTTTTAGAATGCATGTCAAGCCTCCTCTTCAGTATCATGAACTACTGGACTGGGGTGCTTTACAGGGGTGGGTGCTTGCAGGACCGGCCTTAGGGGCATCAGCCCAGGGCCCCACACTTGGGGGACCTCGCAGGTAACGGGTTTGCTAACTTTATTTTAATTTAAAAAAAAAAAAAAAATCAGGTCGGGGTGGGTGGGGGGCAGCAGGAGTGAGGGAGAGGCAGAGGCCCCACCTTTCCCACACTCTGCCCTCCCCCGCTTCCTGGCACAGCCTCGGCCAGGGGAAATGAGGGAGAGAGAGGGAGAGGCCCTGCCTCTCCCACACTCCCCCCCCCCCCCCCTCCCTGGCACAGCCTCGGCCAGGGGAAATGAGGGAGAGAGAGGGAGAGGCCCTGCCTCTCCCACACTCCCCCCCCCCCCCGCTACCTGGCACAGCCTCGGCCAGGGGAAATGAGGGAGAGAGAGGGAGAGGCCCTGCCTCTCCCACACTCCCCCCCCCCCCCGCTACCTGGCACAGCCTCGGCCAGGGGAAATGAGGGAGAGAGAGGGAGAGGCCCTGCCTCTCCCACACTCCCCCCCTATACACCTAGCTGAGACTGTGCCAGGCCACGGAGGGGGGAGGGCAAGCCTGGCACAGGACCCAGGTTGGACGTGGTGGCGGCGATGGTGGCACCAGCACCGGCAGTGGATCAGTTAAGTGATCCGGTCACGGCCACTCAGGCTTGGGGATGGGCGGAGGGGAGTGCCCCTCCACCCATCCCTGAGCCCAGGCCTGGGTAGCGCACCGCCCCTGGGCCAGGGGATTCCTCCTGAGCCGGGGGCTGCTCCTAGAAGGCCACCGATGGAAGAAATGGGGCCCCGCATTTCTTCCCCGTCCTGGGCCGCGCTTAGGGTAAAGGCGGCCCTAGGTGCCTGTGTGTTGGGGCTTTTTTAAAGCTTGATGTGAATGAAATCTGTGTTCGGTTCCAATCCTTAATCTGGTGTAAAAAGAATAGTGTTTTGTGGGTTTCAATTTGTGGTTGTTATTCAGAGTGTGGTCTCTCTCTCTCTCTCTCTCTCTAATCCATTTTAATGACAATTGAAATAGAATGGGGTATCTTTTCCCTTGCAGGGATCAATTGCGGCATTTATGGCAGGTGATCATGTAAGTGTGCAATTTTAGGGTTGGCTCCACTTCCCGTTGGCTCAGCCTCCCATTGGGTTGGCCCTGCCCACCACTAGCCCCGCCCACTGCCCTACCAGCCACAGAAACCACCAGCTGTCACTGCAAGTGACCACGGCTTCCTGGAGCAAAGCAGTTTACCAGGAGAACTTTTTACACACAAATGTTCTGGGAGAAGTTCTACGCAGAAGTTCAAAGAGCCGGATGTTTAAGATCTGGGTGAGAGATTTAGACACACAGAAAGTTCAGGATGTAACAGCAAACATCCAGGAGAAATGCGTGTGTAAAAACACCCAACATTGTCATTCCTCCTTTATTAATTTTAAGTGATATCATCAATTAGCATGACTCTGAGCATCTAAAAAAGACAAAAACAAAAAAACCTCAGAGACTGATGTAGGTGGCTGTTTATTTACAGCCTCCTGCTTTCCCCCAATTTGTTTCCAGATTAGCAATTAATTACAAATACTTTGCATTTGTAAAAAGGTCATGGTCTACCATCTTCCAGGAGAGTTGGCCAACTGTCCACAGGAAATGGATCCTTACAAAGCTCCACGGACTCAGAGGATTGTTTTAAAATTCCATGTCAAGATTTCTCTCTGCTGTGCTCCAAGTAGGAAGAAGGAAGGGTTGGTGAGAGCTTGCAGGAATGAGGGTGTGGGGCTTCTGTATTAGGAACACAATAGAGATGTGGCTATGGGCCATTGGTGCGGGGGTGGGGGATGTAGAGCCTGCAGGGAAAGAAACGGACACTAGAGGGCATGATGAAGTGTTGCCTAGCAACACTGTGGCCGATACAATAGCATCATCATCAGGTGCCCAAACGAACCGAGGTCACTCTCTGATGATGCAACAAATCTGCTATAAAGAGGCCCCAACACAGGCCAAAACAGTGGCTGAAGGACAGGCTGAACCAGACTTAGGACAGGCCCAGCTCTCTGGACATGGGCTCAGTCATGAATGGATCCCACAGTCACTCTAGCCAAGCCATGGAAACAGACATGCCCACGGACTCCAGGGCCGTCCAAGTTGGGACCCCAGTATAGACTGGACTTTGTGGCTGGGTCAACCCTAACTCTTGGAGGAAAGAGAGTCAAACTGCCACTGTGGGGTCTACGCACAGTAGGGGAAAGGGGTACCATCCTGGATACCTGGTAGCCCAGACATCAAAGTAAACACTTTCCTGGCAGGGCCCACCCACAACAAACCTGCTCCTAGAGGGTGAGTGGGCATAACACCTTCTGTTATGGGGGGATGTGGCTTGCTTGGATCTGGTGTTAACAGGAGTGGGTAATACCCCCACCCCCCCAAATGTGTGTATTGCCCCTGGGTACCAAATTAGGTTGCAGTTTCATCTTTAAACCCACCCATTATCTGCAGTCAAAGGTATGATGCCTTGGTCACTGAGACTGGCGGTACCCTTTAGCAATGGGAGAAGATACTGAGCCATCTGATTCTGTACATGGATATCCTGGCTAGAATAGAAATTAATTAGTACCCACAAAAACAGGTATTCCTGATGAATTTCTGGTACCTGAATTGACCCAACAACATCAAGTACCGAACGGAACTTGATTGCGACCCAATATGGGCAACCAATGTACCAGAATGTCGACTTTTGTTCCCAGAATATTGACTTCTGGTACCGATTTTTCAACTTCTGTACCAAGATTTCAGCTTCTGACACCAATTTATTGATTTCTCATCCTGGAAAGTCAACTTCTGGTCTCATTTTTAAAAATGTATGTCTGAATTTTTCTATTTCCCCACCACATATACCGATCAGTAATCATAAAATCAAAAAGCCGGTGCAGGAAGTTCCTGACTTTGGGGGTTTCTGGGTACTCAGACAGTACGGGGTAAGCCATTGGGCACCTAAAAATATTAGTATTACCTGAAGATACTAAAATAAGTACCCATTTCAGCTCTAACTGGACTCGACAGCAATGCGAAATTAGCCTCCTCCATCTCCTTCATTATCCATCTTCCAGTCTCTGCAGTGGTGTCTCACAAGTGGTAGTAATGGAGAGTACCTTGTGGTTTCTTTCCCTGACCACAACGTTCGGAGGAAACATACCAGGCTATTAATTACTCCCATGAATAAGGCATTTATTTATGGCGCTAGCAAGGGCTGAAACTCACTCTCATGATTTTCACATTTCTCAGCGACACTCATGGTTCTCGGCTTGTTTAAGCAACTGAGAATGAAGCTAAGAAAAAGCAGCGTCTCGACTGCATTCTTGATGAGAATCAGTGGCATAGCTACCGTAGGGGCAGGAGGGACAATTGTCCCGGGGTGGGGTGGGTGCCACAAATGATTCCTCCTGTCTCTAAAGTAATATGGTAGCTATGTGGTCACCGCCTCTGCTCTGCCACAAATAATCCCCTCTCTCAGTAAAGCTGTGCACAGAGACTGAGGCAGACTGAGACCGGACGTGGAAGCGCTGCCCTGCGGCACAGGTTGAAGCAGACAGTGGCGGCTGTGGCACAAGGCAGGCAGTGCAGCCTCGGGTTCAGAGCAGCACACAAGCGGAGTGGAGGAGTCAGGAGAGGCTGAGGCACCATGGTGATGTTGGAGGTGGTTGGCATGGCAGTGAGAGTGGCAGCGGCCGATGGTCTGAGGGGCCGAGAGGCTGAGTGAGGCTGCAGAAGGGGTGGTCAGGGAGCGGAGGTGCCCTGCCATTGAATCGGAAAGGTGAGTGTTCCGTGGGGTCTGTGGGAGGGCTGGGTGGTGCCCTGGTTGGGGTCAGAGGATCTGTGTGTGTGTCTGCTGGGGCAGGAAGGCTGGGTGGGGGCAGAGGATCGGGGGTGGGGTCTGTGTGTGGGCAAAGTCTGTGTGGGGGCAAGGAGGCTGGGTAGGGGCTGTGTGAGGGCTGGAAGGGGGACTGAGGGGGGTCAGGGACAGGGAGGCAGGTGGGAGCAGAGGATCTGGGGGGTTATGTGGCAGGGAAGAGGCAGAAAATCTAGGGGGCTGTGTAGGGACTAGGGACAGAGGCTGTTATTTTACTATTTATTTATTTTAGAGTCAGAGGGTATTTTCAGATGTTACGAGATCACGGTGAACCACGGTGAATACCCACATGGTGATCATGGTCCCGTAACGTCTGTTGGGGGGAACAGAAGTTCCCCCCCAGCTGTTCACCCCCGTGAATCATGGGGGGGGGGGGAATCACATTCAACACGCAAATGGAGGTCCTGGCCGGACCACCTCCGTTTGCGTGTTGAATGTGATTCCCCCCCCATCCCCGTGATCAGGGGGACCATCTCGTCTGTCCCCTGACCACAGCCCAGAATCAGCAGTGAGATTCCGGGCCATGGTCAATGTCCCGGGGGGCGCTGTGGCCACATTGGCTGCAGCGCCCACCCATCTCCCGGAGGGCAGGCGACTGGGGGAGCATGCGGGGGCGGGGCTGTGCGGCCTCACGTTGAGCCGTGCGACCCCGCCCCCTCCCCTGATTCCCTGCCGGGATCAGCCAGCACGTCTGTTTGACGTCTGAAAATACCCAGAACCGTGGTCAATTTGATCCCAGCCGGGTGTTGACTGTGGTGAACATCTGGCCGGGAGCATATAGATGTGCACGGGATCACTGCCACCACACCGGAATCCGGATCCACTGTGATTCAGAGTGGTTAGCAGCGTTCCTGTCACGTCTGATAAATACCCTTTGTTTTTGTAAACTACCTTGAGCCTTTGGTGAAGTGTTGGGTGTAAATAAATAAATAAATAAATAAGTAACTAGGCCGTTTTCTGCAATGACGACACTGGGTGTTTCACACACACATTTCTCCTGCATGTTTGCTGTAACATCCTGAACTTTCTGTGTGTCTAAATCACTCACCCAGATCTTAAACATCTGGCTCTTTGAACTTCTGCGTCGAACTCCTCCGAGAACATTTGTGTGTAAAAAGGCAGCCCCTTACGTCTACAGTTGCAGCTACTTTAGGCTGCCTCAGGGCAGTGTGTGTGTGAAGAATGCATCCAGGAACTGCCTCAGGGCAGTGTGTGTGTGTGAAAAATGCATCCGGAACTTACTTGTGGACTTGTAAACCCAGAAGACTGAAAGACCAGCACTTTAAGGTGTGTGTAAAAATGCCCACTGTGGGGAGGAAGGAGGTGTGGGAGTGGGATAGGGGAGAGGCAGGGGCGGATTGGGAAATCAAAGTGGCCTGGGAAAATATAGCCTTAGTGGCCCTGTGCTGGCAGCAAAGCCGCCGGGGCGCCAGAAACGGGCCAAGGGGGCGTGGCTTGGTGTGGCTTGGGGGCGGGCAGAGTGCACCAGATTTGGGGCCTATCAGAGCTGAGTCCCCAGATTCAGATCCTCAGCAGCCTGGCAGGGGTGAGTAGGAGGCTATGGGGGGCTGGCAGGGGGGAGATTGCCACTGGGGGGGGGTACTGGCCCTCATTTCAGTGCTCTGGCTCCCCAAATCACTCCGTTTCAGTGCTCAGTGGCCCCCAACCAAAAAACCACTCTGTCCCTTGTGATGCATCCTACAGTAAGGCTTCTTCATTCCTACACCAGCTGCACTAGTATTTCACATGCCCTGTGTTTAGCTTAGCAAAGTGAAGACTAAGGGGAGAATTGATACCAGACTTCAATATCTACATTATTGTATATTAAGGCGTCATTCCTTGCACCTGTAGTAATGCTGCACTGGAACACAATTAAGGAACAGCCTTGAAGGAATGCTCCCTTTCTGCTAACGCACAGCTGCCTTCTCACACAACATTCCTACCACTCAGGATTAGCTTAGCAAAG
>QEPC01010859.1:17883763-17908061 GCA_003113815.1 Sphenodon punctatus | reverse complement strand
CAAGCCCCCCCAGACCCCACAAGCCAGGCCCCAACAGCACCAGCCTAGACCCAGGCCAGGCCCTACCAGGCAAGCCCCCCCTGGTCCAAAAGAGACCCAATCCACCCCCCGGCCCTCCCCAGGCAGTCCCCACCTGCTGGCTTGCTTTGCCTCCTCCATGTGCTCTGCTGCTACCGCTGCTCCGCTGTGCTCTCCAGAGCACTGGACCCATCTCGAAGAACCTTCTTTACAAGGTAGCAACCTTTTGATCAGCACGTGGGAGGAGCTGTGTTTGTAAACAAACAGCCTTATCTCCCAGGCCGATCGAGTCCCCACTGCTGCTGCATCAGTGCTCCTAGGAGATGGGGGGGGGAGGGGAGGCCTCCCACCCCCCACCCAACCCAACCCAAAAGGGGTCGGGACCAACAATTTTTTTTTTTTTTTAAAATAATTTAAAAAAGACAGCGGGACCGGTCCTCCAGTCGGCCCGGTCCACCGGGAATCCTCCCGGTGGGTTCAATGGCCAATCCGCCCCTGGGGAGAGGATGGTGAAGGGAGGGGATACCCATTTCTTGTCCCTGGGCCCATTTCAACCTAGCTATACCCCTGCTGAGAAACATAAGGAAAAAACCAACGTACTGCACCTGTGCGAAATGGCCACCGAGGGGCTATTTTTTTCTGAAAATGGCAGTAGAAGCATCACTGCCATTTTGGGAAAGTGCTATGCATGCAAGATTGTTCCGAGCGTCCATCTTGTGCATGCATATTATTTGTTTTGGTTTTGTTTGTTTATTTATTATGAGGTTGCTCGTGAGATTTTGTCCTGGGAAATCAAAAAGGGCTTCTCATTCAGCCCTACTCATATCAAAAGCGAATGGCGATGCGCACTGAAATGCACAGTGACTGACTTGCCAGACTCTCTTAAAGGACTGAACTGTTTGAACAGATTAGGCACGCTAGAGATTAGGTACTTTCCACCTCCTATAACGGGCACCAAGAGAAGCTTTTTTATTGCCCCTTTCAATTTCTACCTTTCAAACACACGCAAAATGGCATTCCGCCCGCGCACCAGAGATGATAACGAGTCGCGACTATTTCAGGCCAAGGTGATGCTCATGTTATCTAAGAAATGAATATTCTCCCTAGCATCTTTTTTTTTTAAATTCTCATTTTTCAATGTTGTTTCCTCTGGCCCTGAGTCAACATTAATCTTAGGAGTGTCTCAGCTAACAGGCCTGTGAAAATGTCCTTTAATTGAAACTTGATACGGTGTTTCTCAGTCTTTCCCCACTAGTTGTGGAGCAGCTGGACAAATTGCAACACAGGGTGGGAATGTGGAGTTGCCGCATAATCTGCGGCAGGGTGGCAAACCGTTCTCCTGCCACAGGCCACTACGTACACTACGTAGAAGTTGGGGGTGGGAGTGTTTATTAATTGGTGTGGTCAGGATAGAAGAAAGGGGAGGGTCCAATGGATCTGTGTCATGGAGACACTATCTGTCCTGGATTGCATCCTCTCATCTCTGTTCTCTTCTACTACGTGCACTTCTTCAAGGCTTGGGAGAAGATGCTAAATTAGAGTTGAAACAGGTTCCTGATTTGGTATCTGCAGGCAATATTTTGGGGTAATTTTTCATGTACCTAAATGAGTACCCAAAAACCGTTTGAGTACTCAGAAAAAAAATAATTACAGATACTGATTTTTCGGGTCCCCAAAATTACCTGAAAAGACCAAATTAATACCCCCAAATTTTCCAAAATCAAGATGAAATTGGGATTTCATAGGGGTGTGCAATTTACATCATTTTAATTAGTTATGAAAATGAAGGGACCCTCAGGCGTTTTCGTAACTAAGTCAACAAAAATGAATGAATAAAAAAATGACATTTGTTTGGTTTCGTTCGTTTCCATTTTTATTTTTCATTAAATTTATTAAAAATAATTTAAAAATTAAACAATCGCTGTGCATGCCACTTTGCACACGTACTGTGATTTTTAAAAAAATATATTTTTAATAAAACAAAATGAACCCTCCCCTCCCTGAAAACAGTAGGGTTGTTTATGAAACCCCCCAAAAACAAGGTTTTTGTAAACAAAACTGAATGCTGTGCCTTCTGCACTAGGGGTGTGCAACAGGGACTCATGTTGTTTTGGGTTTTCATTTTTGTTTTTTGTTATTAAAAACAGTCGTTTTCGTTATCGTTATTAACAAAATTTTGATTTCCGTTATCGGTGTTGTTATCAGTATTGATTTTGAGCAACGACGATGATTTTGTTTTCGGTATCGTTTCCGTTGTGGGCTGCCACCAGTGCCAGAAGTGCCAGCAGATGCCTGCTCCAGACTTCTCAGAAGCTGAACTCCTTCCTCCCTTTCTCGTTATAATGCAGTAGTAATAAGTGCACAATGACATTGGGCATTTTTACACACACTGTAAAGTTCTGGATTTTTCAGTCTTCTGGGTTTACAAGTCCACAAGAAAGTTCCGGATGCATTTTTCACACAAACACTGCCCTAAAGTAGCCACAGCTGTAGATGTGAAGGGCTGCCATGGAAACCAAGTGACCACAGCTGGCTGGAGCAAAGCAGTTAATCAGGAGAACGTTTTACACACAAAAGTTCTGGGAGAAGTTCTATGCAGAAGTTCAAAGAGCCGGAAGTTTAAGATCTGGGTGAGTGATTTAGACACACAGAAAGTTCAGGATGTAACAGCAAACATGCAGGAGAAATGTGTGTGTAAAAACACCCATTATGACAGGAGACAGAATAGTGCACAATGCACATGCCTTTTTTATTGCAACAGCTTCTCATGGTAAGACACCTCAAGCTTTTAGGCTATGGAGCCCAGCTGCATCTGCAGAGTGGGCACATGCATGGGTGTTTAGAATACTTAGTTTCTTATCGAAATCTAATTTACTTTAAGAGAACAAATGCTACAGTTTTAAAAAAAAAAGTAAATTGGCCTTTTGTCATGCCTTATCTCTTATTTTCTCATGCCTCTATTTTCTCAATGGTTAAACTTCTCTTTGCTTTCACCAAGAATTATGCATTAATAAATATTCATGATCCATAAGTGACCCAGGGGAGCAGAAGTGCATTATGCCAGTCGTTTTACTAATTTTCAAGAAGGTTGCAGGGTCAGAGGGCATGACCCTCTTTGGCCTTCATCTGTGTAGTAGGCATGTGTTTCCATCTCAAGCAGAAGTTTGCTTTCCTTTGCCAAACTTTCATAAAGATGGAGAGTTGCTAAGAAGTGGAAAGTATTAATTTAGGATTAGATTTTAAACTATAAACCCCACAGACTGTCAAATTGTACAGAGCATAACGCAATGCCCCCACCCCACTTAGCCAGTGGGATAGTAACTATGGTGAGTGTGCTTAGTTTGAAGAAAATGAATTGTTGGGATCCAAGCTTCCCCCAAAAGGCACATCTTCTGCCCCAGAAGCCAGTGTCACTCCCCAGGTTCCTGAAGCCATGTTTCCTGCCCCAAAGCCACATTCCCTACCCAGGCTAGCAGCTGAAATTAGAGCTTCTCAGCTGGCATCGCAGAGATTACTGTCGGCCTGGTGGTTTGGGGAGGGCACCACCCAACTTAGAGCTAGAGCTGAAAGAAGTACCCTGCAAAACTTTATTTCATTCATTTATTTATTTATTTGTTCAATTTAAAAATGGGTATTGATAACGAATTTTCGACTGGCATCTGAATTTATCCAACAACATTGGTTAACGATTGGTACCTGATTTTGACCCAATACGGTACCCCTCGTGTCCCAGAATGTCAACTTCTGGTCACAGAATGTCAACTTTCAATACCCGCAGTCACTGGATTCAGCTCACATCTCATGATTTTTAAACCAATCCCATGTTATTTCAAACAGGACCTGACTCATCGGTTTTGAATACTTGGTTCATTGGGGCATGTTTCAGAGGCACCCTGAAAATCTATGAACCTATCATAAAGTCCCAAATTCTGAACTGAACTGTTTTGCTCCCATGTGCAGAATTGCTTTGTCTGAGGGAGAAGTATTTTTATTAACTCACTTGTAAACTTTGGGCTCTTCCTCAGCTTCACTTTCATGACTAGAGCCCTAGGGGCAGGGACCGTGTCTATTTTATTACTTTGTAAAGTGCCAGGTACACTGCTGGCGCTATATAAATGTTTGTTAATAATAATAATAATAATAATAATAATAATAATAATAATAATACTAGAGCCTATTCAATCTGGGAAATTCCGGCATTCATGACACACAGCCCCCTTGATACTTACTGAGTTCCATTTAAACAACTCCAGATGGATTGCAGCCTTCTGTTTTCCTGGGAAATAGATACCTGGTACCAGAAAATTGGAGACTAATTAATAAATGTCCCATTATACACAAACAATAGAAAAATTACTGAAAGCAGACACGGAAACCTATCTGCATTTTGGAGACAGAGGATTCTGGCATCCAATACCTAACTGCGAGCTCACGTACATCGTTTTCAATGGTACTAATTAATAGCACTCATCAAGAAGAGCAAGCCAACCTATGCTAGAAGGCAAAGTTTGGGCAGAAAATTAAAAAGGTCAATTAAAATCACCTGAAACAGAATGGAAAACTCATTAACTCAACGAGTTAATTGAAGGTATTTTTTTCCCCTCCAAATGTATTCACGTGCGCTAGAAACAAACGACTTCCTCTGTATAAGTGATCGGGGAGCAAATCATATCTGACCCTTTTTAAAAACATCAGATGAAATGTTGATCCATGTAAAAAACTGCCATTGATGCCCGAAGAGTCAGGATTTCACCCATTTATTTTAAAGCTGGTAGGAAAACGGTGAAAGTTTTGTTGTGAAAAACTTTGATAATTAAAGAAATGTTCTTGTTGTGTCATTTGGTGATCCTGGCAATTAAAAAAATAAAATAAATCATCCTATATACAAATCCAGAGCAGGGCTGGTCACCCTTTCTCAAATTTGCGTATTTTTGTTGGCATGTTCTGACATGTCCAGAGCAGCCTAGAGCTCCATAAATGGTTAAAACCAGCAAAAAGACCTCGTAAGGATATATGGGCCGATGTCCTTACACATGTCTGAAACTGTGGCTCCGTAACAGTGGCCATGGGCACCTCCCTGACTTGAGCTGAAGAGCCTTTCACATCACCCAAGGAACTACAAGCTAATCAACATTCTTGACTTGCCCTCTCCTCCTTTGTCCACCTTTCTGATTGCCTGCAGATATCCTGGGCTGTATAAGAAACTCTTAGTTTATACAGGGCCTCAGAACCATCTTGGCTAGCTAGGAGGGTCTATGGGTATTTTCAGACGTTACGAGATCATGGTGAACCATGGTGAATACCCACCTGTGGTCACCGTGCCTCGAACGTCTGTTTGGCGGCCGCCAGATGTTCACCACGGTGAATACCCACATGGGGTCAATTTGAACCACGCTTCCCGGGCTAGCCGGGGGAATGTCCCGGGAAGCGTGGTCAAAAAGATCCCCAGCGGGGACAAAAAAAAAGTCACATCTGGCTGGTTGCCACGGCCCGGGATCCCCAGCGGGATCCCGAGCCATGGCGCTTCCGGCCCGACGCGGTGGCCGCAGTGGCCCCGCCGCCCGCCCGTCTCCCTGGAGGGCGGGCGGTGGGGTGCGTGGAGAGGGCGGGGCCGTGCGGCTGCACGTTGTGCTGTGCGGCCCCACCCCCTCCCACATTCCCTGCCGGGATCTCCCCGGCACGTCTGCTATGGCGTTACGGGGTGATCCCAGGGGGGAATGATTTCGGTGATTTCGGTATGGGGCCAAAGGGCCCCGTAACGTCTGAAATCACCCTATGTTGCTGGTTCTCCTGGGAAGGGACAGATCTGGATCCACTGTCCCTGTTCCAGCGTCTAAGCAATGAAAGCCTAGTGACCCAATCTGGAGAGTGTGGTGTCTACCTTGTTTGTCCCATGTGTACCACAGCAACCCTTGAAATCTTCAATGCAAGAGACTACAATTTTGATACATTTTTCGATGGAATTTCATTTTTTATCCCAAACTTTGATATTTTTTTTCATGAATGATTAAGTTTTTTTCCAAAAATAAATAAATAAATAAATAAAATAAAAGAATTAAAATGTTCCCATTCCCCTCCACCCCACCAAATTGCATCTTTATTTTAAAAAACAACAGCAAACCAACTCTTGTTTGAACCAAAAAAAGAAAAGAAAAAAAGGCCAATCGTGGACCGATGGCAGGATATATGTGGTGAGGTTATTTTATTAGGATTTATTTCCCCCCCCCCCCCCCAATCTGTTTCCCTTTCAGTTCACCATCACCTCTATCCTTAAATATTCTCGTGGATAGTTACTGATGGGAGTAAGAGCTACTCTTTGTAAATAACGATTTGCAATTGTGAAAAACCTACAAATGAAACCCAGTAGCACCAATATGAAAAAACTGGTACATATTTTAAAAATGCATAAAACTAGAGCTGAAACAAAATCGGGTTATACCCTAGTCCACACTCTAGTCCTCTCTCGCCTTGACTACTGCAACCTCCTCCTTACTGGTCTCCCCTGCTCTGATCTCACCCTCCTCACTTCTGTTCAACACTGGTCTCTGCCAGTCATCCACCTTGCCCATCACTTTGACCATGTTCAGCCCCTCTTCTCTGCCATACACGGGCTCCCTTTCTCTGAACGGATTCAGGACAAGTTCCTTGTCTTCACCTACAAGTATCTTCATGGCCTTGCTTCCCCCTCCATGTCCACCCCTGCCCTCTAAATCTCTCTGCACTTGTTTCCTGCCATAACTTCTCAGGAGCTTCACTCCCCCTCTGCCCCCACCCTCACCTGCTTACAACCCCCTTGCTCATCAAAACGTATTTGCTCCTTCTTCCTTGCTACCCACCATGTCTGAAAATCCCTCCCTGAATACATTCATTCTGCCCCCTCCCTCCCAACCTTAAAATTCCTCCTGAAAACCTACCTCTTCCATCAGACTTTCCCATAGGTCCTTCTCCTCCTCTTCCCTGTAACTACAAGTGAAGCACGTGCCCCTGCAACTTCTCAACTTCATGGGCGTATCGTTGTTTCTCCATACGTTCACCTCTCCCTTGTCTCCCCATCCCTTGTCTTTCTTAGATTGTAAACCCCTTGGGGCAGGGACCTGTCTTTATTGATTGTACAATGCCAGGTTATATTGCTGAACGAACAAGCATGCAAGCAAACAAACGAATAAAAATGAAGAAATAATACCCGTTGAATTTCCGGTACTCAAACCAACCTGACAGTTTCAGTACTGTAATCTGTACTGGGTGAATGCCCAATGGGGTACCCAGTGTCATATTTTTCAATTGCCATTCTGGAATACTGACGTTTGGTCACAATTTTTCATGCTTCCGTCACAATTTACCGATCAGTAACCAGTAATGGTAATATTACCATTTTGGGTGGTAATTGGTTACACCTCTGGTACTCAAGAGCCCATTGGCTACCCAACACGATACTAAAAGTTTTGGGGTATTATCCCTGGGTGCTAAATTGGGTACCCGTTTCAGCTCCAAATAAAACATCTTTTCGACTTGATTTTTTAGTTTTCAAATCCTGTCTCTTTGCAGCAACAAAGAGTCTATTTTTAAAATCCAGACAGTCTATAACATGGCAACAGCCCCCTCACTCTGATGCATCCCCTTCCCCCCTTAACTCCACTCCATTCTCTGCTGCTGACAGACATTTATTGTAAAAATATATGCTCAAGACAGTAACTGGCTTAAAAGGTCAGCCGTTGTCGTCTTTGGTAATGGATGCATTAGATGCTCTCTTAAATTTGGTAATTAAATATGATGCATTACAATTATAAATGTAGAAACCTTAACACGCACGTCTGAAGCTTGACTTGGGATTTTAATTTTCTATTATCGAAGACTGCGATCGATGGAGTAACAGCAGAGCAAACTGATGAGGGCCCTATTGTTCTGTGCTTTACCTCACCAACCCGCCCAGACGATTCCTTAAGCCCCACTTTGTTTAGGAACTTTCTGCAAATGAAAATGTTTGCACGTATGACAGCCTCTTAAAGAAGCCCTAGCCTTCCTGTTTCATTTCCAAAGCTTCGGCACTTGAACATGAGAAGTAACAACCAACTGTTTTTTTCTAAATTAGCTAATGCTGAAATGGGTAGCGTTGAAACTTTGTTTCCGATGGATTCGGCCTGTTCAGTTAGGGCTGATCCCGGAATTTTGCCCATTTCTGATTTTCGATTGAAATGGGGCATTTCTTCCATTCTGATTGGAAACTGGAATAGACAATATTTTGTCCTGTTTCTATTAGTTCAGATGAAATATTACCAAAAAGGAAAAAGGGAAAAGCTGTTGTACATGTGTAAAATGGCAGCCAGGCCAACTTGTGTATGCACAATCGGTTGCCCATATCCAAAATAGAAAGCACTCCCCCAGGGAGTAGAGCTGAAGGAAAGAGGTGGGCTCAGAACAGCTTTTCAGCATTCTACTGGGTACTGAAACTCCTGCTAGCCAATAGGATTCTAAGGTATTGGCTGAGTCTGCCTCCTTCCTCCTGCCTGCCCCCCTCCCATTAATGAAAATTTGTGATTGGGAAACTTTCCCCATCAAGACAGCTGCCAACCCCAGACAAGGTAAGAAAACTGGGCAGGGAACGGCATGGCTTCTTCCTCTCTCCCTCCCTCATCAGTACCAGGGAGCTTGTTTCTCAAGATTTCTCATGTTTCATGGCAAGAATCTAGCCAATTTTCATCTCTTTCTCATTTGCAAGAGCGAGACGAGAATTGTGATTTTCATCAAGAAACATGAGAAACCGAGACTCGAGTTTCAGCCTTAAAAAGAGACATACCTGTTCCTTTTTCGTTGAAATGTCCCGCAAAAATGAAACAGCTATTTTGATCCGTACCCGCAAAAATGGGTAAACCTGTCAAATTTGTGGTACCCAAGTTGTCTTGAACAGTTCAGACATGGAAAATGACCTGCTAATTACCTCAACCTGAACGACATTTGAATGATGATTGAGCACCCCATTTTTGCAGGGTCACATCAGAAAGGGGTGAACCTAAGCTGCTCTCCCTCCCACTTTCTGACATAGCCCAACCACCTGCGGATTACCATGACATCACAACATTGACATGACATTTTGAAAGGGGAGTGGCCATGTTGGACAGGGGTTGGAGAGTTCCTTTCTCCCACTCCCATCAGGTTGCAGCTGGCCTATTGGCTGGGCCAGACTCTACCACAGGATGACGTGAGATGACTGCCCTGAGTCCAGCTGTTTCCTTGGGCCCCACAATGGCCCCTGTTTTCACCAAGGCATGGTGCGGGGAGTCCTACTCCCTCTCCAGAGGGGCAGAAGCATGACTATCTGTAGCGGTCCTGAGATGGTTTCCCTCCAATGTGTTCCCACCACCAGGGCCCCACATTTTGTCTTCGCCCTGAGCCCCACCAATTCTAAGGCCAGCCCCTACCTATAAGCAGGGTATATGTGCATGTGCCCCCTGTGAAAACCAGGTTGTGCTTGCCTTCTACCTACTGCCAGAAGGGTCTCACAAGACCCCGTCAAAGGCTTCCTTCCCTCACCATGATGCTGGGGGTGGAAGTACTGCCTGGGCTCCTGCAAGCTCCCTGAGCAAGACCCAGGGACATTTGTGGTAGGAAAGCAGGTGGAGGGGCAAGCCTGATGGGCCTCACTGGTCCCGAAAGGACAAATCGTGGTGAATGCTGTTTCCATCAGAAACAGGTCACTCACCTTCATTCGCATGACGCCGAAAGTTACCGGCTTTTCTGCTGTTTTTGCCGTTTATCATTATTTTATGCAAGTTGAACAGACTGCTATGGGGCTGATCCCAAGCCCTGTGTGCAGACCGCTCCCATCCCCGGGGCTGTAGAGAGGCAAAAGTGCCAGGAAAATGCTGTAAAAGTGCCATCAAAGTCCCCGAAAAGTGACAAAAATTCCTGAAATGTCAGAGAAAGTGACGAAAGGTGACAAAAGTGACAAAACTGATGGGAAATGTTGGAAAATCGCAGGCACCTATATCAATGTCCGACGCGTGGAATAACCAGAGACTGGCTTGCAAGCACTCCCCAAAAGTCGGTCTTGCTCTCATCTCAGCCCTCATCCCCACCTTTCCTGGTTGTTCCCTTGGATGGAGTCTCATTTACTTGACATGTCCCGATCCACCATTTCCATATGCATTTGTTTCCCCTTCAGTGCCTCATGTTGCATTTATGCCTGGATTCTCTATCCCGTACTGTATGAATATCCTCATCCTAAGCCAGCCCTGTTGCTATGAGATACCTCACAGGCTGCCGTATCTGCGTTCTCTCCATTTCCATTGGTAATCTCATAGACCTTAATCCCCTCTATCTCTGCATCTTTCGCTGAAAAGTCACAAAAGGCAAATGCTTTTCCTACCACCTCTCTCACCACATTTTACCCTGAGCCTTTGAGTCCGGGGAGGGGGTCCGGGTTGTCTCTGAGTTGAGCAATTTGTTTGAGAAAGCTAACAAACATTGGCTGTGTTTTCCTCCGTTGGCCTCGCTACTGTTTGCCATGGAGTGCTCATAAAATCACCCACCATTGAGTGGTTGGTTTTGGACATGTTTAATTCAAAAAGCCTGGCCTGTGCTGATTGCAGCTGCACAGAGGCCATGAATAATAGTCCTCTGTTCTGGGGGGAAGGAACCATTCGTGAGATGAGGTTGTGTAAGGTGAGGTGAGACGTTCGAGATTCCATTTTAACACAGCTCTTTTCACTACGATTGCTGCTTCCATGGATTTCACTCTGACATAGCCCCACTCCCTGCGGAATACCATGATGTAACATTCTGAAGGGAGTGCAACCATCTTGGAAAGGGGTAGTAGCGTCCCATTGCCCTACTCCCACCAGGTCAAAGCTTCTAAGAAGGTAGAAACCGCTGCCAGTTATCCAGTTATCCGTTATCTGCAGATATCTGGTATCCGGATGGATACTGAATAGTCTTCAGTAGCGGCCGATAGTTAATCTGGTTATCCAGATTACCATTTTACCGTGATGCCACACGTTACCATTTAACAAAATAACCAGTGGCAGATCCTGTGAAATCAGCACCCCATTCAAAATGGAGATGTGGGCACCCTACTAACCAAAGAATATTTGATATACACACTGGGCATGGTCCAGAATTCACATGTGTGCAGCTTCCATGTGATTTTGGCATGGTTTACACACGTGCCAATGTCCCCACCTACTTATCATTTCTAGAGCGCTACTATGCATAGTGCGTACACAGCACTTTACAGTCACAAAGAGGGCTGTAGCGGAATGTCGCAGAGGTAGCTATTTCCGCCGGAAACAGCGTTTCTGCAATTAGTGGTACGGCGTGGCAGAGGCTTTCATTCTGCTAGTTTCATTCCGCTACTTCCAAAGGCTTTGCAAAATAGCAGAAACATGACATTTTAGCTACTTCCGCCATTCCACCAGCACCACAAAATAGCAGAACAGCAGCTTTCCGACAGTTTCCACAATTTTTCCACAATTTGCAGAATGCCGGCGGAATTAGCGGAATGTCCGCAGAAAAGCCGTTGTGTGGCGCGGGCAATTCCGAAATGGCGGAATGGAATCGTGGCACGGTAACAGCTGCTGCCGCATCAGCCCTAGTCAAAAATTTTCAGAGACAGGTCCCTGCCCAGTGGGCTTCCAAACTAAGATGGACAAGGGTTAGAGTAGGGTTGGGGAACCTTTTCTGTCACGAGGGCCACACTGAAAATTAGTATGAGCTCCGAGGGTGTCAGGTTCCGGGGTACGGAGCTGGGGGGTAACAAGGAGGGAGAAAGAAGGCCAGGACTATCAGACTCCAGGGATGGAGTCAGGGAGAGGGAAACAACGTGGGAGGAATCAAGGCCCGGGCACAGGGGGGAAAAGGGTGTCCTCAAGACAAGCCCCTGAAACCTCTCAGTCACTCTCTTGTACCCAAGAGATTATGCACTCAGCATCTCTACCAGACACTCTAGTCTATGAAGGCATGCGACTCATTATTGAGGCCAGGGTCCGGAGCCAGAGGGGAAACCCACCACAGGGACATGAGGAAACCACGAATGGGAAACTTCGCAGGGGTAACTAGTGGAAGGGGAGTTAGGAAGAACCCAGCCACAAGGGTACAGGCCGGGATAGTCAAGGCAGGGAAGCTGGCGGGTTAACCAGTACCCTGGAAGCAAGGGGAACTAAACATAGGCTCATATAGTACAGGGGGAACTAAGCATAGGCTCACACAGAGCAGTGGGGAACTAAGACGTATGTAACATGCACAAGACAAGAGGGACTAATAGGCACGGAACACGCCCACGACATGGGGGACTAATAGGCACGTAACACACACAAGAGAAGGGGGACAAACAAGCCTAGGGCATACCCTTGGGGATGGGATAGCCAAGCCTGAATGCAAGGCCAATGGAAGGGGCAGGGCCAACACTCACCTTACAGAGAACATACAGGAGGATAGGGGGGCACAAGACACAGTCTCACCACATGCAGAGGGGAACACACAGGAATCACACATGCACCAGGAGTCTGGGTTTCACGCACACAACGTACAACACTAGTATTCCTCCAACTGAAGGCCAAAAATAGGAAGGGGGTAAGAGATGTTGCTCCACCAGCTTCCTGTAGCCACGGCAAGGCTTAAATACTTCTTGTGGCCAATCAGGAAGCTGGGAGGCAGGACTAACGTAACTGGCTACAGCTGGGAAAGGGTATGACGCACAGGGAGCAAACACACAAAGGAGACAGAAGGGGGGAAAACCCAACACCCTCACAAGCCCACCAGGTGGTGCAGGGTGCTGGAGAGGTTCTCCAGCACCTCAAGGGCCATGAGTTCAAGGCCCAGCCCTGACAGTGGGCCACATGGAGGTGGGAGTGCTTAACAGGTGTACTGGAGAAAAGGAGGGCCCAGATCATGGATCTGTCCCCTACCCTTGTGTGCATGTCCTCCTTTCTGCCCCATTATTCTGAGCTCAGTTTTTCAGTGCTTGGGAGCAGAGACTGGATCCAGGATCCAGGGGTCAAACCCAGGCACTGGGAAAGGGCCACATAAAAACTTGTTGAGGGCAGCATTTGGCCCCCAGGCCTGAGGTTCCCCACCCCTGGGTTAGAAGAACACAGGGACAGACAAACATAGTCCCATTTTACAGATGGGGAATTGAGGCTGAGAGGTTATGACTTGCCCAAGGCCACTCAGTGAATTCATGGCTGGGGCGGGATTCAAACCCTTGTTTCCCAGAATCACATCCAACACCCTAGCCACTACCCCACATTGGCTCCCTACACTGTGATGCATGCATGCACTTGTTCTCAGGACTTGGGATCAGCCCCACTGACTCTTCCCCCATTAGAAAAAGGGAAGTGTGCCTATTAATTTGTTGAAGTTTGGTAAGACATAACATCCCTTTCAAGGGCCGGGGACTTGCTTCATTTAAGACCTCAAGGGGTCCGTATGTTATGCATATGTTGGTTCCGCCCCCTGATTAGTCTTGAGGCCCAGCCTATCTGCAGGACCACCTCACTCTCTGGGTCCTGGATCGACTCCTGCGGTCGTCCAGGAGTGCCCTAGTGCAACTGGGGGAGAGGGGCACATTTGAGAGGGTGTTCTCAGTGGCGGCACCACGACTGTGGAATTATTTGCCGACTGAGGCCCATTTGTCCCTGGATCTCCCCTCCTTCAGGCGCTGTTGTAAAACCTGGCTATTCTGCTAGGCTTTTTGTCCGGGGAGATGGGTAGTGGGTGGGGGGGATGGGATTTTTTTTTATGCCTTTTATGGACTTTCCTGCATTGGTTTTATTGATCTTTTAATATTTTATTTTTTGCAATTTTTGATTTATTAGAATGCTGTTATTGTTATTATTTTGTTGTGAGCTGCCCCAAGCTGCCAGAGGCAGGAGGGGGCGGCATAGAAATTAGGGCTGGGCGAACGCAGTTCGGAAGATCGGAGTTCAGACCGAACTCAACCAGTTCGGTCGACCGGACTGAACTTCCGAACCGAACTCAATTTTCGAACCGAACCGAATTTCCAAACTCGGTTCTGTTCGCCCATCCCTAATAGAAATTAAAGTGTAAATATATAAATAAATAATTTGGGAGGTGTCTTCTCTTAAGGGGGAATCGATAGGAGTCGTGGTGGAGCCACCCTAACCTAGGGTTCCCCTTGCTTGGGGCTCTCTGGGCCCATTGCTTCTCTCACTCTATTTTTCATTTTATGGACAAGTCAACCCCACTCCCCCCCCCCCCGATCATCTAAACATGGAGCTCTGTGCAGTCACAAAATCTCCACTTGCCTTGATATAATCCTGGGAGGAAGCAATGGATGAATAAACAAAGAATTGTCATTTGCTTTCATCCGTTTTTGTAATAAAAAATATATTTTAAAAAGTTTTTTTTTTAAAATAGCCCATGCAAAAATGGCTTCCAGGAACGTTCTGTGCATGCACGCCCTTTTCCAAAACAGCGCCAGCAGTCACGACAATTTGGGGGGAAAAGACAGCCAGTCTGCACATGCGTGGTGGCTGTTTGAGCATGCGCAGACCAGCTGCCCTTTTCCAAAATGGCTGTCGCTGTCCGGCAGCCAGTGCAGGAATGGAAACCACCTTGTCAGCTCCACCAGCAGCTGGTGGGACATGGCATAGGCAGTGTGAACTGAGGCTGAAACGCGATATTTTTTTTCTTGAGTCTCATTGACAATCAAGCCTCTTGACAAGAATCGAGAAAAAATGAGAATCGAGAAAAACCCCAAGGGATTTATTTATTTATTTATTTATTACCTGTGCACGAGCAAAATGGCCACCAGGGCCATTCCACACATGTACAGCACTTTCCCAAAATGGCGCCAGCAGTGTCACTGCCATTTTGGAACAGGGAAGCTATTTGTGCCTCTTTTGGAAAAGGCTGCACATATGTAGAGTGGCCTGGTGGCCATTTTGTCAATGCGTAGGGTTGTTTGTTTGTTTGTTGCAAGGTTCTCACGGGAATCAAGGGCCATTCGTGAGATCTCACCAGGATCTCACTAATGGTTTGAAATTCTTGTTTCAGCCTTACTGGGAAGCAAACTCATGGGCCGTGAGGCAAACCCACAGCCTTTTCCTCCACTTCTGTATGGGGCATCCTGACATGAGCTCCCAGCCCCCTCCGGCAGCAGCTGGGCCCCTGAACCACTACGTGGTACTCCTTTTAACTTATCTCTCAGCTCAGCTGCAAGCTCCCAGCTGGGAGCAATTATCTATCCTCATTAAGGCTTTTATAGCTTCCGCTGCCTGCCTTAGTGTAGGGGATTGGACTAGATGACCTTTGATGTCCCTTCCAGCTCTATGATTCCAACAAACTTTCCCTTAAAAGCAACCTTCAAAAATTCAACAGCAGAAGCAGCTGTCATAAATCCAAACAGCCCCTCACCCTAAATGTATACAGGGGGCTCATCTTGAGGGCCAGCCCAATTCCATACCCTAATTGAGTTCCATTTGGAGTAGGACGTGTCCTGATCTCTTGGCACAGGAAGTCATTTTGTTCCATTTGAATCTTTCTATAAAAGGTTCTTGCATAATCTAAAATAAGCCTAAATTGGAGCTTGCCAATGTTGGCGTTGCCACAGAGATGCACTTAGCAGAGACCACTTAGGATTTCCCAAGAGTACAGCAAGTGAAATGGGCATTTCAAGTTCATTAAATGCACATAAATGAAATTACCTTTCTTGAAGAAAGAAAGAAAGAAAGAAAAGGAAAAAGGAGAACAAACCGCTACCCTGGAAATAAAAGCAGCTACCTGAAGATTAAATTTAATCTCGTCCAAGTTTGTCATTACAGCTTGAAATGGATATTCCTTTTCGTATTCATGAAGAAAAAAATTGCATATTCATTCCCACAAGTGAATGTTCAAATTCGTTTTTTGTTGCCATCATTAAATTTGCCTTTGCTGTCATCGTGAGATTTTGTTTTGACCCTTGTGAAAACAAAAAAAAATCACCAAAGATGCTGGAAATTGATTTTTTCTCTGAAGTTTCGCAAAAATCGTTAAGACTCCTGAATGTGAATTCCATTTCTAAAAAAGTTTTCAACCATTTCTAATCTTGTAAGAACATAAGAAGTCCCATACCGGGCCTGACTAGAACTGAAAGTACCCACAAAAATGGGTAAACCCATTGAAATTGTGGTAGTTGACTTTACCCAGTAACATCAGGTACTTATCGGTATGTGATGAGTGTCCGACGGGCAACCCGATGTATCAAAATGTTGGGTTTTATCCTAATTTTTCAACTTCCGGTACCGATTTTTCAATTCATCATTCTGATTCATTCACTGATTTACTGAGTTACCATTTGGTACCAATCAGTAATACAGTCATTTGGTATCTCAGTAATGGTAATATCTGGTATTTTGGGGTAATCAGGTGCCGGAGCGGTACTCAGCCCATCAAGCACCCGATACAGTACTTGAAATTGTGGCTATTGTCTGCAGATAGCGTATGAGCTACCTGCTTCAGCTCTAGGTCAGACCAATGGTCCATCCAGGCCATCATCCTGCCTCTGAAAATGGTGAAGTTTGGCTACTTCAGAGAAGTGCACAAAACAGGTCATAATGCAGTGATTAGAGCTGAAATGAGTACTTGCAAAAATGGTTATACCTATCAAATCTTTGGTACCCAAATCATCTAAAAAATATCAGGTACCAACTGGTGTTATCTGATTTCAACCTGATTAGCGTCCCCGATGTCCCAAAATGCCAAAGAATGCATGGGAATTTCGACTTATGGTCCCAGAATGTCATCTTCCAGTTGCAATTTTTTGACTGCTGATGCCAATTTACCAATTGGTGAACAGGAAATCAATTATTTTGCACCAGAAATTATTGATTTTTTGGATATCTAGGTACTCAATGATTGTGGTTGCACTTCCCCTGCTCAAGAAACCATCCCCTGCCAGCTATCTCCCTGTCTCGACTCTAACCTACCTTTTTAGGAGACGCTATTGAACGGTAGTTGCCTACCTTACAGCTCCAGGCACATCTCAAAGCTATTGGCTTAACTCATGTCAGCCTGGCTTTCATCCTCGGCATGGCACTGAGGCTGCGTTGGTGACCTTGGTTGATTATCTCCACTCAGAAAATGACAGGGAAAATTGTACCCTGTTGATATATTGTTAGATCTTTCGGTCGCCTTTCATACAGTTGCTCATATGGTGTTGTTGGTACAGCTGTGGACCTGGTGGAGGTGCGTGGGACCGCTCTTGAGTGGAGGACCCAGGGGTTGGTGATGGGTGGTGGCTCATTGTCCCCTCAGGAGCTCCCTTGTGGGGTCCACAGGGTTCCATCTTGTCCCCACTCCTGTTCAATGTGTATATAAAGACCCTGGGTGAGATAGTTCAGAGATTTGAAGTGAAGTGTCATCAGTATGATGATGAAACTCAACTCTATCTCTTTTTCATTTGACCCAGGTCCTTTAGTCTCAGTGCTTACCTGGCTGCCATTGGGGACGGGATGAGGGCAAGTCAATTGAAGCTGAATCCAGAAAAGACTGAGGAAATGATGGTTGGCTGGCCGTGTTACCAGAAGGACATAGGAACCCCTTTTATTGGTGGGGTCTGGACTTTAGGAGTTTGGACCTAACTCGGTCTGTTTGAATGACCGAACCGAACTCAAAAACAACCAAACAGTTCAGTCATGTTCAGGTGACTTTGGATGAATTCAGGGTGGGAAAAACGTGACTGGATAGGCTTTAGGCTGTCATTCCACAATCCCTGAATCAGTCATGCCCGATCATCCCAGGAACCATCAACTAGATTCTGGGACCATCATCCCAGTCACTGGGGGCTGTATTCCATTCCACTGCATCCAGAAGCCCGCACGCCAGCTGAACCCCTCCCACCCCACCCCCAACAGCCTACTCCTCCGCACCCACCCGTGGATGCCCGCTGAAGCTGCTTGAAATAAAAGCCCCTCCGACCACCAGCTCCCGCTGCCTGCTGCCCACTGCCAAGGAGCCTGTCTCTCTTTCTGTCACACCCACCCACACAAACAGAAGCCCCGCACCTCCTGGGGGGCTGGCTGCAAGTTGAGACCCTGCTGCTGGCACAGCACATCTTTGGGTTAATAACCACGCTACATGGGGTGGCAGGTGCTGCTGGTAGGGATCGACAGGCTGTATGAGATTCTGACACCTGTCAGCCAGAACTTCAGCACATAGGGATAAACGTTTGGACAGGTAAAACAAATCTCGTAACAAGAAATACAACAACTTTTATTAAAACTATTTAAATAACAACAACAAAAACAAAACAACAACAACAACATTCTGAAAACAAAAGCAAACATTGAAAGGAAACGTATAAATTAAACTGTTAGTCTCTGTCCCCCAGGACTTGGGGGAAAGGCAACAGCCGTTGCGGCGCAGCACAGGGCTGAGGGGCGGACCCGGGACTCTTGTAGGTCGTAGTCGTGGACCACAGCAAACTCCACGGCCCGATGCCACCTGGAGAGCACCTGGTGGTATAATTCCAGTCATTCCATCTCGGCAGAGACATACTGGTCGTACGCCTCCACCTTCTTCTCCACCTGGAACAGCTTCACCAGGCGGTTCTCCATGGCTGCTGTCATCTGCAGTCCGACCACAAAGTCCCGGGTGGGCCTCTCCAACTCGGCCCGAAAGGCCTTGACCTCATCAGACTCCTGGGGCCCGGGGGTCTCAACATCGGAGCTGGAGGCGGGCAAAGGGCTGACATACCATCTTTTTTGGGTTGCCTTCCCCCCCTTCTTCTGGCGCTGAGGCTCCACGGCCACACCAGAGTCCTCCACCTGCTGCCTCACTCTCCTGCCATGCGTTCGCTCTATGTGGGCAATGAGCCCTGATGTGGTCCCCTCTTTTTGCAGCCAGAATATTTTATGGCTGATCTAAAAAGAGCATAAAAAGATAGGAACATAAGACGTGCCATACTGTGTCAGACCAATGGTCTGTCAAGCCCTGTCTGCATTCTGTCTCCACAAGTGGATGGACTGGGAGGCCAATCTCTCTCTGCAGCGGAATCCCATTCATAACAGGTCATAGGCCAATTCATTCCCTGTTGTTCCAGTCCCCGTGCCTTACCTTGCATGTGGCGATTCCGTCGCCCTTGTCATAAAACCTCCAGATATCCGACCTTGTCCACCGAATGTCTGGGGGTGTCACTGGCGAACTCGGTCCAATGGCAGCCAGGTAAGCACTGAGACTAAAGGACCTGGGTCAAATGACAAAGAGATAGAGTTGAGTTTCATCATCATACTGATGACACTTCACTTCAAATCTCTGAACTATCTCACCCAGGGTCTTTATATACACATTGAACAGGAGTGGGGACAAGATGGAACCCTGTGGACCCCACAAGGGAGCTCCTGAGGGGACGATGAGCCACCACCCATCACCAACCCCTGGGTCCTCCACTCAAGAGCAGTCCCACGCACCTCCACCAGGTCCACAGCTGTACCAACAACACCAGTGGCACCAGCGCTGGGGCCGGCATCTGATTCCTCTCTGAAATGGGAACACATTAAGAACACCAAAGTAATATCATGCATTTATGATGATGCCTCTAGTCCTCTCTCCTTGGGGTGCTTGGGATGGCAATGGAGAGACCCGCTGTCTGGCACATGAAAATCCTGTCCTCTTTGGGTGCTAGTAGCGATGGCAACGGGAGATGTAACCCTGGCTTGCACGTGCAAATCCTGCCCTTCTTTGGCTTCTGTGGACGGATGAGACCCTGGCTGGCATATGAAAATCCTGCCCTTCTTTGGGTGCTAGTAGCGATGGCAACTGGAAGTACCCTTGCTGGTACGTCAAATCCTGCCCTACTTGAGGCTCTATGGATGGCAACTGGAAAGACCCTGGTGGCTGGCATGTGCAAATCCTGCCCTTATTTGGGGGTGCGTAGGGAATGGGATGGCAACTGGAGAGTGGAGACCCTTGCTAGCCTGGCACATATTTGGGTGGGGGTGCTGCTCGTGCTTGAGCCTGACTGCTGGAAGAGCCCCCTACACTACAGTATCCTCTCTCTCTCTGTGGCAGACATCCTCTGCTACCCGCTGATGCCCACTGTTTGTGCCTGACTGATGCCCACCACCCACCCGCACGCCAGTGAGCTCACTCTAACAGATAGAGCCTTAGGTTTCTTGTCCTCAAAGTAAAAAAAAAATTAAAAACATGGCAGCAGTGGCAGCAGCACTTCCTGTGCCCACCGGCTCTGGCTCCTCCTCCACCACCGAAGGTCCAGCAGCGGCCAGAGGAACCTCTTCCTCCACCACTGGCTCCGCCACCTTGGCCTTCCCCCAGGTCCGGTGTTTAATGGTGGTGGCACTAGTCACATTCTTTTCCATTAAAAAAAAACAACACACAGCCAACACACACAGCACCCACCAACACTCACCAACCAGCCAAACCAAAACCAACACACACCACACAGCCAAAACACACGAATCACAACCGAACACTCAGCCAGCCACAACACACACACTCTCACCCACACAAGCGCCGCACACACTCGAATTTCCAGTTTCTGGCGCGATCATGGGCTCTCAAGATACTCTTTCCGAACGTCCAAAATGAACCAAACATGACTGAACCGAATGGTCGAACCCAAACACGGCGAGCAAGCCGAACGGCTGAACCAAACAGGCAAACAGGACCGAACCGAACAGCCAAACCCAAACCGCGATCTGTTTGCCCATCCCTAAGTTCTGGTTGGGTCTGTTGCCTCCGTTTCACTCACCTGTGTCGCTGTGCCCCCTCCATGGGCACCCTCTGTCCTTCACTGCCTGTGCTGTTTCTCTCTGTGCCCGGCCCCGCCTTTGGCTAGTTTCTGCTGCCTGTGACCTCTTCCGTCTCTACCCATTGTCTCTCCATGCATGGCCACCCGGTCACCTGTGTCTGTGCCCTGCCCCCCACCCCCTGGGCGCCTCTGTGATTGTGTGGGTCTTGGGGCCCCTGGAGAGTGCCTCCCAGCTTCCTCCACGGGGGTCTGCGTGTGCTGCCCACAGGATCTGTCTGGAATCCATCCCCTTCCATGCTTCTGCATCAGCGAGGGGGATCCTTACCATATGGACCTGCCTGGCACCGTGCCAGTGCCTTCCTTTGTTTTGTTGCCCTCCCCCCATGACCCTCCTTTGTCCCAGTGGGGACCCCCATGACTTGGACTGCCTGTTGGGTGGCCCACGCTGCCTGTGCTGTCAGGGGGGTCCTGCATGCCTTTCCCTGTGACCCGCCCTGTTCCTGGGCCGGTCCCCTCCCCGCCCGTGGCCCGTGACTCCCCACCCCCAATGTCCATGGTGCTGTGTGTGTTGGTCTTCACGGGGTGCTATCCCCCTCCCCCCCCCATGCTGCTGCTCATGGTTGTGCGCAGTGCCCGGTGTGCATGACCCTTCCTGGGTGTCTGTCTGTTCCCTGTCCTGTGTTGTTGTTTCCCTGTGTGCCCAGGTGTGCTCCCCCTTCCTTCCATTCCTGTTCGCGTGTGTTAGCGCCTGGGCGTGTCTGTGTGGTTGGAGTCCTGCTGTGTCCTTGGCTTCCCTGTCCCTGTTGCATGTGCCGCCTCAGCTGTTCTTCTCCCTCCTCCCCCTCCCTTCCCGTTTCCCTTGTGTGGGCCTTGCCTTTTGGCACTTTTGGCTTCCTTTGCCCTCAGTCGGTCATGGCTGCCTCCCGTCCCAACCCAGTGGCTTCTGGGTGTTCTGACCACGGTCTGGAATTGGCGTGAAGTCTGTTGCACTGCCCTAGGTCGCAGTCCATCTGTAAATTTCCTTGCCATGGTCCCGCTCCCGTCACGTCTGTTTGCGGCTGTCCTAGACCACGGGGTGGGTGGGTGGGGTGTCGCTGGCTCACCACTGTTGGGAATCCACTGTGGTGACCTGAGAGTGTGTAACGTCTGAAATTACCCAATGTGTCTCCTCTCGATTTTTGCAAGATGCTCACGAGAATCAAATCAGTTCCCCCATGCGTTAGTCTAAAATGCAGGTATTACAAACAGGTAGTAAATGAACTACCCTTTCCAGTTCTAGGACTGATCCATTCCCTGCAATCGATTCACGGTTCAGATAAAATGGACTTGGTGCTTTGGGGATTGGATAACTAGAACAAGTGGCAGAGAATGTTTATTGACCAAAGCTGAACGTTTATCTCCTTCCTAAGTTTCACGGAAAACAGATGTCTCCTTCCTGCTGTCCAAGACGCTAATGCTAAGCCACTTAGCAAATGGCATTTGATTTTTGTAAGACAATTTGGCTGGTTAAATCTCTTTATACAATGCAAATCACATTGGCTTTATTGGATTCCTCGGTTGGGAGGCTGGGGGAGTCATTTTGTTCAGCCAAATGGTGTTGTTTCTTTCTTTTGTTGACAGTCACTTGGTAACAGAGACTTTAACCCATTACCCAGGTCAGAAAAACCCCAATTTTGTTTATCCCAGTGGAATGAAACCTGGGCATAGTAAGGTCTACTATAAAACTGTTCTGAACATGGTCTAGGTATCTTGTTCCAAGCATGTAGAGATGGTTGGACCCTATGTTATTTGTTCCTGATTTGAAGGCTGTGTAGAAATCTCATTTTAATTTATATTGAAACTGATCAATATATTCTTATTGAAAATAAAAATAAAAATAGACTAATCACTGTGCATGCATAAAATGGCCACTGGACCATTCTGAGCATGTGCAGCCCTTTCCTAAAATGGCACCAGCAGCAGCGGTGCCATTTTAGGAAAGGGCAGCTGGTCTGCACATGTGCAAAATGGCCTCTCTACATTCACAGACTGGTTGCCTTTTCCAAAATGGCACCATTTTGCGAATGAACGGACGTGCATGCGCAGAACAGCCCGGGCAGCCATTTCGTGCCTATGGAGTGTTTGTGGGTTTTTGTTTTTTAAATTTTATTGTGGTAATGAAAAAGGACTTCCCCACCTTTTGTTTTCATCCATTTTCATTACCATGACCTATCATTTTCATTTTTTAATTACTAAAACGAACGGGCCGTCATTTGTTTTAGTAACTAAATAAAATGAAATGCACACCCCTAATGTTTAAATCCCACTCTAGAGATAGATTTTTGAAGCCTCTGACTTGTACAGGTGCAGGGCAAGGCCTATAGAGGCAGGCAGTAAAAAGTTATTTACAGGGTATGACCTATTGGGGGAGGTTTATTAACGCAAGCACCTGTGGCTTATTGGCTTAAATTGAACAGCCTGTCACAGCTCTCACCACCACGTTCACATGACAAATTCTCCTCACACAAACTCACCACCTGTTCCTTAACCTGGGTTTGTCCCGTCAAGTAGCAATACATTTTCACAGAGCTGCTGGTTCCTCTGCATTTTAAGGGACCGCCATTGGCAGCAAGTGGCAGAGAAGTAGAGATCATTAAGAAGTAGAGATAATTGTACAGTTTCCACACAACACTCATCCCTACTTCTTCTCCACGCAGAAATGCATGCCCTAGAGACTGCAGTACCTGGCAGAAAATTCTGGAGAAACTCATGTATTGGGGTACCCAAAGCATTGGGGCACTTCCTCATCAATGGATGTGTGGGAGACTAACCGTAACTGTCCATGCTCCACCAGTGCTGAATCCCCTCTGTAAAATGGCGGTGAGGCCCCCTTTGCCAATTGCTGTGGGGTCTCAGTGGGCCAGGGATCCTGGCGTTTGTGGCCCTGGGGAGTGGGGCCCATGTTTTATGTCGGTGATCCTGACACTCATATTGTCACTTTACACTCATTCCAGAAATGCATGCACTGGAGGCTCCTGTAGCCAGAGCCGGACATAGGATTTTACCAACCCTAGCCACTTATTATTTATTTGTTTATATGTTTATTTATTCATCCAATTTTTACCCCGCCCTTCCAAAATGGCTCAGAGCGGCTTACAAACATATAAAACAGCAGAAAAATCCCAATTTCCCCAACAACCTTTTCCTCACCCATGTCCATCCCCACCCTACCCTACTAGGGCTGATGAGGCAGCAGCTGTTTCCGCGCCGTGATTCCGTTCCACCATTTCGGAATTGCCCGCGCCACACCGTGACTTTTCTGCGGACATTCTGCTAATTCCGCCGGAATTCTGCAAATTGCAGAATTGCAGAAAAATTGCGGAAAAATTGCAGAAATTGCGGAAAACCGCTATTCCACTATTTTGTGGTGCTGGCGGAATTGCGGAAGTAGCGAAAATGGGTATTTTCAGACGTTACGCGGGCCGTTGGCCCCGTACCGGCACCACCGGCTTCGTTCCCTGCCGGGGTCACCCCGTAACGGCACAACAGACGTGCCGGGGGGATCCCGGCGGGGAAAGTGGGAGGGGCCGCGCGGCGCAA
>QEPC01010859.1:17865701-17883506 GCA_003113815.1 Sphenodon punctatus | reverse complement strand
CACGGCCCGGGGTCCGTTTGACCACGCTTCCCGGGACCTTCCCCCGGCTAGCCCGGGAAGCGTGGTTCAAACAAACCCCATGTGGGGATTGACCGTGGCCAACATCTGGCGCGCCGCGAACAGACGTACGGGACACAGTGACCACAGGTGGGTATTCACCGTGGTTCAGCGTGTTCACGTAACGTCTGAAATCACCCAATGTCATGTTTCCATGATTCCACTAAGTAGCGGCATTAAATAAGTGGAACTGCGGAACCGCGGAATGAAACTAGCGGAATGAAAGCCTCTGCCATGCCGTTCCACTAATTGCAGAAACACTGTTTCCGCCAGAAATAGCTACCACTGCGATATTCCGCTACAGCCCTATACCCTACCCCACTTTCACCCCCAAAACCCTCTCCCAACCCTCAGCCCCACCCAAAACCTTTCAACCAACCACTATCCTCCCCGCAAATGCTTTTTTAAACAAAAAGTTTTGCACCGCCTCCAGAAGATGCTCAAATGTGAAATTGCAAACCTACTAGTAGTAATTTGTAACCTAACATTGGCATCTGGCACTGTTCCTGTGGACTGGAGGGTGGCAAATGTAACCCCAATATTTTAAAAGGGTTCCAGAGAGGTGATCCTGGAAACTACAGACTGGTAAGCTTGACGTCTGTGCTGGGCAAAGAAACTATCATTAAGAACAGAATCACTGGGCATATTGATAAACGATGTGGCTTAATAGCAAAGAGTCAGCATGGATTTAGCAAAGGGAAGTCATGCCTCACTAATCTCTTGGAATTCTTTGAGGCAGTAAACAAGCCTGTGGACAGGGGAGACCCAGCAGATATAGTGTACCTGGATTTCCAGAAAGTTCTTGATAAGGTCCCACATAAACGACTCTTGAGAAAATTAAAAAGTCATGGGATAGGAGGTAGTGTTTTGCTATGGATCGGTAACCGGTTAAAGGATAGGAAGCAAAGAGTTGGACTAAAGGGCCAGTTTTCACAATGGAGGGATGTAAACAGTGGTGCCCCAAGGATCTGTACTGGGACCAGTTCTTTTCAATACATTCATTAATGATCTGGGAAAGGGCGTTAAGAGTGAGGTGATCAAATTTGCAGACGACACCAAGTTATTCAGAGTAGTCAGAACACGAGCAGACTGTGAGGAGCTGCAGCAAGATCTTACAAGACTGGGTGCCTGGGCAGCTAAATGGCAGATGAGATTTAATGTGGACAAGTGCAAAGTGATGCACGTTGGGAAAAATAATCCAAATGATGAGTACACAAGGCTGGGTACTAAGCTAGGAGTCACCACTCAGGAAAAGGATCTGGGAGCGATTGTGGATAATACACTGAAATCCTCAGCCCAGTGTGCCGTAGTGGTCAAAAAAGCAAATAGAATGTTAGGAATTATTCGCAAGGGGATAGAGACTACAACTGAGGATGTCATGATGCCTCTATACAAATCAATGGTGCGACCGCACCTTGAATATTGTGTGCAGTTCTCGTTGCCCCATCTCAAAAAAGACATAGCGGAACTAGAAAAGGTACAGAGAAGGGCAACAAAAATGATCCAGGGTCTGGAACAGCACCCGTATGAGGAGAGGCTTGATAGGTTGGGGCTCTTCAGCTTGGAAAAGAGACGGCTGAGAGGAAATATGATAGAGGTCTATAAAATCATGAGTGGTGTGGAACTTGTAAACAGGGAACGGTTATTTACCCTCTCAACTAGTACTAAAACTAGGGGACACTCCATGAAACTCACAGGTGGCAGAGTAAAAACAAACAAAAGAAAGTATTTTTTCACTCAGCGTACAATTAGGTTGTGGAATTTACTGCCAGAGGAGGTGGTCAAGGCCAGCAGTATAGCTGAGTTTAAAAGAGGTTTGGACAAGTTTCTGGAAGATAGTTCCATTAGCAGCTATTAGCCAGATAGGATTGGGGAACAAAACCCTTTACTGTCGGGAGCCTGGGGATGACCCACAGGGAATGGATAGCACGGTGACCTGTTGGGTGCTTCTCCCAGGCCCCCGTGACTGGCCACTGTCGGAGACAGGATGCTGGGCTCGATGGACCATTGGTCTGACCCAGTCTGGCACTTCTTATGTTCTTATGTTCTCAGACTGCTTCCCCCCAAAGCCCCCCCAAAAGCTGCATCCAATTGCAGCCCCCCTGCCCCCCCCTTCACTAGGCTGCCTGGCCGAGTCTTTGACATGCGCACATGCAATAACGCAATGCAGAAAATGATGATATTGTGTATGTGCACAATTGGGGTGATGGCAGTGGAATGTCTCCATTGCCACAGAGCGGGTTTACGGGGGAGGGGGCTTCAGGTCCCCAGGGCAGGCTTCACTGGGTAGGGTGCCCCCTGGTTGTGGGCAGAGCACAGGTCAGGTGGTACTCCTGGGGGGGGGGGAAGGAGAGATGGGCTGCAGGGAAAGATGGCTTGGTGAAGAGGTTCCAGTATACAGTGATGGGACTAGCCAGAGGCTCCGGATTTGTCTACCAAATCAAGTGAACCTGTCTCCAGAGGTGAAACAATTTGTAGCAGATGACATTTTTGTCTCTTTCATTTGTCGCTTTCCTTATGATTTGTTAACACTATCCCATTTGCTTGGCTTCCTGTTTGGTAGGGATGGGACTTTTGGTATTGCCGAGAACCGAAAGTACCCTATAGTGGCCCTATTGGATTAATCTGATATCTCAGTTCTTTTCTCGGTATCAGTAGTACGGGATCTTTTGCAATGATTTTTTAATTCAATTTTTAACATGGCGGTTTTCTCATTGAAATCAATGGGGGAAACTGCAACGTTAAAAAACGGATACTGAGAGAACTGAGAACCGATAGTAGAACTGGTAGACAGAGATCCGGTGCCGATAGAAACCTAGAACCGAGATTTTGTCAAAAATCCCACCCCTTGAGTGTTTGGCATCTTCAGAAACCCAGAAGCACCAAGTGTCACCAAAAGTTTCGGACATCACTGAAAGCGGTGATTGAATGGGCAAAAAGAATTCCAAGTACAAAAAATAGCTGGGATATTTGACTGTACGGTTTGTGAAAAGTCAAAAAAGTATGTTGACTCAGGAACATACATTTTCACACCAGCTTGATCTGTCTCCTCCATGCATTCTGCAACGTTGGGGAGCAGAGCAGTCTCTAGGAAATCTCCCCAGTACCCTTTGAGAACTTGCTCAGACGTCTCTAGTGCCTTTTGGTGGAACAAATGTTTGCCTGGCTTCATTTCTGAGTGCCCGTTGGCCCAACTATGCCCCAAAGCTCACTGTCTACCACTGCTGCCAATCGTTGCATTGCTTGGTGACCCAGAAAACCTTATTTTTACTCTTCATTTTGAGAGTGACCCAGGCAACCTTATTTCTACCCTTCAATATGAGAGTGATATTAATCTGTTTGTTTTTCTAGGCTCCCATATTGTGCCCAGATATGAAGCCGGTGTTCACAATACAAAACGGTGCATGAATAGAAGTTCATGAATAAACCAGTATGACCCATCAGATTTGGTTTCATACAGAAGAGTTTTTCAATCTACCAGCTGCTGCACAAAGACACTTGACAATTCAGCGACTGTCGTTTCAAAAAAGCTGCCACCACAATAGGCACAAACAGCCTGAACAATTCCTGCACTAGAATTGCCACTTCGGCGTCCAATTTGTAACATGCTGTAAAGAGCGAAACTTCAGAAGCCTCTTTTCAAAATCAGTTCTCAACAGGGGATCATTGAGAGAGAGAGAAAACAGAACTGGGAAAAAAATGGAGAGTTGGTTTTGAAGGACAAACCATAGAGCTGAAACAAATATCATATTATATTATCCATCAATTTCAATTGTGAATCATATCACCCAAACTGAATCATAACCGTTATTCAGGCTCCATTTTGGATATCCATTTTTGATTTTTCAATTCAGTAATCCAGTCGAAGGGATATCCAGTTACTTCATTTCAACTATTATGAATGGAAAATGGATGAAAAGAAGCATCCAACAATCAAATTTACGAACATCTGAACAGCTGAATAGCCAATTGTCCCCCCCCCCAAAAAAAAACAATTAAACAAACTGGCGGGGTGGGGGTGGGGAATGGATATGTGAATATCTATTTTGGATGCAGATATTATTCTGGTATTTGGAAGAATATCTGTGAACCCAAATCTGCAATGCGTTTCAGCATTGTCTACATTTTGTGTATTTTCTAAGGTTGAAATGGGTAGCTAAATTGCTACTCAAGTGTAACTACACACTTTGGGGAAACAGTGTCAGATTCCTGGCCGTTTCTCGCTTACCAATGCAGGTACTCAACTCCTGAAATACCAGGCAATATTGTTGTGATTTAGCGCATTTTCTCAGACAAGACACTCTCCACCCACTACCCCCCACCCACTATACATGTTACAGGGCACTCATAGGCAACGCTGTAGCTCTGCAACATGTATAGTGGGTGGGGGTAGTGGGTGGAGAGTGTCTTGTGTGAAAATGTCCGTATTTATTTTTAAGGTTTAAACGATATTTCGCCCTCCTTGAAAATCTCATTAAGACTCAGCTTCTCGACAACACTTTCTTGTCATGAGTTTCTCGCAAGAGTCTTGTGAGATTCTCGCGATGCTCGACAAGAAACTTGAGATTCTCACACGATTCTTGAGAACCTTAAAATAACAAAAAAATGGTCTGTGCATTCACAAAAACAGTCACTCTGACCGTTCTGCGCATGCTCTGCCTTCTTGAGTTCCTTTAGTTTCTCGCGAGATCTCGCTGGGGCTGAGTGATTGTCACGAGATTCTCGCGAGAATCAATTTCATTCTCATTTTGGCACTACTTATTTTCCATTTACCGTCCTGTCAGCATTACCGTTTTTCCACGTTATCAGTTTTTTGTATCTCAGAGTTTCTGTTGTGCTTCCCGATTTCCATCCAATTTGTCATTTAAAACTTTTGGTTAATCATCAAATGCAGAGAATGGAAAAGTGACAAATGATAAAAGTAACTCAGGAAACTAGTAATAGGGTTGTGGAGCAAGCACTCCTACCATTTTTGTCTAGTTTTTGTTTTTGTTTAGAAAAACCCCTTTTCAGAAGGATTCATAAACGGCCCCTCTGTTTTAAAGGGGGGTTGTTTTGTTTTTGTTTTTTATAAAATAATAATAATTAAAAAATCACTGCACATGTGAAAAATGACCACCGGGCCGTTCTGCACATGTGCATTCATTTTCAAAAATGGCACTGGTAATATCAGAGCCATTTTGGAAAAGGGAAGATGCTCTGCGCATGTGCAAACTAGCTGACCTTTTCCAAAATGTCACCAATGCTGCTGGTGGCATTTTGGAAAGGGGCACACATGCACGGAATGGTCCAGCGTCCATTTTGTGCACGACAATGATTTTTAATTTTTTAATTTTTTCATTAATTTCTTTTTTTAAAAAAATCACAGCACTTGAGCAAAATGGCCACCGGGACAGTTTTGTGCATGTTTACCCTTTCCCAAAATGGTGCTGTTGCTGCTGGTGCCATTTTGAAAAACGGCACGTATGCAAAGAATGGCCCTGGTCGCCAGATTGTGGGGTTTTTTTTAGTTTTTATTTTTAAAACAAAAACATGTTTTGTAGCTTTAGAAATGGATGAAGGCAAATGACAATAGTTTATGTATTCATCTGTTTTCATATGTTTAGTAACTAAAACATGTGGGTTTCCATTAATTTTAGGGTGTTTTCAGACGTTATGGGCCCCCGAATCACCACAGTGGATTCCCAGTGGTGGCGAGCCAACCAACCACCCCCCGTGGTCCAGGAAGGCCCCAAACAGACGTGACAGGAGCAGGACCACGACAGGGAATCGGACCGACAGACCACAGCTCGGGGCAGCGCAACAGACTTGATTCTGATTCCGGGCCATGGACAAAACACCCAGAAGGTACTGGGGAGGGGCGGGAGGCAAACATGGCCTACCGAGGGCAAACGAAGCCAGAAGGGCCAAAAGAAAATGCCCACACAAGGGAAACGGGAAGGGAGGGGAAGGAGGGAGAAGAGCCGCCAAGGCGGCACACACAACAGGCACAGAGACAACGAGGTCACAGCAGAACACACAGCACAAACACACGCCCGGGCGCATACACACCCACATGGGAAAGGAAGGGAATGGGGAACACAGTGGGACGGACAACACACAAGGCACTACGGACAAAGGGGGGGGAGACCCGGGGCCAGGGAGGCAGGGGGGACTGGCCCGGGGTCAGGGCAGGACACAGGGAATGGCATCTAGAACCCCAACAACAGCACAGGCAGCACGGGCAACCCCACAACCACACAGGCAGCCCTGGCATGGGGGGACCCCTCAGGGACAGAGCACAGGCAAAGGGGGAGGCCACACAGACAGGGAGTAGCCTGGGAATGGTCCAGGAAGGACAGCAGAACCCGGGGTGCTGGGAGCTGGCTCGGAGATCAGGACAGAGCCACAGGAGAAGGCAGCCATGGAGGGGAACAACGGTTGCAGAGACGGACGGGGGGGATCCCATGGAGGGGGCCCAGAGCCACAGGCAGGGGCAGCGGAACCCCAGGAACCAGCCAACACAGCAGCGAGCCCAGGATATCATGGAGGGAGCAGGCTGGAGCTCACACTCGCATAGGCACCTGTGAGACTGTCCGGCCAGCTCAGGAGCAATTGCATGGCCGGGGAATGCCACAGGTAACACAGGCCATGGTCTCACAGAAGGTCCAGCTATGGGGGATGCCGGGGGTCCCCACAATCCCTGGAGGGGTGGGAGGGGAAGCAGGGGAGCTCCAAGGCCAAGCGATAGGGCCACAGGCTGCAACCTGGCATGGCAGACAAGCGAGGCGTGGGGTGCGGACCCAGCCCAACTGCTGGGACCGAGCACACAGACAGGACAACCTACACACAGATCAGGGCAGCGAGGACAACAGGCAGCCAACACAGATAGGTGGGAGGTGATGACAGCAGGAATGCAGCTGCTGCCTGCACGCCCGAGCGCAGGACAGTCCATGTGACAGGCCCCATGCAGGGACCACAGGTGCGCTCAATGGGGTGCCCCATGCCTTCCCGCCCCGGCCTCCCTGCAGGAGCTGAGCCTGCTGGCCAAGGAGCAGGCAGAGGCGACCCAGGGCCTCCCAGCCGATGGCCAGGTCGTGACCTGGGGGTAGGGCTACACATGCACCAGCCTATAATGTTTGCGGCTGCACCCCACCCGGGGCACCGTTCACCATGGAGCTGGGATGGTTGGGCACCTGCAGGATGCACCTAGTAGTCTGTGCAGATTGGTACCGCTCGCACACGGACCTCTTGCGCATCCAGATAGCAGAGGTGGACCTGGTGGCCCAACTGCAGGTGTGCATGGTCAGGAGCGCAGCTAGAGCCCAGCAAGCCCACCACGGGCGCAGGCACTCCCTGGCCTGGCTCAGGGTCCAGCGGGTGTTCGGGACGGCCCGGCAGGCCCTCATCCGTGTCCGAGAGTGGGCTGAAACGCTCCGTGAGGTGGCTGGCTGGATCCAATGGCAGAGGGAGACCATGGGGCATGCAGCCCTGCTCGCTGTGCCCATTGCCCGGTGGGTATGGGTCACAGCAGAGAGGGCACAGGGGTGGTGGTCCAGGGTGCTGGCTCACTGGAACGAGGCTACCTGGACGGCGCACTTTTGGATGGACAGGTGCTGTCTCCTGCGGCTCGCGGAGCTGTTGACGCCCTGGCTGGAGTGACAGCACACCCCCATGCGGATCCCCATTCCCATGGTCCAGTGCGTGGTCATCAAGGTCTGGGCCCTTGCAACACCCGACTCCTGCCAGTCCGTCTCACAGCACTTCGATGTTGGGGTGAGCACCGTCACCTGGATCCTGCGGGACATCTGCGAGGTGGTAAGAGGGCGTGCTCCTGGACCAAGCACTCCAGCTGGTGGACTAGGAGGCCATGATGGCCGGCTTTGAGGCTGGGGACTTCCCCAACTGCATGGGCACAGTGGACGGCACCCACATTGAGATCCTCCATCCATACGGTGGAGAGGCCGCGGAGTATGTCAGGTACACACATACCACTCCCTGCAGCTGCAGGCGGTCATAGACCACTGGGGGTGGTTCATAGACATTTACATGGACCACTCAGGGCACATCCATGATGCCCAGATCATGACCATCTCTCCCTTCTATTCCCAGATGTACCGCGGGGACTTTGCAGACATGGGGATGACCCAGATTGAGGGGATGCTGATGCCCCCCTGCATCCTGGGGGACCCGGCCTATCCACTCACCCGGTGGCTGATGAAGGCCTACCCGGTCACAAGGAACCCTGTGGAGACGCTCTACAATACCCGCCTGTGTGCCTGCCGGACCGTGGTTGAGAGGGCCTTCGGGGCCCTCAAGCAGCACTGGAGGTGCTGAGAACCCGCGGGAGTACCGATACAAAAAGCGCATCCGAGTTGCCCTGGCTAGGCGATCAGCCGGGAGGCTGAGGCATGAGGTCACACACCACCATCACCACTACCCTGGGGCCCCCACAGGCACCCTGACCACACCCCTAGGTACCCACCCATCCCCATCCCCAGGCCCATCATACAGAATAATGGCAGCGACCGTGGTGCCCGTGCATTTATTGTGACTCCTCCTACAGGTAGCCCCACCACCACCACCCACCTCCCAGTGCCGTGTCCACCCCCCCTCAGCCCTCTCTCCCCCTTCCCCCCTCCCCCCACGACCTGCCTATCTCTGGGGCCTTCCTCTCGGGTGCCCTGTGGCAGCCGTGGAGCTCTGGGAGTTCCCCTCCCCCCGCTGTCCATGTCCCAGACAGTGTCCTGGGAGACCTCGGTGTTCTGAGGGGCAGGCGTTGTTGGGAGGGAGGGCAGACCCAGGGCTGGAGGGGCCCCCCTGGGTGGCTGCTCCCTCCGGAGGCCTACAGCGAACAGTAGGCGGATGTGCGGGCCTTGTGGGAGAGTCGGCAGCTGGGGCGGTGACAGAGGCAGTGGGGGCACCGAGGAACCCAGCATCGGGTCTGGGACAGGCAGGTTTCCCGGCTGGGTGGCAGCCATCACGTATACACTCATGGTCTCCAGTAGGAGTTGGTTAGGCGCCCCAGCCACCCGGCCCCATCCTGTGCCGCAGCTGGGGGGTCCTGTGCCCCCCCTCGGGTGGCTGGCCAGTGCCCTCCCCCGGAAGTCCCCTGCACCCAGGCCCCCCCTCCCCCACACTGCATGGGCCGGGTCCCCTGCCCGGCCTCGCCCAGCCCCCTCTCCCCCCAGTTGTCGAGTTGCCTCACCTGGGACCTCTGGCTGCTCCTGGGGTTGCTTGACACCTTCCCCTTTGCCTGCCTGTCCCAGGTGCCGGGGCGTGCCGTGATCTGTGAGGATATGGGATGGGGTGAGTAGGGATGGACGGATCTCGACACCCGGCGGCCCCCTGGCCCCCTTTCCATGGTCTAGAGTGTCGGGGGTTTCTGGGGGTGGCTCCGTGGCTGGTGTGCCCCCTCCCACCCTCAGCCCATCCCCTCTGGCCCGTCTCCCCTCCCACTCGCTTGCTTACCCTCGATGTCAGTCTCGTAGCCCTCCAAGGCTTCCGGCTGGTGGTTGCCATTCAGTCGTTACGTTTTGCTGTTTCCCCGTGAGAATTGCTTTGACCACCCTTCCGGAGATGGTCCGGCCCAGACCTCCGGCAGGGTGGTTAGCTTTCTCCCCTGCTGGGGATTGTCTGTGGTGAACATCTGGCGACCGCCAAACAGACGTTCAGGGCCCTTTGGCCCCACCACGGGGTTGTGTGTGGTTCACTGTGGTTGATTGTGATCTCGTAACGTCTGAAAACACCCTTAGTTACTAACATAATGAAAACGAATTGCACACTCCTAATTCCAATAAACCTTATCACAGAATGGAAAATCGATCGGGAAGTTATCAGGTACCAATCAGTTCCATTCGACCTGGACAGTAGGTACTGTATATTCTACAGGAATTCCTGTTTCTGTGGATAGCCTTTCACCTCTAGTATTTTCCTTTTAACCTGTTTAGAGAGGGTGTGGTTGCTGTGTTGGTCCCTAATGTAAGAGATGGAGACAAAATAGTTCAGATTATGTCACTCCCTCCCTGCCCTCGTCCGCCTTGCCCCCACCCTCCCCACCTTGAAGTCCCTCCTCAAAACCCACCTCTTCCGCTCCGCCCTTCCGAACTCCTGCTAATTATCCCCACCCAGGATTATCCCCTACTTGTTATCTGCAAACTGAACTCCTATTTACTGTAACCAAGCCAAGAACGTGCACCTGAGTTCTCGCATCCTCATGAATGTCGCATCCCTTGTCTCTCCCTCTGTTCCCCCTTCCCTGTCTCCCCTCCCACTGTCTTTAGATTGTAAGCTCTCGGGCAGGGACCATGTCTATTTTATTCTCTGTAAAGTGTACATTTCTGGTGCTATATATAAATAATAATAATTAATAATAATAATAATAAATAACTTCTCTTGGTGAGAGACTGATTAGGCAAGCCTTTGGGCCACACAGAGCTCTTCTCAGGCATGCCAAAAATCTATAGACTGAAAAATTCAGGACTGGAATATATATGAAAATAATTGCTTATGCTTAAGTCTGGATGGAGCTATGACAGGGAAGGGGGCCGGGAGGAGAAGGAGGGGGCGGGGAGAAGGGAATGTCATAGATCTTGGCTCCACAACTTGTTTGGTTACTTTTATATGTTGCTTAATGCCGATCACCCATAAACGACAACGATGCAAACGAATCTCATGCCAACACCATATGTAAACTTCATCAAGGCAGTCAGAAATTTTCATTAACACTTGCAAGTTTAGGAAATTTGACTAACGCAAGCCTTGCGATGAATTTCTATTTCGGCTTCTGTTGGAAGCTGATTTAACTTAGCACTTTGAAGGAACACTTTGGGTGTTAGCAAATGTGATGCTGGTCCGGTAGGGCCCACTTGTGCCTGCCTGGGCCACCATCATATTATCATATTTTTTCTGGGCCCACCAAATGTGGGCCCAGTAGAAACCCTTCATGGGGTGGAGGCTGGAACAAAGTGGGCCCACAATTCAGACCCAGCAACTGCCCAGCTGGGCCTAACTGGGTGGAAGCAGGTGGGAACATCTGTTCCCAGCCCCAGCTCCTCCCGGAGTGGGGGGCTGTAATAGGCAGCCATGGCTGCCCGTCATGGTGGGGTGTGTGACAGCAGCAGTTCAAGGGTATGACCGGGTGGTCTCACGTTGCTCCCTTCCTCCCATCCCCAGCAGGGAGAGGCCACGGGAAAGTTTGTTCCCACGGTCGGAGCTTACCCCGGCCAGGGGAAGCCCTCCCCTCCCCCGGCTGGGACAGAGTGGTAGTCTGTTAACATACTTTGTGAGGGATCACAGCTTGAGCGAGGGCCCTTGAGGCCCTGAGCATGGTGGCTGACTCCTCAGTACCAGTGCTACACTGTAAGCAGGGCCCTGAGGGTTTGCTTAAGACTCTCCTAGGGATGGGCGAATGCGGTTCGGATGTTCAAAGTTCGGACCGAACTCGGTCTGTTCGGACGTCCAAACCGAACATCCGAACCGAACTCTCGAACGACCGAACAGTTTGGCCGTGTTTGGACGAGTTCGGAGGCAGGAAAAACGTCTTTCAAGTGCCGAAAATTAGGTTTCGGTTTCACTTCGGTTTCCGTTTTGCTATTTTTGACTGTTCGGACAAATCAAACTCGGCTGAACCGAACCATCGAACCCAAACTCGGGTTACGAACCGAACGACTGAACATCCAAACTGCGTTCTGTTCGCCCATCCCTAGACTCTCCTCCCTCAGCCTTTCTACATACCTCCAGTTTCCCAGTTGGTTGCTGGCCTGTATATAAGGCCAGCTTGAAATCACAGGAGGGAGGCAGATCATCTGTATCCTCTTCGCAGCTGCTGGAACTATGTCTATCTCCCTGAATCTCTGGTTTGTGATCGATTCTGACATTGGCGTTTGTGAGATAAGCCGACCCTTGTATAGGATAGGTTTTATCCTAATCCTTAATTGACTTTAGCATCTATAGCTTGAATGGTTTATATCCCTTCTCAAAATTTCATAGCGCAATTTTATAGCTTTGAATATTCTGGTCATCCATATAATTCTTCATTGCCCTTTCTTCATTGACCCCTGCCAATGTCGCATTACTCTTTTTGAGATGAGGTGACTAGTATTCTATTGATTGATTTATTTGAACTAATATCAGTTCCTTCCCCTAATGTTCAGGGCAGATTCCACCATAAAATTACATAGGCCGTTTTTAGACGAGCGCGGCGGCACCCGCGCTTGTTTCTTAAAAAAGCCGGCAGCCCGTTCCACACGTGACGCTGCCGCCGAATACGCGCACGCGCGGCCGACGCGCATCCATTTCCGGGCGCGAACTGACCGGGTCGGCGATCGAGGCTGGTCATACGCGGCCAGAAATGGAAGCGCATCGCCCGCACATGCGCGTATTCGGCGGCTGCTGGCTTTTTTGAAAACAAGTGCGGGCGCCGCCGCGCTCGTCTAAAAACGGCCATAGTCTAAATAACAAGTCTTATATTGACCTCTGAACAATGTCTAAGGAAGGACTTTTGATGAACCTGCAGGGGAAGGAAGTTCCAGAAAATAGGGGCAGTAACTGAAAACACCTCTCTGTGCATCCTAGCTGTATGCTGGGCACATGGTACTTGCAAGAGGGTGCTTCCAGTTGACTTCTGGAATCACAGCTGAGAATAGAGGAGAAAGCATTCATTCAGATATGTGCAGCCCAGGCCATTCAAGACAAGAACAAACTATGCCTGAAATGAGCAGTTAAACGGATGCGCATGAGAAATGTCACCATATTGGGAACCAGGATCGGTTCCTGACTGACTGTTTCCCAATACCAATGTAATTGCTCGATCTCTTGCAGTACCACAAGATATCATCCTGATTTACCGACTTTCCGCTTAGTGTTACCACTTACTGTTTGTTTACTACTTACCACATTGCCAAGGGTACTGTTTTACTTCTGGTTTTGTCATTTCAGCATATCTGAGCTAATCATTGCAAACAGATCACCCCTTCCCCTCCCCGCATTGCCCCTTAACCTTCACTCCAGTGTCACCAATCAGAATTGTTGTTCTATGCTGTGCCTTTTGCTTTCACCAATCTGCAACCGGATTGTAGGTTAGTAAAGGAATCTGCGTACCAGCCAATGAGTGACAATGAAGTACAAGGGAAAATGGGGTGCAGGAAATGCGGTATTGAGTCAGTGGGTATTTTCAGATGTTACGAGATCACAGTCAACCACAGTGAATCTGCACATGGTGAAAGTGATCCCGTAACATCTGATGGGGGGAACAGAAGTTCCCCCCCAGATTTTGATCACAGTCAATTGCGGCGGGGAATCACATTCACCACGCAATTGGCGCCAGTCCCGAGGCTTCAGCCGATCGCGTGGCGAATGCGATTCCCCACTGTGATGTCTCGCCTGGATGGCAGCCACAGCCTGGAATCCCCACCGGGATTCTGGGCCGTGGTCAATTCGGGATGGCGCTGTGGCCGCGGCGCCCGCCCGTCTCCCCAGAGGGCGGGCGGCGGGGGAGCGTGGGGGGGCGGGGACGTGCAGCCACACGTTGCACCGTGTGGCCCTGCCCCCTCCCCGATTCCCTGCCGGGATCCCCCGGCACATCTGTTGGCCATGCCGGAGTGATCCCAGCGGGGAATCAATGGGTTGTTTCCGTGACGGGGCCAATGGGCCCCGTCACGTCTGAAAATACCCAGTATTACCTCTTGGGATTGGAAATGGATTGCAAAGCGGTAGGGATGGGACTCCAGGGGAAATTTTGGATTCAGATTTTTCAGATTCAGTTCTTTAGGAATTTTGGATCTCAATTCGGATTTGATTTTTTTCCAGGCATTTTTCCCATTGAAGTCAATGGGAACAAACCACAATTCAAAAAATCTGAATAAAACAATCAACGTTAAAGATCCAAATTGTCCAAAACCAAAAAATATCAGAATTTTTGGGGCGATCTAAATCAGTCATTTTCGGGTACATTTGGTTCTATCTGAATCTGAAATTCCCATTCCTACAAAGCGGTAAATGGCAAAGCCATAAGTAGGATCCCAGTAAGCAGAAAGTTGGAAAATCGAGAAATGAAATGTCGGCCAAGACATTACTGACTGAGAGGTTCTTGATTTCACCAAGATGATGTCAGGAACTGAGATTTTAATGAGATTCCTTGTTTTGGCAAAATCTCATTTCAGCCATAGAACAAGTTCAGCCAGTTTTCTGTATATAATGATTTAGGACTGGAAGGAATACTGGATTCTACATTCATGAATATCACTTGCATTGTCAGACCAAATTCCAAATATCCAAATTGACTGTATGGAAGTAAGTATTCATAACTTCACTAACACCCCTGGGAGTTTTTCTTGCATTTTTGGTCATTTTTATTCAGGTATTCAGTTATTCCCTTATCTGGTGATTAACTGGATATGCAGTTATTTGACCGAATAGTCCATTAATAATTGGATAAGCAAATAATCTAGTATCCAAACAGAAATGACTAAAACCTCCCCAAATAAAAGCATCCTTGTTCAACCTTACTCAAAGGCCCCTTGGAAACGGGCTGGCCGTGCAGGGAGAATGGGTGGAGCCTGCGGCATGTGGGTGGCCGTTAAATGGATGCCCACCCACCTCCACCCGTCTCCACTCACAGAGCATCCGCCATTGGTGCTGGTTTCTCTGTGCATGGGTGATGGGTGGAGCTGAGTGGAGCGCAAGAGCACACACGCACCCCCACCCACTCACCGCGGTGGTCACACGGACACCGCCCTATCTGCACATGTGGGCGATGGGGTGTGTGTGTCCATGCAAAAAAGGCCAAAATGAAAAGTCCAATAAAATGAACACCCACCCCCAAAAATGAATATCGAAATTAGCTGGGCATAAATTGTGTTTTGTTCCTGTATCATCTGACCCAATTTGAAGCCAGCAAATATGACAAATACAGGATTTGTTGCAGATATTTTTCCAGCTCTATAATGGCGTTCTGGTGTCATTATTTCCACTTTACAGAGAGAGATTGTGTGGTTGCCGTGTTGGCCCCAAGTGTCAGAGAAGGAGACAAAGTGGCTTGGATGATATGTTTTCTTGGACCAACTGCTGTTGGTGGAAATGAGCAAGCTTGGGCCACCCAGGACCCTTCCTCACGCACGTAGCATAGTCGTTACAGAGACACAGGAAGAATGAGGGATACAATTCTGGCTCTACTGAAGTCAGCTTCAAAATTCCAGTTGAGTTCCAGGTAGCTATTTCTGCCAGAAACAGCGTGGTACGGCGTGGCAGAGACTTTCATTCTGCTAGTTTCATTCCGCTATTCCGCAGTTCCGCTTATTTAATTCCGCTACTTCCACAGGCTTCGCAGAATAGTGGAAACATGACATTTTTGCTACTTCTGCAATTCCGCCAGTGCCACAAAATAGCGGAATAGCGGTTTTCCGCAATTTTCCCGCAGTTTCTGCAATTTTTCCGCAGTTCCGCGATTTGCAGAATGCCGGCGGAATTAGTGGAATGTCTGCAGAAAAGTCACGGTGTGGCACGGGCAATTCCGAAATGGTGGAACGGAATCGCGGCGCGGTAACAGCTGCTGCCGCATCAGCCCTATTCCAGTCCTGACTTGTCGAGTTTCCATCCAGGTTTTTTGGTTTGCTATCTTGATTTACTGATCGGTAACTGAAAAAAATCAGGAAATCAGTAACAGAAATTAGTAATTACTGATTTTTTGGGTATTCAGGTAGCAGACACCTATAGTACTAAAAAAAATGCAGTGTTACCCACAGGTAAAAAATTTGGTACCCATTTCAGTGCGAATTCCACCCTAATTACCTTGCCCAAGATCGCACAATAAATCCACACTGGAAATTGTGCCCAAGTCTTCCGCTTCAGAAACATACTTTAACCACCTGGCAAGCTTTCCTCCCTATAATTCATACTTTGTAAAGTACTTCAAGAAGAGAGCTGGGCCCCAAAATAATTGTAAGCTTTCACATAGTATGAGATTACCTGACCATTGGGAGTCACCACGTGGTTTGGGGTTTGATGGTATCAATTCCTATTTAGAGAGGCTTTTAAAAAAAGAATCTAACACGTCACTTGCTTGCTGTCATGGTTTCAAGAGATGTTGCAGAGGAGGAGGGGACCAGTTCTGCTCGGTGTGCAGATCTGTTTGCCAAGGGGGTGTGGGCGGACGCTTGGCAGAGCAATAATCTCCATCGCTCACATTTCTCTCCTTCAGTTTGCAGGATTTTAATGACAGCGATAGTTGGTGCCCAAGGAAATTCATCATACTCCAGCACATCCTGTTATCTACTCGCAATCAAGCTGGCAAGAGAATAGGTCTCACGATGGAATGGGAGAGGTTTCTATGCTTTGTCAAATTATCAGGGGTGTCCACCAGAAACATAAGTAGGTTTCATTTCCAAAAAACCATTATTATTTTCCCCCCGGTGTGTGTGTGTGTGTGTCATAAAGGACTCTACCATTTTTTGTTTATTTTTTCATTTTATTTTATTTCAAAAAATTAACATCACTGCACATGCACAAAATGAGCACAGAGGCGATTCCGTGCATGTAAGACCCTTTCCCCCAAATGGTGTCGGCATCTGAAAAAAAGGCACCTACATGCAAAATGGCTCCGTGGTCAATTTACAAATGCATTGTAGGTTTTTTTAAAATTATTTTAAATAAAACAAAAAAATAGAAATGAAAATGCATGAAATCAAACTTAAGTTTGTGTGCTTATTAATTTGTTTTTTGTTACCTTAGTTATGAAAAGGAGTGGGACTCCATTTGTTTTTGTAATTAATAAAACGATATGAAATTGCACACCCCCTCCAAATTACTGAGGCTCTGGATAGAATTTTAGGGAGAGCTGAAAATTGAAGGGACACCCCCAGACTTCCCCTTTACTCAAAGTTTGAAGTGAACAGATTCTCTCCGTTCCCATGCTACTCCCTTCTGCAGGTAGAATGCCTTCACAATGGTGGCGGCTACGGGATGTTGAGGACCTGCTGAGGCTCGGGTAGAGAGACTGGGAGAGAAAAGGATGTGTCACTGGGGAATGTGGCAGGGGTGGTGGGGTGGTAGGGAAAACGTGTTCCAAGATTGTATAGGAATTCTTTAGGCTGACTCAGGGTAGGGGGTGAGACAAGATATGACCCATGTGGGGCAAGGTGACCCATGATGTCCCTTGCAACTCCATAGTTCTATAAAGTTCATACTCAGGCACAGAAAGAATCACAATCATGTGATCAGCAGGGTTCCTGGTTTTCCCTTTTGTGTGGAAAACCAGACAAAAACACAGAATTCCCATTTTATCAGAGAATAAATTGGATTTCTTGTTTTCCCAGAGAAAAACACGGAATTCCAGTTTTTTCTGGGAAATTTCCACCTGCAAATACTCAAGGGCAGCAGCAGAAATGTAAAGACGGCGGAAGCTCTGTGGACGTTCCGGTGTGTGCCTGTCTCTGAGAGAACAGATTTGGCTCACGAACACAGCTGCACCTGGCTTTTGGTGAGGCAGAGGTATGTTGGGGTTCATACTGGGACTGACGGGGAGGATGGGGTTGGAGTGGCGCACACACACATACACACAAACCCTGCAGAGGGAGAGAATTGTGCTCCATACCAGAGCTGGCTGGTGTGGGATGTTGTTTTATTTTGTTACTTGAGTGGCAGTAGCAACCAGTGCATCAAATTGTCACAAGAATGAATCATTTGCAATAAACACTTTCTAATTTTCAGAGTCAAAAAAATGCAGATTTTTGTGTTTTTAAATCAGAAAATTTAGGGGTCCCCCCCCCCCCC
>QEPC01010859.1:17835267-17859175 GCA_003113815.1 Sphenodon punctatus | reverse complement strand
GTGATTAGTTCTTTGTTGCACTTGCAAAACTGGTGTGGAAGAAGCCTGGGGTATAAGATGTGCATGCCAAAGGTATGGTCTTGGATGTACAGTGCTTTGCAAGAAGAATTGCGCAGTGGACGCATCTGTGCAAATACAGCACAAAGCAACAGCGATGAGGAAGAGGGATGAGCAGTGGTATTTTCCTAGAACTACCGCTATAAGTCAAAGGCTTGCGAGGAAGAAAAGCAGCAAGAGAAACGAAGTTGCCTCCTGGTTGTACTCAATTCACAATTGAACTGTGGGGTAGGGCAGCCTTGCTTTGTGGTTCGGGGGCTTGGCCTGCTGTTTCAGGCAACTACTATGACCTGTCCTTTCTATAGAGCTACTAGGCGTACCCAGCACTTTACAGTCACAGATGTCTGAAGACAGGTCCCTGCCCCAGGGGGCTTACAATCTAAGATGGACCAGGGTGAGGGGAACACGGGGAGCAACAGAAACACATATTCCCATTTTACAGATGTGGAACTGAGGCTAAGACTTGCCCAAGACCACCCAGTGAGTTTATAGCGGGGGGTGAGGGGGCGGGATTCAAACCCTGGCTTCCCAGGTCCAGGTCCAGGACCCACGTCCAATGTGGTTCAACATGCGAAAAGAATAGGAAAATGGCAAAAAATGGTTTTCCATTTGTCTTTCATCGCTGCATAGCAGCTGATGGATCATTCTGTTCTTAGCTGTTGTATACTTCTCTGGAGCAACACGGCCTGAGACCAGCCTGGGATTCAACATGCAGAAAGAATAGGAAAATGGCACAAACAGTGGGGAAGATAGTTAGTATTCTGCCTCGCATGAATCTCGGCAAATGCCCTGCTACCGATGGAAGCAGCATTCACTGAGATTTTTCGTTTCAGGCCTAACCCCTAGTTTCTACCTTGCCTCCAGCCCTGCTTGAAACCTTCTGGCCAGCCCTTTTCCATCCCTTAAATCCAGCTTCCTTTGGACTGGCTTCCTGGCACTGACCTCTAGCCTTCTTTTTGGACTCTGCATTCCCTCCCTTGGCTTCGTTGCTCAGTTTGACCTTTGGCTGTGACCCTCTGGCCCAGATCCTGACACTGCCCTCTCATTGGTTTCTAGCCGCACTCTAAGTCCCAACTCTGACAAGAACCCCTATTACTTAGCACTTTGCAGATACGGCGTTTACTATTTTGTTGCCTTCAACTGTCCATATTTTCCACTGCAGTAAATAGATGCTAAGGTTATTTTCATCTGCTCTGATCGTACATCCCAGATTGGCTTCCTACGTACAAAGTCATGGGAAGCAGCCAAACTCGTTATTCTCTTTTAAATGTCGCTATGCCCAAAGTGAGAGAGACACGAATGGGCATGATGCCGCAGCCTCTCTGAGCTTCTACGAGGCTGCGCTTCAGCTGGCAGCTGATGAAGGAAGCAATTTCCATGCGAGTGAGCCTAATGCAATTTCATGAGTAGGGTAGCTTTGAAACAGCATTAGTTTGCCGGTCCCGTAACCAATGGATGGCACCAGTCAGGCGCCCAGAATGTCTGCCAGCTGATCGCTTCATCTGCAACTTCTTTTGAATGGTGCATGAATCACAGCTGTTGTTGATAAAAACCTGCTACTGGAATGGGGGGAGGAGGGGGGAGATGCAGAAGATCCAGACTGAGGGGTAAGCTACGGCAATATGTCAGAATTTGGCATGTACCAGCAGATAAAAGTGATTCTCTCTCATCCTCCCACTTCATTATCTCTTGAGCAGTTACCAAAACCAACAGATCTGATGCTGATCGGCATTCAGAAGAAATGCTAAGAGTGATCGGCTCTGCAGGCATTTCCATTGTGGAAGAACATGCATTTTCTGGGACGCTCTACAGCAGTCCAGTCACCAATCCTTCTTCATGACAAAGGAAATATCCTGCCTATCACAGCTAATAGATGGAATGCTTTGCATGCTTGGAGACTTTTTGTCTGTTGGGTTCTGGGAGTGCATAGCAGGTGAAGGATTGTTCTGTTCTTACCTGTTGTACACTTCTGTGAGACAGGATGCGGAGAGCTCCATGAACCATTGGTCTGACGCGACCCAATATGGCACTTCTTATGTTCTTTGTGGGTTGTGAGCCTCACAGCCATTAGATCCTTAGCAAGGCCAGTGAGACAGAGGAGGAGGACCCCAAACGAATTACTTAGAGGCTGAATTAGAGTCTCCCTTAATTTGCTAATGTCGGTGCTCCTTGGTCCTGTAGAGGGCAGTAGACCATGAAGGAAGTGGAGCGAGAGGATCTAGATGGGTGAAAAGGACCTCAAGAAATTATATGTCTCAGGGTATTTTCAGAAGTGACAGTACCGCGGGTGCCATTTCACATCTGAACTGGCCTGATCGATGTTTCCTTGGGCTGGATATGGGGCTTCTTGGGGTCATAGCAGTTTTTAGCACAGGCTGTTCCTCGTGCCCCTCACTGAGTCACAGCCTGGGTTAAGTGCTGTCACAGACCAGGGAAGCCATCTCGGGACCGGGGTGGAGCAGGCCGTCCCATTTGATAGCCTGGTCTACCCCACCCCGGTCAGCAGCCGGGGCTGTTTGGCAGCCGGCCTCATAGGCCACTGCAGCTTCCCGTCAGGGAGGTGGACAAACCGTGCTCAGAAGGTTGGGGGGGGCTGTGTGGACCAGGCACATCGCCCTACCTTCTCCCCACCCCCTCCCCAGGCCGGGCCGCTGACACATCTGTTTGGCAGCCAGGCCTGATCCTGCCAGGGGTGAGAGCCCTCACCCCAGGCAGGACCAAAGCATGATGGCACCAATTGCGCTGTCACATTTGAAAATACCCGAAGTGTAGGATAGAAAGTGGAGCATAGTCATTAGATTATGGGAAGAAAGGGAGACTCTTGAGGAATGGAAGAAAACAGCAGAAATGCACACACCTGCGCATGGGTAGGTTTTTGTGATAAACATCCTTTACAGCCCTTATTTAAGTCCCACGACAACCCATGAGATCTGAGTCTTCTTCATCATAACCCTGTGAGGTAGGTTATTATTATTCCCATTTTGCAGATGGGAAGCAGAGGCTGAGAAGTAATAACTTACCCAAGGCCACCCCATGACTTTAACAGGAATTGAACCTTGAGCTCTTAGGTCCAAGTCTAACAACTTATCCACTAGAATGCAGAGCAAAGTCCTCAGCACAGCCTTCTAGCTGTATATCTAGATGATTACCTAACGTCGAAGTGGTTTCTATTTGTTTTAACACTTACATATTTTATGCACCACTTTAAATCCATGTAAGTGAATAGGTTCTTCTTGTTCTAATCGTTAACCCCGACTGCCACTCACCGAAAGACAAGCCATTAGCTTTATTGGTTGCTCAGTTCCTTATCAAGCCGGATTTTATCTTGTTCTTCCTACCATAAAGCAGAGTTTCCTTACTCATGTAAATACAGAGAGGGGGAAAGGAAAACAATACGCAGGCTCCAGATTTCCTCCCCCCGCCTCCAGCCTTGTTGGGTATTAACACAAGTGATGGCATTCTCATCATCCCACCTGGGGCTGGGGAGGGCTCCCTCGGGCCAGATTAGCTCTGGCCATGGGACTGCACATCTTTGCGGCCAAATCTGGCCAGGGAGAGGGGGCGGGGAGTGATGTGCAGTTGCCCGGCTCTGCCCTCGCATGGCCACCCTCACCCTGCCCCCCACCATAACAGGCAGCCATAGCTGGTCGAGAATGAGACCAGGATGGGGCCAGGAACAGACATTCCCACCCCCATTCCACCTGCTCTGACCCAGCTGGGCAGCTTCTGGGACCGGAGGAAAGATCCTGGAACAGATGAACCTCCACCAGGAGGGAATTTCACACCCTTGGAGTGGCCACCAAGAATGCCCTCTCCATCATCCCCATTCAACGGACATGGAGGACTTCAAGAGGGGTGCCCTCTGATGAGCGATGGGGCTAATCTAGAACCAGAGGGATGAGGCGGTCCCACAGATAAGTACGACCCAAGTCATTAGGGCTTTAAAGGTCAATACCAACACCTTGAATTAAGCCGCAAAGACTACGGGCAGCTATCCAGTACAATGAACGGAGCACTGGTGTTATAAGCTCATGGCGACCCGTCCCCATAAGGAGGCAGGCTGCTGCATTCTGCACCAACTGCAATCTTCAGACCATCACCAAGGGTATCCCCATGTAGGGTGCATTGCAGTACTTTAATCTCAAGGTGATGAAGGCATGCATGATAGTGGCAAGGTCAGAGCCTGAGATATACAGCCAAAGCCATTGCACAAGATATAACTGGCAAAAGGTGATCCTTGCCACAGCCACCACCTGGGCATCCAGGAGGAGCTGTGAATCAAGGAGCAGCAACCCCAGACTCCGAACCTGAGGGACCAAGGATGGGAGAAACCCATCGTTGATGGGGACCTCTCCCATCCCCACCCACCCCCAGTCCCACCCATCAGCATCACCTCCATCTTGTCAGGATTCAACTTCAGATGGCTTGCCCTCATCCAGTCCCCCACAGTTGCTAAACACCAAGTCAACACTGAGTGTTTGGCGCGCCCGAGTCAGATGAAAACGAAAGGTAGAGCTGGGTGTCATCAGTGTACTGATGACACCGAACCCCAAACCTGCACATGACCTCACCGAATAGGTGCAAATACACATTGAACAGGAGGAGGGGACAGAATGGAGCCTTGCAGAACTCCACAAGTGAGATCCCAGGGAGACAAAGAATTGTCCCCTAGCACCACTCACTGACTTCTTCCAGCCAGGAAAGAATGGAACCATTCAAGAACAATGCTGCCTATCCCAGCACAGTTCCACAAGCACGTCACTAGCACCTCATGTTCAACGGTTTCAAAAGAAGTCAACAAATCTAACAGAATCAGCAGGGTAGACCAACCCTGGTCTAACTCATGATGGAGGCCATCGACCAATGCCACAAGCGCAGTCTCAGTGCCATAACCCGGTCAAAAGCCGGACTGCAAGATATCCAGAAAACTGAGGCTGTTCAAATGTTCCTGAAGCAGCTGAGCCACCACCCATTCAATAACCCTCCCTAAAAAGGGTGCCCTTTGTGTCTATTGCCTATATCTGAGACCAACACGACAAACCATACTTTCGCTACATGGTACCTGATCCGACTCAGTAATTTACCAGTAATGTTGGTATCATGTACCAGTAATGTTGGTACCTGATTAGCATCTGACAGGCTACCCAAAGTACTGATTTACTGACCACCGGTACCAGTTTACCGATGACCTGTACGGATTTACCAGTTTTCCATTACCGAAGTCGGTTTGTAAAATGGAAAATAATTAACTCAATAATGGTAATACCTTTTATTTCAGGTAATCCAGTGCCTGCCTGCCTGGCATCTGGCAGACTACTAGAAAATGCAGATATTGCCTGTGGGTAGCAGTTCTGTTTTATTGGGTCAGCTTCTGTTTGTGAGAGTATGGAAGCTTTCTGGTCACTGGGGTGTGCAGAAGGCACATCGTTCATTTTAGTTTTAGCTTTTGTTTTCATTTACAAAAAACCTTTGTTTTTAGGGGTTTTCATAAACGACTCTACCATTTTTGTTTTTTATTTTATAATAAATAAATAATAATAATAATAATAATAATAATAATAATAATAATAAATATATTTTTAAAATCATGTGCGTGCGCAAAAAGGCCACTGCGGCTGTCCTGCACAGGTACAGTCCTTTCCCAAAATAGCACTGAAATCAAATAAAATCAAAACAATGTTGTTTGCTTATTCATTCATTTTCATTACTTTACTTGTGAAAACGAATGGGGCGCCATTCATTTACGTAACTAATTAAAACAGTAAAAATTGCACACCCCTACCATAGGCTGGCAACAAGTCAGAATTATAGACAAAGCAAATGCAGGTTAGCAACATAATAAGTAGGCACCACCAGAAGTCAATCCAATAAAAGAGATCATCTGAACGATGTTGTCTCTGTCTCGTACATTTGGGACCAACACAGCAACCGCCCCCTCTCTCTCAAAAATAATTCAAAGCATCAAAGTGACGGCTGTGTTAAAGTGTTTCTGCAAATAAGTAAGCTGCAGAACGGAGCTGTAGATACCGTCATTATGCAACACCAGCAATGTGACTAGCACAGAATCATACTTGGGGATCTGCCTTACAATAAAGGGTACTTGGCAGCAACATATCAATCTTAGAGTTAGGGTGGCTAAAGTTGCTGCAAAAGCTATGATGAAAGCTTATAATGCCTCATATGGATTGCCTATTTCAATGATTGCAAAGGCTTGTCAGGCCAAAGTACACCCCATGTTAACATATGGTGCGGAAATTGTTACAAATAAGGATTGGTTGGCCTTAGAGAGGGTCCAAAACTGCTTTCTTAGAAGGACCCTTGGGGTAGGGATGAGCACACCGGGTGCAGTTATTCGGGCAGAGTTGGGAGTGTTTCCAATTAAGCACCATTGCAGGCTGGTGTTTTTGAGGTATTGGCTTAGGATTCTGGGTGCCTCTCCGGATTCCCTACAGTCGCTGTGTTTGGGGGAAAAGTTGAGGCATGAGGGCAATCAGGTATATCCATGGCTAGGGCATTTGGTGGGGTTGCTAAGCCAGTTGGGCTTCTCATTTCAATGCTTCCAGGGACAGCCGATCCCCTTTATGGAAAGTATCATTGCACAGAGGTCTAGGGATATAGCAATGCAGGAAGATCTGGCGGTGCTAGGGACATGGAAGGTCGCTCCGCTGTTGGCTGCTAGTAAGATCCTCTTTAGGAGAGAACTCTATTTGGATGTCCTGAGCAATAAACACCTGAGGCGCTATTATACCCTATTCCGATTTGGGATGATGCAGTCTGCAGTTGTTGAGGGCAGGTTTGCTAAGATTCCCTATGACGAGCGTAAGTGTCACTGTTCCTTGTCAGAAGTTGAATCATGGGATCATATCCTCATTAGATGCCCCTATTATATCCATTTGAGGGAGACTTGGTTGGTTCCGGTGTTAGCGGGTAGGAAGTTTAGTTATAGGGATCTCTTTGTATATTTGGCGAATTTGACACAGTCTAATGATCTATTTGCTGTTGCATCATTTCTTCTCCTGCTAGACAAAAGGAGGACAAAAATACTTATGCAGCTATCAAAAGGGGGTAATCTCAGTAAATACCAGGTTGGAATGCCTGGTTTGGGTACCAAATAGGGGATATGGGCTTCTGGCAAGGCATTGGTCTTTTTTGACCAGGATGCTTCCTATGTACATTTGAATACTATTTTGTCAGATGTTAATATATGGATGGTATTTGTTTAGTAGGCCTTGGCTTTAATAACTGCTGAGGGTCTTTTACCTACCATATTGATATTCTACTGCTGCTGTGTAGTATGTTTAGTTATGGTGTTAAGATATGTTATCAAATGCCATCAATTGCTTTGGAATTGTCCGTATGGGTTCATATGGACTAGAATTTGTGTGTTATATGTTTATAGTGTATGTTATTTTGTTTGTATGTCTGTATTTGTCTGGCCATGACGAAAGTCTGTGCCGAATAAAAAAATTGATTTGACTAGCACAGAACAGTCTTGAGAAACAGGTCCAGGGCCCAAGAGGCTTACCACCTAGACTGAACAAGAGAGGGGAAAAAAGTGGGAGAGGAACCTCTGGAGAGACAATAGGGATGGGCAAACGTGGTTTGGAATCTCGGACCGAACTCGACCAGTTCGGCCGACCGAACCGAACTTCCAAACCGAACTCGATTTTCAATCCGAACCGAACCGAATTTCCGAACTCGGTTCTGTTCGCCCATCCCTATAAGATAATATTCTGTTTAGTTCAATGGGGTTTGAATTTACGAACTCTGTTCGGAAGTTCGGCCCGAACTCGAATAGTTCGGCCGACCGAACCAAACTTCCAAACCGAACTCAATTTTCGAACTGAACCAAACCGAATTTCCGAACTCGGTTCTGTTCACCCATCCCTAAGAGACAAGAATATGTTCATGAAGTTGAGAAGTTGCAGGTGTACATACTTAGCTTTGTTACATCAATCAGCATCATCATGATCGGATAAAATTCCAGAAACTCTGAGATTTGGGACTCTGCTTTATGGGTTGGATGGACTTGATTTCTAAAAACTCTGGGGCCGATCCCATGCCCTGTGTATTGCATAGGCAGCCAGGCGAAAACTACAAGCATCCCCATTGCCGGCACACTGTGCCGTGCAGAAACCGTGCGTAATTCCCAAGCGGCTGCATGTGGGATCCGCAAGGCCTGAGATTAGCCCCACTGGGTATAACTATTGCAGACTTAATAAACCATGAGTGAGGGCACCTGGACTCGATTGACAGCATGCACCGAACAGGGTGTTGGGTTGGTCCCTGAAACAACTTACCCACCAGAGGGTCTGTGTCATAGGTGCATCCAGAAAAAAGGGGCATTCAATTATAAATACCTGTGCATGACAGTGGCACAACAAAGATCTCACAAATGGGGGGGGGGCACTTTGGGAGGGGGAGAGAGAGAACCACCAATGTGGAGAGGGAGAGAGAGAGGAGAGGAGTGAATAGGGATTTACAGGCCTAATTGAACACAAGCAAGAAGTGAAAGCTTCTTTCTGACTGGATTCCATTTCCGATGGATCCAGTCAGTTTGGTTGGAACGAACGGAAATCAGAATGAAAGATTGTTCCAATTACTGTTCGTTGGACCGATCATAAGTATTTTGTTCATTGGCCTGGCCGTTTTGTGCATGTGAAAAGTGGAGGCCGTATACAATATGGTGGCACCATTACGCCCGCTGCAATTTGGCACATGCTCACAGTGGCTGGGTACCATTTTAGGTAGGCATGAAATGAATGACCAGAATTCTGATTGAAATGTCACCAGCCATTCCATTTTTGTGAAACTATTTGTGAAAACAGAAGTGATGTTTTGATGCAGCCCTAATACAGGATTCCAAGGGCATCATCTAGCTAGGCCAGAGGGAATAGGCAAACTGAGGTTCAAGAGCCCCTTGCAGGTTTGGGGCAATTCAAGTGTGGTTCTCAGCCAGGACTGGCCCTTTGTCTTATTGGTCCTGTGTCTTACTTCATCACACCCAAAGGGTAGAAACACACATGACGGAGGCATGGCAGCAGCCCAGTCCGGCCTGGGGAAGAAAACCACAGCAAACAAGCTGGGCCAGAGTGCCAAAGAAATGTGCCCATCCTCCTGCTGCCCTCACGGCCCAGGGAGAGCAGGGAGAACCACAAATGTGTAGCTATTTGGCCGCGCCATGCCCCTGCATTGTGTCTAGTTCCCTGCCTCCGCCATGACAGTCAACCATGATGGCCAGCCATGGCAACCCCAACTCAGGCCAGTATGGTGGCCCGGAAACACGTGATAGTCTGTTGTGGCTCACTTTGGGCTGGTTTGTCCGGCCTTAGCCTAGGCTGTGACCTCAGTGGTTTTCCAAGGTCACAGCCCAGGCTAGGCGCCGACACGGTCTGGGGCAATCCCAGGCCAAAATCGTGGTGGTGCCTGCAAACGCTTGCAGGTGAGGTCCAGGCCAAAGTGGGTCAAATCGGGCCACAGCATACTATTGTCACGTCTGTTTTTACCCACTGTCTGAACCACTGAGTTTCAGCTGCTCCTCAGAATCTCAGCATTCAGGATGGCTGAAAGTTGGCTCCACCAGCCAGTCAGAAAGCAAGAGATGTTTGTATGCCTGCCTCTTGTGGCTCTTGGCCATATGAAGGTTTTGGTATGTGACTCTTGCATTTTGGAATATTGATCATCCCTGCACTATGCCACTGGCTTAGCGTGTCCCTGTTGGGGGAAAACCTGAGGGTAAAAAGTTCTCCAGATGGATGCTGTGTTCCTCTGCACTTTCCTTACAGCATTAGGCCTGATAAATATATAATTTCAAACTTATGAAAGTGGATCCTACTGCCCTTTGCTTCCCCTCCACTTTTTATTGTAACTGGCCAACATGCATTAATAAAGGCTACACACAGAGAAAATAGTAATACACTGAGGATGGAGAGTTCATAAATGTTTAACTTGTATTGAAAGAGTCCACAAGTTTTGACAAGCCAACTCTCAGAGACAGAAGAAGAACCTTGATCGGTAGATGCCAACGTCAATGCCTTAGACTTGCACTTGCATGATTTATCGATTATTACTTTTTCCACAGGAAGTCATCTGCACTCTCAAGGAAAGTAAACATGTAGTCTCAGGATACACAATGTTTCCATAGCACTGTTCTACCGATAGCATGTCGGCTGGCTTTACAGGAGCCTGGTCTCTCAGTATTTCTGTTCTCTGCACACAAATAGGGTGGGGAGGGAATAAACCCAGCATAGTGTTCTTTTGAAGCTTATCTAGAAAAAATTCTCTTTCTGGCCAAGCTTAGCCTCGTATAGGTCTAATTGATTTTTCCAGAGTTATCTCTGCAGATTCTTGGGTTGGAGTCAGTCAAATTTGTCAGCAACTGATTTTTATTTTTCTTCAGAATCCTGATATATATTTTTTTTAATTTCAAGTTTGTTTATTTATTTAAATTTAGATCCCGCCCTTTTCCTGTGTCTCAAGGTAGCTTCTAACATATGAGAAGTTTTATAAAATATATGTATAAAAAAAACAATTTAAAATATCTCACTCCCAGCCTCTCTGTAACTTACCCCTATCTGCTAAATTGTTGGCTGAATAAAAAAGTATTTTATCACCTGAGACACCAGGTCCATGAGGAGCACGGTAGGTGAGCATGGGTGGCAGGAGGATGGGACATAAAAAGGACCAGTGTCCAGCACAAGGGGGCGGGGGACATGAAAAGTTGAGAACTTGGAGGACAGGAGCTCTGTCCCCACTAAACTGGATTCTCCCTCCAGAACAGAGAAGTGGATTCCCAAGACATTCTGGATTGCTGGGCCATGAGGTAGCACAGGAAACCCTGCATAGGCTGAAGGGGGGGAAATGGCGGGGGGGGGGGAAAGATAGCTGATTCCCTTAGCATGCAGCATCACAAGGAAAGACCATCCCTGACTGAACGGCCCCTAACCCCAGAGCAACCGGACCCCTACCTGCTTCTTGAAGGCTGGGACACCACCACCTTTTCTCACACATACCCCCATCACATCACCTCCGAAAAAGGTCTCAGTAGGGATGGGCGAACGCGGTTCGGAAGTTCGGAGTTCGACCCGAACTTGGCCTGTTTGGATGACCGAACCCAAACCCGAACGCAAACCGACCGAACCAAACTCAATTCTGAACACCGAAATGGTCGAACAGTTAGGTCACTTCGGATCGCTTTTGGGTGAGTTCGAGTGGCTAAAACGTGGTGTCACTGGAAGGCCAAACATGGCAGGGAGGGGGAGTCAGCTGAGGAGCAGACTTCCAGGCACCAGGGGTGGAGGGTGGAGAGACTTGGAGTAGCAGCCAGCCTGCCCAATCACCATCCCTTTTTGCCTCAGACCACTGGCTTCGTAGTCTACGATTGGCCATGGGCTAGGCTGCATGGAGCCAATGGGGCTTGCAGTGAGACGGGAGATGCAAGAAATAAAACTGATTGCCTCCCCCCTTCCCAACACACCTTCTGAGCTAGTCACTGTTCCTGAACAGCAGGCGTTTCAGAAGGCTTCCTCGACTCCCAGCAGTTTTTGTTCCTTCCTATTCCTGATCCATTGCCATCCTCCTCCTATTTCACCCATCCAACCCATCTACCTCCATATTCTCATTTATTTAGCTTAGCTTAGATAGAGTTAGTTGTTATTTTTTGTTTTTATCCCTCCCTGTGTTCCCTGTGTTCAATCTTCCTTCCTCCCTCCCTCCCTCCTTTTTATATATATATATACAGAGAGAGAGAGAGAGAGAGAGAGAGAGAGAGTGTAGACAGTTGTAGGAGCTAGCTTAGTGATACAGATAATGTTTACTGATTTAGTTTTAGTGTTTGTAGGAGTAGGCCTTTGTACTTATTAGATAATCCATTTAGTTCATAGCATTTAGAATAGGTAATAGCATTAGATTTAGTGTAGATAGATAGATATAATATTAGATAAAAATTAAATACAAAAATAAAATAAAATAAAATAAAAATATAAAAACATTATTTTGGAGGGAGAAATGGAGAAGGGAAGGAGAGGCCGGTCTGCTGCCTGTAGGAGAGGCAATGGGGCACGAGCCGGAGGCGGGAGGGGCCGTGCCAGGGGAGTGGCAGCAGACAGCATCAGTAGCCGGAGGCAGAGCACATCACCCCCCCCAAACTCAACAGGCCTGCTTTAGGGCAACAGGCTTCAGTGGCTCAGCATCGCCTCCTGGCATACCCTCCTCCACTGCCACGCAGGGCACTGGAAGGCCTACAGGACTTGAGGCTGCATCTGTCTCTGCTGCTGGTGATGCTGGAGCAGGTGCTGGTGCTGCTTCTGATGTTCCTCCAGGGCCACCAATGCCCCCCACTGTTGACGCGATCCCCAGCAGTCCAGAGGTGGTGGATCTCACCCTGGCTGCTAGAGGCAGGGCCTGATTCCCAGGCAATGTCAGTAGGGAGAGGAGTCACAGCAGCAGCAGCAGCACTAGCAGCTATAGAGAGGGGCACAGGGAGAGTGCCAGCAGCATGGTGGGCACGGAGAGTCTAGCCTCAGACTCACTGTCCTTAGGGACAGTGAGTCGGAGGCAGACACTAGTGCCGCAGAGGAGATGTCTGTAGTTGAGGTGATGGCTGAGCCTCCTCCCAGAGCTGTGTCACCAGTGCCACCAAGTTCTCCCCCTCCCAGCAGTGCTGGCAGCAATGTGTCACCTGGGGAGAGCCAGAAGGCAGGAGGAGGGGAAAAATCCTGAGTGTGGGAACATTTTAAGCGGGTGCGGGCAGATGATCCCAGAGAGGTGCAGTGCACTGTGTGCAATAAGCTGGTGAAGCGTGGGCAGGTGCTCGCCAACGTTGGGACAACTACAATGGCCAGGCACCTCAAGGCATGCCACAGTGCTCTGATGCTAAGCGAGAAGGCAGTGGAAGTGGATGCCAGCAGGTTCCCGACTGCAGCAGTGGCCAGCCGCCAGGCTCCTTCAGCGGGCAAGCGTCCCGCACCAACTGCTGCTGCCTGTAGCAGCAGGAGCAGTATGGGGGCAGAAGAGCAGCAGGAGCCTCGTCAGCAGCGTCAGTCCACTATGGAGGAGCTGGGGTGGGGGCAGCTGCCAAGGCCATCTGGTGCTGGAGGGTGGTGTGGCTTCTTTCAGGAGAAAGCCAAGCGCCTGTTGGCCGAGATGATTGTGCTGGAGGGCCAGCCCTTCTCAATTGTAGAGGACAAGGGCTTCCAGTGGCTGACTGGATTCCTGGCCCCCCAGTTTAAGCTGCCTTCCCGCTCCACCCTGAGTCGGACTGTGGTGCCACAGCTCTACAGGGCTTTGAAGGAGCCGTGAGGGAGCAGCTGGCAGGGACTGGGGGGTCCACGGTCCACTTCACCACCGACCTGTGGTCCTCCAGGAACACCCAGCACGCCTACCTAGCAGTGACTGCACACTGGTGGCAGGACCCAGAGGCAGCGTTTGGCAGTGGCAGGAGGGGTCCTGAAGCAGGGTATAGGTGGGTCCTGCTTCAGGCACATATAAAGGACAGCTTCCACACCTCAAGGAACCTCAAGGCAGCCCTGGCCGCCATGGTGAGGGAGTGGGTCATGCCAGGCGCGGGCTTCACCATGGGGTGTGTGTTCACGGACAACACGGTCAATATACTTGAAGGCAGTCTGTGATGGGGGCGTCACAATCATCCCTTGCGCCGCACACACCCTCCATCTTGTGGTCAAGGACGCTCTGGGCTTGGGGGAAAAGGGGATTGGGCCAGGCACCCTTAGCTCCCTGGTTGACCGGGGAAGGAAGCTGGCAGGGTTCTTCAACTGCAGAGTGAAGGGCAGAGAGCTTCTCCAGGAGAAGCAGGCCGAGCAAGGGTCCCGGTGCACCTCTTGCTCCTCATCCGAGGAGCTGGCTACCACCACCAAAGGTCCAGGGGCAGCGACCTCTTCCTCCTCCTCCGAGAGCACCACATTGGCCCCCAACCATGGCATCAGCACAACAGCCTTCTTCATTTTTTAAAAAAAACACGCAGCCAACCAAAACACACAGTCAGTCACCCACCACACACCAACACTCACCAACCAGCCAAACAACACAGCCAAACCAAACACAAACAGCCAAAACACATGAACTGAACAGTCACCCAGCCAAACACACACTCTCTCACCAAACAGCTCTGCACACACTCGAATTTCCGGTTTCTGGAGCAATCACGCACTCTCACAATACTTTTTCAGAACGCCCGAACCGAATGCCCGAACCAAACACGACCGAACCGAATGGCCGAACCCAAACTCGGCAAACGACCCAAACACCCGAACCAAATGCACGAACTGAATGGCTGAACCCGAACCGCAACCTGTTCACACATCCCTACAGAGAAGTGGTCTCAGTGGCTGCTGCACTCTTATGAAATTTCCTTGCCCTGGATACTTGTCAAAACCCAAGCATTCTACAGAGGCAATGTAAGACTTTTCTATTTGGTCAAGAATTTGGAAGGTGGGGATATCAGTTTAGGATAGGATTAAATTAGTGGATAGGTCATAAATGGCTTTTAGTAAAGTTGGTTTTGGGATATATACCCTCTGACTATTGGGAGCTGGGAATATGAATAGACCACTCCATTATGACCTGTTGGGCATTTGACTGAAGTGATGGAAGGTGGCCACTGTTGGAGATAGGATATTAGACTGGATGGAGTATTGGTCTGACTCACTATGGTCCTACTCATGTTCTTAGAATTTTTATTTATGATCATCCTGAGCACACCTGGGCGGATAGACGTTGGTATGTGAGTGTGTGTGAGTCTTCAGTCCTTTCCCTCCTATGGACCACTTTGAAAATTAGTAGATTCCCTGGGATGGATAGAAGTGTGGTCTATGGGAGTGGGTGTAGGTGTGGAGGGAGAGAGAGAGAGAGAGAGAGAGAGAGAGAGAATGAATGTGGGTCAGGGTGTATGCATATGTGTGTGTGTATGAGAGAGAGAGAGAGAGAGAGAGAGAGAGGGTTTTTGTGTGTGTGTGTGTGTGTGTGTGTGAGAAAGAGAAAGAGACTTTTAAACACCAACTTCTGTCCAGCCCAGAGGGACTTCTGTCTGTCCTAATTTTTAAAGTGGTCCATGGGAGAGAAAAGATGAAAGAGTCTAAACCAGAGGTGAAATGAGTACTTTTAAAAACAATTCTACCCATTAAATTTACGGTACCTGAATCAAACCAAATATTTTGGATACTTTTCAGTACCTGAACCAGTTTTCAAGCAGGTACCCGAAATATTGACAACCAGTATACTGAAATAACGATTTTGTCCCAGATTTGGGGAATTTTTCAGGTACTATTTTGGGACAGAGGTAATTTGGGGTACTTGGAAAGCAGCAACCAACATTTTAAAATTATTTTTTTATATTTTTTTTTAACAAAAACTGGTATTTGGGTATTGATTCAGATACCTGAAATGATACCCAAAAATGCAGGTATTATCCATGGGTACCAAAACAGATCCTACTCTAAATACTAGGAATTCTGCTCAGTTTCATTTCTGATTTTCTTTAGTCTCACCTGGAAAAAATGTCTTTGTGGAGTTCTAATTTCATGCAACAAGGAGCTACTTTCCTACACTAAAACTGCAAGAAACCTGCAGAACCAGAAATAGAAACCAGGAGCCTAAATGACCTGACCCCTGACCCCATCCTTGTTGCTGATGGTTGTCTAACCAAAATAGATGCAGTGCGAAAAGGTCCATATGTCAGTGTGTGGGATCACGAATGTGATGTTAAAACTGGTTCACCCAGTCCCCCACACAAAGTAGAAGGATGCTTCATGAGTAAAGAAAGCTTTTCACGCGTAATCACTTCCAAGCAGCACTCTCCCACCCACCCATTTCACAGCCCAAATCACAACTTGCAATTCAGGCAGAGGCTGGTGCTTGGAGAGAGCCAGAGTTGAATTGGGTAGCTAATAGGTCTGAAACAACAAATCACAGTGAATGCTGTTTTCATCAGAAATAGGTCATTTATCTTAATTCGTGTGACATGCAAAGTTATTGGCTTTTCTGCTGTTTTTGCCATTTGCCGTTGTGTTCCACGAGTTGAACAGAGCTACTACAGGGCCAATCTCAATCCCTGTGTGCACCACACATGCAACCCCAGTTGTGGTGGAGACACAAAAGTGACAACTAAGTGCCAGGAAAGTGCTGCAAACTGCTGTTAAAGTGACCCAAAGTGCTGTAAAACTGTCGTAAAAGTCCCCCAAAAGTTACAGAAAGTGACGAAAAGTGGCAAAAAGTGACAAAAAGTAACAAGAAGTTATGAAAATTATGAAAAATGCCAGAAAGTTATGAACAATGGTGGGAAAAGATGAAAAATCACAGGCACCAATATTGAAAATGGCGGAAGCATAAAATCACGAGAAACTGATGAAGTACCAACAAACACTTGCAAGTGCTCCCGAAAGTCCAGTATTTCTTTGAGGAATGGAAACACTTGCTTTCGTCTCAGTCTAGTAGATTGCTGCTCCCAGGTAATATCCTAACTTTTGAGTAACCTGTCAGCTGCCCAATCAGAACTCAATTACCAAATTGGGCATCCGATTACTCAAAATACAGGGTATTATCGTTACCAAGCTGCCACGTTTACATTTACCAACCTATTTCGATAATGGAAACCCAGGATGTTGCTAATGGAAAATGAGTAGCGAAAACCAAAAATTCTGTAACAGAAACCGGAAATTTGATAACTTGTCAAGCACAAATCAGGTACCGATAGTCCTCAACGTTACTGGGTCAATGGGTATTCCTGTTTTTGTTAGTCCTCTTTGCTGTTCTATGGGGTGCTTTTGTCTCCTGCTGAGATTGATAGGGAGCAGAAGGGCTGCACTCCGCCTCCAATGCAAGCACTGGGATGGGTTGCGCAATATGATGGAAGCATTTTTGTCCCCTGTTGAGATTGGTGGGGGAAAGGAATCCTTCCTCCCAAATTCTGCTGCCCTAGACAGCTTTTGTTCTGTTCACCCTATCTAATAAGCATTCAGACCTGTCCCTTCTCTGACTGTTACTATTCTACAGACTCTGTTCTTCCCATTGTGTCTTGATTCTTCTGTAGTCTACCCACCCCTCTAAAGAACGCTTGGGTTTTAAAGAATCCTAAAAATTAGGGGTGCACCGCTCTTCCTCTTTCGTTTTCATTTTAGTTTTCATTTTCTGGGTTAAAAAAAACATTTGTTTTTGTGTTTTTGTAAAAAAAAAAAAAAACAACCTTTCACTTCCATTGAGGTTTTCATTTTTAAAATACGAAAAAATAAAAAAAATTAAATTTAATTTAAAAATCACTGTGCGTGCACAAAATGGTCACTGGACCATTCTGCACAGGCACAGTCGTTTCCAAAATGGCACCAGCAACATCACCACAATTTTGGAAAAGGTCATCTGTTCTGCACATGTGGGGTGGCCATTTTACATATATGTACTCCAGTTGCCCTTTTCCAAAATGGCGCAATGCTACAGGTGCCATGTTGGGAAAGGGCTGCACGTATGCAGAACAGCCCAAGCAGCCATTTATCTCATGCACAGTTCTTTTATTTTATTTTATTTTTAATAAAAAACGAATGAAAACAAACATGTTGTTTTGCTTATTCCTTTGTTTTTGAGGCATTCGTTACTAATGGGCTCCATTTGTTTTAGTAACTAATGAAAATGAAACAAATTGCACACTCCTACTAAAAATCCCTGTATATAGCCAGGACTGGGATTCCTTTTACTGCCTCGTTCCTCCCCACAAGCCTGGAATAACTGAAACAGATACCCAATAGGGCATATAGCAGTAGAGGTCAGGTGCTGTCCATCAATTGGGGCATTGTAGGCAGTGCCCTTCCTGCCCCCGTGGTGACCACTGAGCACCCCGGTATGTTCCCTTATCTGCACTGCACTGGAGCAGCAGCAGAGAAAAGAACCAGTGCGGTTGCTGCCACTTTAAAGCAGTTAGTGCCACACTTCCAGGTCTTAGGGATGCTCTAGCCAGCTGCACATGTGCAGTTTAGGCCAGGGTCTGTCGGGAAGAATTCCTTTCAATGTGTTACGTTGCGCAGCTCAGGAGGATAGATGGAGGCATCATAGAGGACTCTGGAGCCCAAGCGGACACTGGGCAGGCTGAGTTCCTTAATAAGGAACCTGTTAGGGGATAGTTTTGTTATTTTGTGTTATGGGCGGCTTGACCTACCATCCATACCACGGCTATTGCACTTTGTAATTTCACCGGTTAGCCTCCGGGGGCAGAACAGCTGAAAGCCCCTATTGGGAGCAATTTCCAAAGATGCCTGGGTGACAGAGGCTGATGCCTCCCAGGCAGGAGTTGGGGGAGCAGTGATGGAGACAGAGTGGAGGCAGCTGCATGGGCTTTTCTGGGATGGGACATGTGACCCACCTGGCTTCTGCTGCTGGTGGCAGTGCTGTCATACTGCTGGAATGGAGATGGAACCATCAGTGTTTTGTACCCTGGGCCTGTCCCTAAGTTCAAACAACAAGCAGAGAGAGAGAGAGAGAGAGAGTCCCCTGTTCATTGGGTTCTTTTCTTTCACCACCAAGACCTTCTTAATCATCCTGCCCCTGTTTGAATGGTGAACCTTCATCTTTCTGGACCTCAGCCCAGAGTTGGCCCCCAGCCTCCTTCCTGCTGAGATTGGGGAGGTTACCTATTAACTAACAGGTAAGAGAGAAAAAAAAATCCTGCCTAACAATGGCTAGTCTGACTGAAGCATTAGTCCTAATGTGTGTCAACATTTTGTTATCAGGGAAAGGGCAAGGGCAAGGGCAGGGGCAAGGGCAAGGGCAAGTGAATATTGGTGTTGATTTTTCACAGGCAAATTTTTTTTAGAATTGCTTGCCCTTAAAATGTTTGGTAGTTTCCCACTAACTGGACTCCTTTATGGAGCTGGTAAGCTTAATAAGGTTTGATTTGTGGGAATGAAAGTTATGTTGTGGAGTTTTTAGACACTAAGGAAGAGGGTTTGTTTTTTAAGTCTGGGTGTATTTGCAATATGTTTACATTTGTAAAGTTTTGACTATTGAGTCCCTTATTAATTTTGTTTCTGAAGAGAATTATTGTTTTGTGAAGAAAATAATTTGGATATCTGGCAGTGGGGGGATGCAGTGAACACACAGGTCTCTGCCAATGCACCAGATCCAGAGTCTTAAAAATAGAACTGGAATTGCTTAAAATGCAGTGGTGCTTCAAATATATTTGTTTTTCACGTGACCTCATATTGTCTTATACTGTTGCACTTTCTTGTGACAGCCCCTTTGAATTTTGTCCCTTTTGCTGTGTGATAATGCTTGAGAAAGTTGAACTTTGAATGTTTAAATTGATTGAGATATTTTGGTAGGCTCGTAGTGTATATACACACACACACACACACACACACACACACACTTGTTGATTTTGCACGCAGTCAGCCTAATGTGGGTTTAGTGTTTTTGAAGAAGAAAAGAGCCATATTTGCCACTTTCAATTCCCCCCCTCCTCCTACTTTGAAGTTTTAACTTGGGATCTTAACAAGTTTTCCATTTATTTGTTTCATTAATCACTTGTTCACTGGTCTGGTATGGGACTTTTCAGCTTGCAGGAAAGACTGAAAGTGCTATATCAGGGGTGGGGTATCTTTTCACTCCCAAGTACCAATTACAGCATTTATGGCATGTGTACATTTTAGGATTCCACATAATACTGTTGGGTTTTCCTGCATTTTCCATGCATTTTGGTGTGTATTTCTTTGAATGCTCCACATGGTGCCAGGGTCCTAACTCTGCTTTCAGGGTCATCTACCTTGCCCGTTGCTTCAATCACATGCTGCCCCTTCTCCCCTCTCTTCACTGGCTCTCCCTACCTGAACAAATCCTGCACAAACTCCTAGTCTTCACCTATAAAGCTCTTCACAACCTTGCTCTCCCCTACCTCTCTGCACTAATTTCCCTCTGTACTCCAGTCCGTGAACTCCGCTTCTCCTTGTGGCAAAATCTAATCGTCTCGCCTCCATTCTTGTCCTCCTTGACCCCTCTGCTGCCTTCGATACTGTTGACCACTCACTTTTGCTGGACTCACTTCATTTCCTTGGCTTCTGTGGCTCCATCCTTGACTGGTTCTCCTCCTACCTCTCTGACTGTTCCTTTAATGTCTGTCTTGCCAACTCCACCTCCTCCTCTCTTCCCCTCTCAGTTGGTGTTCCCCAAGGCTCTGTCCTTGATCATCTTCTTTTCTCTATCTACACCCTGTCCCTAGGCAAACTCATTGCCTAACCTGGCTTCCAATATCACCTCTACGCTGATGTCACTCAACTCTCTCTTTCTACTCCCTCTCTCTCTCCATCTGTTCATGCTTGCCTCACCACCTGTTTCTCTGATATCTCTACCTGGTTGTCTCACCATCAGTTCAAACTCAAAATGGCTAAACAGAACTCTTTATCTCCCCCCCCCCCATCCTTCCTTTCCCTCCTCCCTGTTGATCCTTATTGACAGGGCCACCCTCCTTCCCATCCCCCAAGACAGTAGCTTAGGCTTCATCTTTCATTCACCCCTTTCTTTTAAACCCTATATCGACTCTGTTGCCAAATCCTGTCGCTTCTCCATCCATAACATTGCTAAGATTCGTCTTTTTCTCTTGGTCTCCTCAGCCAAAACCCTTGTTCATGCCCTGGTCATCTCTCACCTCGATTACTGTAACCTCCTTCTCACTGACCTCCCCCATTCTCACCTTTATCCCCTTATCTCCATCCAAAACTCTGCTTCCAGGGTCCATCACCCATTGCTTCGAACATATGAAGCCCCTCCTCTCCTCTCTTCACTGGCTCCCCCTTCCTGATCAAATCCTGCACAAACTTCTAGTCCTCACCTAAAAAGCTCTTCAGAACCTTGTTCCCCCTACCTCTCAGTGCTAATTTTCCTCCATACGCTAGTCCATGAACTCTGCTCCTCCTCTTTCCCCTCTCTCACCTTCCCATGCCTCCCCTGCTCCCCTAACTGCCTTTGTCCCTTCTCCCTAGCTTCCCCCCATGCCTGGAGCTCACTCCCTGCCCACATCTGCCTTGCCCTCTTCCCTTCATACCTTCAAATCCTTCCTCAAGACCCACCTCTTCCGTTCTGCCCTCCCCAACTCCCCACTCCCCTCTCCTAACTCCTTCTAATACCTACCATCCAGTACAATCTGTTACCTGAGGTCTGTATACTCATATACCCACTTAAAGGACCAGTCAGCCATCATTTTTGATGTAACCAAGCCAAGCACATGCACCTGAGACCTCGCATCTTTATGAATATTACACCCCTTGTCTCTCCCTCTGTTCCCCTGCCTTCATCTCCCACCCCCTCTGTCTGGCAGCTTGTAAACCCTAGGGCAGGGACCGTGTCTATTCCATTACTTTGTAAAGCACCAGGTACATTGCTTGCTCTATATAAATGCTTGCTAATATTAATAAATAAATTCTGGATGTTTCCTGCCCTCTCCTGAGCTGTGCATGCCTCCTCATCCTCTGTAAAACTCTATGCAGTGTTTATGGTGTGCCATTTAGGATTTCATATAAGCCTGTTGGATTTTGTAGCATTTTTTTTGCATTTTAGTTGTGGCCTATGCTGCCTGGGCATTTCAGATATTGTAATGTTGCTGAATTGCACCTTAAGTAAGGTATTTGAAGTTTCTGTAATCTGAGCTAGCTGATAGGGTATTTCTGTTTTGTCTGATATTGTACTACTGCCCTTGAACACATTGCCTGCTGGTGGTTATTGGAGACAGGACCAGTCCCTGCCAAGTGGGCTTACAAAATAAGAATGACAAGCTCTGTTTGCATACACACGGCTCTTTTGTTGTTTTCTAAAACTTTTTATCCTGGGCAAATTTGGGGGTGGAGGGGAAAGTTTTTTTGACTACTTTGTGCCCCCTGTTTGCCCCCATGCACACCGGACTCACTTGGCTTTCTTGTTTGCTAAAACTGCTTTCCTTGTGTGCATGTTCTATTCCATTGATCATGATCATGTAAGTGTGCAATTTTGGGTTGGCTCTGCCTACCGTTGGGTTGGCTCCACCTACCCACCTCTGGGCTGTTCCCATGCTCTGCTGACCCCATCCACTCCCCCACCAGCCTCAAAACACACTAGCCACCACTGGCAGAGGTGAAGCTACCATGAAGAGAGAGAACTCAGTTGAAACCAAGCCCTGGCCTTGGATGAGGTGGGGGAGATTTGTAAATGACTTGTGCACCACTAGAAAACTTTAAGAGTGTGTGAGGGAGGGAGAAAGGGCATCACTCTGCCCTCACCACTTTGAACATTGCAGTTTTCAGGCCAGTTGTAATGGACCCTGTCAAGAAGGAAGTCTTCAGAGTGGCCAGGAGTAGAGTTCTGGCACTGCTTTTGCCAACCTTAAAATTTTCTTTCCTGTGCAGTTACTGTTCCTCCAGAGCCAGAGTCAGAGGGCACCTTTGCTTGGGGGGAGGGGGGAGTCTGGCCAGGAGCCCCCTTGGGTGGGCCTCCACTTGTGCGGGGCATAATCTGGACATGAGCTCAGGTCCACCACAGCCTTACTATACAATTAGTAAACAGATACTGATTATTACCTGAACTGATATTTTCTGTTCACTTATTGTTTACTTAATGAGTTTACCCAATTTTTCAGGAACTTATTTCAGCTACAGTCATGATGACAATTATATCTGATACACAGTAGATCTAGAGCTGAAACAAGAACTTGCAAAAACAGTTATACCTGTTAAATGTACAGTACCTGAATTGACTCAATTATTGTGGATATGAATCAGTATCTGATCTTGACCCAAATCACGTACCTGATGTCCCAGAATGTTAATTTACATTCCTGGAATGTCAACGTATGGTCCCATTTTTTTTAGTTCTGGTCCTGTTTAGCCGGTTTTCTATCCTGATTTGCCGATTGGTAACTGGAAAATAAAAAATTCCATGCTGAAAATTATTGATGATTTGGGTATCCATTCCCTACTGATGATTGGGTAGCCTGTCTAATGCCTGACATGGTACTAAAAAATGTTGGTCTTACCCACAGGTACCAAATTATGCACCAATTTCAGTTCTAATCATGGGCCTTTTCACACAAGACGACCCCACCCATCTCCAACAGTTTTGCTTGCTAGATATGGGTGGAGGCACCTGTGTGAATGCTGTGGGGATTGGAGGGGGTGCCTATGTGTTCCCGTGCTACACCAACCTCCACCCATCTCCACCCATCACCCATGCATGGAGCAATGGACTCCAATGCCTGATGCACCATGGGTAGATATGGGTGGAGGTATGGGGAGATGGGTGTGTGCCCATAGAAATGGGTACACACCCACCTCGACCCTCCGGGGCTGCACACCCATTCCCCCACCCACCATGGTCCATTTAAAAATGGCCTACATGTCTCTGCTGTTGTCTGGTGTTGTGGGATTATATTTAAATTTCAAGATTCCTGCCCTCCCTTCCCTTGTCCGCGTTGCCCCCACCCTCCACACCTTAAAATCCCTCCTCAAAACCCACCCCTTCCACTCTGACCTTCCTAACTCCTGTTAATCATCCTCACCCATGATTATCCCCCACCTGTTATCTGCAAACTCCCAATTTACTGTAACCAAGCCAAGAACGTGTACCTGAGTTCTTGCATCCTCATGAATGTTGCATCTCGTGTCTCTCCCTCTGTTCCCCCTTCCCTGTCTCCCCTCCCCCTGTCTTTAGATTGTAAGCTCTTGGGCAGGGACTGTGTCTATCTTATTCTCTGTAAAGTTCCAGGTACATTGCTGGCACTATATAAAAGCTAAAATAATAATAATAATAATAATAATAATAATAATAATAATAATAATAATAATAATAAGAAGAAGAAGACGACAACGACAACGACAACGACAACGACAACGAC
>QEPC01010859.1:17760884-17834343 GCA_003113815.1 Sphenodon punctatus | reverse complement strand
CCAAGCCCCCACAGCTGACAGGCACTGGGAAAATAAGGAGACTGCATGGCCTGGGTCGATGGAAAAGGAGAGGTAGAGCTGAGTGTCATCAGCATACTGATGACACTGCATGCCCTGAAACCCTCTCATGATCTCCCCTAATGGCTGCATATAGATGTTAAACAAGAGGGGGGACAGAATGGCACCCTGTGGGACTCCACACGTGAGGTCCCGGGGGAGAGGAAGACGTACACTCCCCCAAGACCACCCAGTGAGTTCTCCTGGACAGGAATGAACGAAACCAGTCCAAGACCATCCCACCAATCCCAGCACAGTCCCACAGGCCAGTCACCAATGCCTCATGATCGACTGTGTCGAACACAGCCAAAAGGTCTAGCAGAACCAGTAAGGTCTAACGACCCTGGTCCAATGCCAGAGGAGATCGTCAACCAAGTCCACCAATGCAGTCTCCGTACCATACCCAGGCCGAAACCCAGACTGAGATGGATCAAGGAAACCGGTGTGGTCCAGGTGTACTTTGAGCTGCCGTGCCACAGTCCGTTCAATAACTTTCCCTAAGGTTAGAGACCGGCCGATAACTGGCAGGAGCATCAGCATCAAGAGATGGTTTCTTGAGAAGGGACCTAACCACAGCCTCCTTCAGGCATTCAGGCACCCTGCCCTGCCAAAGGGAGGCACTAACCACCCCAGCCAGCAATGGCCATAGTGTCTCCTGGCTGGCTTTCACCAATCAGGATGGGCAAGGATCTTGTACACAAGTGGTGGCACAAACAGATCCCTGAAGGACTCCACATCGGCAGGCAATACCATCTGAAGCTGATCCCACAAAACAGGACAGGACGGGGCATCCATAGCCCCAAGATGATCCTCTGCAATAACTGCGGGACCGAAATCGTGGTGGATGCGAGTGATCTTATCTACAAAGTACTCAATGAACCGGTCACAGCCGTCACTGGATTGCTCCAGGTCCAGACGGAGACAGGCAGGACTGAGCAAGCCTTTCACCACCCGGAAAAGCTCCGCTGGATGTGACTTTGCAGATGCAATAAGGGCAGCAAAGAACTGCTTCCTTGCTGCCTGCACTGCCACAGCATAGGCCTTTAAACTGCTCTTATGCTGCGATTGATCATACTCATTGCGAGTCCGGTGCCACCGTCGCTCCAACTGCCTGCTCTCCCGCTTCAAACATCGCAGGCCCTCAGTAAACCAAGGAGACCTGCGGGAGACTCGGGAGGGCAGCGGACGCCTGGGAGCCACTCTGTCAATGGTCTCGGCCAACAAGGTGTTCCAGAAGGCTATGAGATCATCGACCGAGCAGGCGTCAAGGTCCAGGGGAAACTCCCCCAGAGCATTCCGGAACTGATCCAGTTCCATAAGTCTCCAGGGGCAGACGGATCTAATAAGTCCTGCACCCCGTTGGGGGCTGACATGTGCCAGTGCACGCCTTAAGGAGGTAATGGTCAGACCATGACAAGGGCTCCATCCCCCTTACTTCTACTAACTCTGCCAGGTATCCAGAGCACTGGATACCTGGCAGAGCTGGGCTAGATAGGGCCAGGGATGCCAGAGGGGTTGAATTCCTGGCATTAGTAAGGCTGATATATTGAAGAATGTACTAGTTTAGTGAATAAACTGTGATAACGCTAATACCCATATAGACGGAGTGGGTTTGCAAACTGCGTGTCCCTACCGAGAGGGAATCTGGGGTCCGATCCTGTGGGGACTTACCCTTGGGAACCGCGCCCTGCTAAATGCTACTCTGGAGAAGAGAGTTGAAATGAGTACCCACAAAAATAAGTGTACTCTTGAATTTCCAGTACTCTGTTCAATCTGAAATGTCAGGGTACTAAACAGATTAGGGCACAATTCAGGAATTCGATGTCCCAGAATATCAACCTCCACTCCCAATTTTTCAAGTTTCCATCCTGCTTTTTCAGTCTTCTGTCCTGATTTACCCGTCGGTAATCAGACAGCAGTGCTGGAAATGACCAGTTGTTCAAGTATTTGGCTAGCTGGCTGGGTCTCTGACATGGCACTCAAGAATGTGGGTATTTTCTAGTGTCTAGTGTCGTACAAAAGCCAAGTGTGGTGTAGTGGACAAGGTGCTGAACTTATGGAAGCCAGGATTTGAATCCTGCCCTCTCCATGAACTCACTGGGAAGCCTTGACCATGTCACAACCTCTCTTCCTAGAGAGTCTTTGTGGTGTAGTGGATAAGGCAGGAGACTTGGACCCAGGAAGCCAGGGTTTGAAGAATCCTGTCCTATTCATTAAAAAAAAAAAAAGACCTCAGTGGGTGACTTTGGGCAAGTCACTACCTCTTAGCCTCAGTTCCCCATCTGTTAAATGGGAATATGTGTATCTGTTATTCCTCCCACCATTGTCCATTTTAAATTGTAAGCCCATGGGGCAGGGACCTTTCTTGGGAAATCTGTGACTGTAAAGTGTTGCGTACGCTTAGTAGCGCTATAGAAATGAGTAGGCGTAGTATTACCTGCAGGTTCTAAATTAGGTGCCCGTTTCAGCTCTACTGGAAAACTCTGCTTGTGGATTGCAATGCAGCCTCTAAAGCAGAAAGAGTTCATTAAGGATTCATGGCCATATTTAACAGCTCTCTATAGAAGCCCTCAAAACTGCACAATAAGGCTTAATCTAACAGAGTCATGTGTCGGGGAAGAATGAACATTTGAATTTGAAAGTCAGAAAACACCTAAATTATTAAATTCACTGATGCTGAGAAACTCATTCATCATGAAACTATTTCCAGATCACAGCTCCAGTCCTCGTCGGCACGCCGTGTCTGGAATTACAATAGCCTCGTACGGAAGCAATGCGTGATTTCCACTGGGTTTACCTGTGTTTGGAACTTCAAGGAGTGGCTTCCAGGGCGGTAATTTGACCTCTTTTCAAATTGTAATGCTCGTAATTATCAGCCAGAGGTCCTCCGGTTATCCCCGATTTGCTAAATAAGTTAAGGGAGTCATTTTTTGAGGGGTGGGGGGTGATTCAGACTTTAAACAGCCTGCTGAGAACTGCAAATCAAATCAAAGGGCTAGATGGAGATCTCTCTCCTTCCAAAGAGGCAGAAGGAGAGAACTCTTAGAATAATTCCCTTCCCTTCCACACCAACGCATGATTATTCAGGCTCTTGACTGTTCAACAACAACCTGGCTCTTACCCTCTGTTCATCCCACAGCATTGACTCCAGAGGGAATTATTCTGCTAACAGGATTATTGGGCCTCAGAGCTATTTGCAAACCGGCATTTCTGCAACTTCTGGTCATCTGTTCCTGTCCCGATTTACCATTTCACAATTGGTAAAATGGTAAATTGGTAACTTGGTAATGGTATTACCTGGTATTGTTGTGTAATCAGATTCCCAGTTGGTACCCAGGTAGCTGGCCAGGCACCCGAAATGGTACTGGACATTGGAGTTATTTCCCATGGGTAGCAAATGATCTGCCCATTTCAGCTCTCAGTGCAACCTGTGTATAAGTTTGTTGGGTTGGGGGGAGACACAGGGACGTAGCAATCATAGGGACAGGGGGGGACATTCACCCTGGAGTCAAAGCTGTGGTGAGGCCCGTAGGGCCCGAGCTTAGGAAGGGGGCCCAAATTCTTAAGGATAGGCGAACATAACGGAGTTCGGAAATTTGGTTCGGTTTGGTTTGGTTTGAAATTCGAGTTCGGAAATTCGGTTTGGTTTGGTTTAAAACTCGCCCAGGCCTTTGGGGACGGGGGGGAGGGGAGTTGAGAGTTTTATCTCCCCTACCCTATTTATTGTTTTAGTAAATCCCCGGGCCCTGTTTTAATATTTTAATATTTGAATTGTATTTTTTTTAAATGTTTTAAATTGTTTTATATATATTTTATATGTACTTGTTTACCGTTGGAAGCCGCCCCGAGCTGTTTTTAGGAGGGGCGGGGTATAAATTTAGGAAATAAATAAATAAATAAATAAATAAATAAAAATTTGAGTTCTGTTCAGAAGTTCGGTTCGGTCGACCAAACAGATCAAGTTCGGTCGAATTCCGAACTTCAAAACCAAGTTCGGCCATCCAAAATCAGGTTTTTTTTGGTGTGTGTTGCCACTAGGGATGGGCAAACAGAACGGAGTTCAGAAATTCGGTTCGGTTCAGTTTTAAATTAGAGTTTGGTTCAAAAGTTCGATTCGGTCCAACGAAGAGACCGAGTTCGGTCCGAACTCGAACTTCCGAACCGCGTTCGCCCATCCCTACAAATTCTGTCCTGTCGCGGCACGTCTGAGCAGAGACTGAGCTGAGCAGAAGTGGAAGTGCCTGCAGTGCATGGGATGTGTCTCATCCATTTGGCGGGTGTCACAGGATGAAACAAGCACCGGCAGCGGTAACAAGAGGCAGGCAGTGCAGCTACAGCTTCAAGGGCTCCGATGCAGCAAACGGAGGGAGGGGAAAGCTTTTTGGGGGGGGGGGAAGGAGGTGGGATAGGGGAGAAGATGGTAATGAGGGCCCAAGTCCATTGCTTAAATCTGAGCCCATTCCAACCCAATTACACCCGTGTGGAGACAGGTGACTGATGTGGGTGTGAAAGGTTGAGTGGGAGCATTAGGGGTAAGGGTCGATGGCTCCCCTCTGACTCTGAACTAATAATAACCATGATTATTAATTATTAATAACTAATTATTAATATAGTTCATTATTTCTAACCCTCAAAACAACCCTACGAGGTAGGTCAATATTATTCCCATTTTACAGATGGGGAATTGAGGCTGAGAGCATGCAACTTGCCCAAGGCCACCTAGTAAGTTCATGGCTAAAAGAAGGTTTGAATTCTGGTCTTGCAGTTCTCAAAAACCCAACACCTACCCCAGTAGACTTCACTATCACATCTGTCGGGAAATTTTAAAGTTGTTGGTTTTTTTCCTCAAAGGTTATAGGATTGGTTTCTCTGACCTGATCTCATACATTTATTTACAGAGAAGCCAGCTTGAAGCTAGTTTGACATTTAACTTTCGTCCTGAAACAAATTGATAATCAGAGTATCTCTAATTGTGTCTGTAGGTGTTACGGATTTACAAGGGTTAGCATGCAAAAGTCAATATGGGTGGACATTAGTAATCTCTCTTCCTTTGTTTTTAACAGAGCTGGATTAGAGGCTGTCAATAGAATTGACTACGTAATGGAATTTGAAAGGAATGGATTCTTTCCCCCTCCCCTTTTAATTGAGGAAATGTAGTCAGTTTCACTGGGGAGAAAGACCACAGTGAAATCACGGACAAGTCAAGCATGCTCAGTAGCTGAGCTTTGAGTATGCAAAGCAGATGTGGGGAACTTGCAGTCTGTGAGCCAAAACTGTGGTTTTTTATCTGCCTCTCTTTTCCAATTCCTGGCACTAGTCTGTGGATCCATTCCTATCCTCAAGCACTGAATGACTGAGCTTAGGAAAAAGGGGTGGGAAGGAGGACATGCTCTCAAGGATAGGGGATGGGTTTATTTATTTATTTATTTACTTATTTATTAACATATTTACTATCCCACCCCTCCTGCCAGGCAGCTCGGGGCAGCGTACAATATAAAAACACAGAGTAAAATATAATATAAAAACCTTAAAAAATCACTAAAAACAGAAAAAAAAACCCAACCCAACACCATCCCGCCATCTACCTGTCTCCCTCACCCAACGCCTGGTGGAACAACCAGGTTTTACATTGGCGCCTGAAGGAGGGAAGGTTCCCAGACAAATGAGCCTCCACCAGGAGGGCGTTCCAAATCTGAGGCGTGGCAACCAAGAACACTCTCTCCAATACCCACCCCCCCGCACACCAAACATGGGGAACCCCTCCAAAAGGGCGCCTCAAGCCATCCTCAGTGGCCATTCCAGAACCTTGGGAGTGAGACGGTCCCACAGGTAGGTGGGGTCCAGACCGTAGGTAAGCGCAAACACCTTGAATCGGGCCCGGAAGGCAACAGGCAGCCAGTGCAGAGAATGGAGCACTGGTGTTATGTGCTCTTAGCGGCCCGTTCCCATGAGGAAATGGGCTGCCACATTCTCCACCAGCTGCAGCCTCCTCCTCAAACCATTGCCTTAGGTAGTCCCACATAGAGTGCTTTACAGTAATCAAGCCTTGAGGTGATGAAGGCATGGATGATGGTGGCGAGGTTGCAGTCTGAGATATATGACTGCAACCGACATGCCAGATGTAGTTTAGTAAATGCACTCCTCATCACAGCTGCCACCTGGACATCCAGGCGGAGCTGCGAATTGAGGCATACCCACAGACTGCGAGCCTGAGGAACCAAGGCAGGGCGCACCCCATCAATGGTGGGTGGCCTCCATTCCCACAGCCCTCCCCACCAGCATCACCTCCGTCTTGCTGGGATTCAACTTCAGGTGGATCGCCCTCATCCAGTCCCCAACAATTGCCAGACATAGAGTAAGCAATGAGACTGCAGGGCTTGTTGAGGATTCATGGGTGGCCAAGAGGTAGTGTGCAATGCTGGGAGATCACAAGCTAGTATCAAGCAGATCTCAGTGTGGGGAGGGAGATTAGCCTCTCTGAGATTACATGTGAGGAGGAGTGGGATTGGCATCCCAGGGATTGTCCCCGGAAAAGACAGGAGTTTGGGGAGCTCCTCCAGTACAGTGGGAAAGGCGCTCTCTAAAGAGGAATGTTCCTCTTAGGGCATTTTTAGACATGAGAGGCTTCTCCCTAGGGATGGGATAACAGATCACGGTTTGGGTTCGGCCGTTCGGTTCGGCTGTGTTCGTTTCGGCCGTTCAATTCGGCTGTTCGGTTCGGCTGCGTTTGGTTCGGCCATTCGGTTGTTAGGTTAGTTCGCCGGGTTCGGGTTTGGCCATTCGGTTCAGCTGTTCGGGTCGGCCGTTCGGCCATTCCGTTCGGCCGTTTGGCCGTTCGGGAAATGTTATGTGTGGTGTTTTTTTGTTTTTTATATGGTTTTTAATTAGGTTTTATATGGTTTTCTTTTGTTTTTTATTTGGTTTTTTTGTTTTTATATGGGTTTTTTAAAAAAAATCTAATATTATATCTATCTAACTAGACTAAATCTAACTGCTATTAACTATTCTAAATGCTATGAACTAAATGGATTATCTAATAAGTACACAGGCCTACTCCTACAAACACTAAACAGTACAAAACTGAAATGAAACTTAAAGCAATCTAATAATCCTACTCAACGCCTGCTAGTCACTGTGACTGTGACTAGCTCAGAAGGTGTTGGGAAGGGGGGAGACAGATAGTTTCATTTCTTGCAAGCCTCTCCATCCCTGGTGCCTGGAAGTCTGCTCCTCAGTGACTAGTACCTCCCTGTCACGTTTGACCTTACAATGAACCTTTTTTTGCCACCTGAACTCACCCGAATGTGATCTGAACTGACCGAACTGTTCAGTCATTTTGGCATTTGCAATTGAGTTCAGTTCGGCCAGTTCGTGTTCGGAAGTTCGGTTCGGTTGTCCGAACAGACTGAGTTCGGGCCGAACTCCGAACTTCCGAACCGCGTTTGCCCATCCCTACTTCTCCCACTGTTTTAAAATGTGGCTCAGGGATGCCCCCATGGGGGGTTGGGAATCGGACGCGCCTCGATGGACTGGAAGTTGCCCAGGTGCCATTGGAAACAGCAGTGCCAGGTGACTCACTGCCAGAAGTTTGGAGATGCGGACCAGGTAAGTCCCCGATAATCAAAGTCTTACTTAGACCGGGTCTCCAAACGTCTGGGAGTCACCAGGCGTTGCTGTTTCCAACGAGGCTGGGACAATGGGACTGGACATCATCCGGTCCATTGACGAGTGTCTGATTCCTCCCTTGTCTCCCCCCCTCCCCCAATATACCTGTTTACCATTTTGCATCTCGATTTTCTGACTATTGGTACAGAGTTTTCAACTTTCAGTGCCAATTTTTTAATTTTCTGCCCCGATTCCAGTATTGATCAGTAACTCAGCAATAGTACTACCCAGCATTATGGGGTAATCAGGTGCCCAATTTGGTTCTAGGGTACAGATTGGTCATTCAATAGGCTGCTTGAAAATGCAGGTATTACCCATGGGTAGTAAATGTGCTACCAGCTTCAACTCTAATCCTCTACCAGTTTTCGAAGTGGTCCCTATACTTTCCATAGCCATCTCTGCTCATCTCCCTCCAAGGAATTCTGACTGGTTCAGAGAAGCCATTCTGATTTTGTGGAACTTTCCCATGAAATCAGAATGGTTTATAGAAATTTTGGTTGGAATTCCAACTGGATAATTTTGTGCATGCGCAAAATGGCCGTTGCCATACAGAAAGACGATGGCCACTATCGCAAAATACGTTTATGGTGTTTTTTTTCTACATTTCAATTGGACTGAACAAAATGCCTGGTTCCAGCACAATCGGAACCTCTAAAAAAATCCAGACTTAGCCCTACAAGGAATCCTAGCACCCATTAACAATGGGCAAAACTAGAACTGGAACTCGCCCTTAATTTCTCGCCAAATCTTGGTGAGAACTGGCTTCTCGCTGAGAATTGCGAGAATGAGAATGAGTCGAGAATCGGCAAATTCTTGTCCTGTTCTCACATGAAATTTGCATGGACAAAAATCAGCACATTCACAAAAAGGGCTGCCTTGGCCATTTCTGCACATGCGTGGCCCATCAGTCATTATGCACATATGCAGATTGTTTTGAGGGCAACAAGAATCTTGTGAGATTCTTGAGAACCCTGAAAACACTCTCTGGGCATGGACAAAATGGCCACCAGGGACGTATGTGCAGAAATGGTCACGGCAGCCATTTATGGCATGCACAAGGTGCACATGAGGTTTTTGAGAATCTTGCAGGATTCTCAAAAATCTCGGCGACATCCTACAAGCTCTCACATTTTCTCATGAGAACGCACAAGATTCTCATTTCAGCTCCAGGTAAAACAGTCTTCACACTGTTTTTAGTGCCAGTGCTATCCCTTAATACTGGTGCAAGTGTCACTTCATTAGGACTCCTGCCAGCTCTAATGGCTGACACCAACAGCAGTTGGCTGAAGGATTTCACCCTAAACTGAGATAGAAGATTTTAATCTATGTTTAAGATTTTTACTGGTTTAATCAATCAAACCTATTCTCATCCCATCACTTTGTGATGGCTGCAATCTGGGCTATTGTAGTCGAACCAAGGCCCCCTTGTTCTAAAGACACAAACCAGTCCCTCTAACAACATCCCACAGAGCACGAAACCATTTTTATCCTTCTACAACCTAAAGAGGTCAGGTGATCAGAAAGCTACTGTTCATTAAGGCTGTGAAAAGTTTTACAAAACCCCTTTGTCTGGGGGAGTTTTTGTAAGTCTCCCTACCATTTTTGGAGAGTTGTCTTCATTTTGATTAAAGATTACTTTAAAAAAATCACTATGCATGAGCAAAATGCCTGGCTGTCAGGATCCAGCTCCGGGGATGCAGGAGACATGCCCCCCCAGATGCTAGAGGACGCACGGGGCTCGGGGAACTCTGCAGCACGGGCTCTGCAGAACCCCGCGTCCAGGCACTAGGCTGCCACACCCCTCTCGACGGGTAGAGCTGCCGACAGGAGCCATGGGGAGTGCACCCCCGGCTCGTCGGGTGAAGCCTCGGCCATCGCAGACCGTTCCGGTGACAGGCCTGCTGGGGCACCTGTAGCCGCGACGTCAGACACGTCCCCCGCAACGGGGCCATGCCGATCGGAGCGTCTCCAGCTCCACCCCCTGCCGCCAGGATATTAGGCAGAGCACAACAGACTTTCCCTGCTGGTGAACAGTGCTCTGCCTGTGAGACCGGCCCCCCTCCGCTGTGTTCTGTGCTTGTGGTTACGAGTGAACCCATATCTGTCTACAGTGTGCTTGAGTGTTTGGTGGTGACTGGGGCGAGTGTGTGTGCGTGTGTGACCGGATTGAATCAGGTAAGCGAGGAACCTTTATTGTCTCACCGAGGTGTCCCTGGGATCTCGGTGTGTCAGCCCTTTCCAGCCCTATTGTCCTGTAGCTTGGGAATTGCACCTTCCCTTCCACACTGTCACCCCGCACGCCTCCTCCCCCTTCCTGGGACCTTTTGGGTGCTTGTGATAAGGGGAGTGGCTCGAGGCTTGCGCTACCCCAGATACCCTATGATGATCGAGGCTGGGGTCTCTTTTCGAGCCTAAAGCCATATGAGATCCTGAGGGTAGTCTTCCAGGCACTGCCTTGTGACCCCACTCCCCGTGTGGGCGGCTGTCTGTACCCCTTCCTCTCTTCCCCTTCCTTGCACCCTGTGAGGTACCCCTAACCTCACACTGCCAGACCCTTCTGTGCATGTGAAGACCTTTTCTAATATGGCGCCATCCATTTGCCTTGGCGCCTACTTGGCATCTGCCCTTGAGCTGGCCTGGTGCATGTGATAATTGATGATGATTTTCTAGGGTCAAAAAACACTTCGTTTAAGAGAGGAGGCATTTCAGGTACTTTTCAGTAGACAAACTGGTTTTCAATCAGGTACCAGAAATACCAATAACCGGTATTCCAAAATCCTGATTTTCTCCTGGATTTAGTTCCAAATTTGGGGGGATTTCTGGAAAATGTAATTCTGTATACTGGTTTTTGGTATTTCAGTATTTCGGTATACTGGTGGTTGGTATTTCAGGTTTTTTGGTTCTCGATCGGTATTTGGGTACTGATTCGGATATCCAAAATGGTACCTGAAAAGGCCCACCGTGGGTGCCACGAATTACCCGTGGGTGCCTGTTTCAAATCTAGTTTGCACCCCTCGAGAGAGCCACCCCAAAGATAAGTAAAGTGCCTCCTTCCCCCACAAAACTGAACGTTTGGGTGACACGTCCTCTCCCCTCACTAACCTTTCTTCTCAATTACCTATATTGGGGGGGGGGGAAGGTTAGGTAGCACGCCAACCTCCGTCAACATCAACCAATTTTCTTTGCACATAAACCCCCAGTTAATAGCTAGTCCGTATTCCATTCCTCTCTTTTGTTGAGTCAGAGCCTGCCCCTTCTACTTTCTGTTGGACCTTTCTAGTTGCAGGCAGGTTTCACAAAGAGCAAATGTCATAGCAGAGATGGAGGAAACAGCAGAAATAGGCAAATGAGGGTGATTCAAAAGGCAAGCAGAGAAAAAGTGTAAAGCTTTTAAGCTATCTTAAATGTGACAAATTGCTCGGGGGACAGAATCACAAAATGTCTTCGGTAAACCCTCCACAGTTGGAGATGCTGTTCCATTTGCATTTCTGTATTCCAAGCAAGCCTGCCCTCGGGGCGTTCAGCACTAACTAGCATTCTGAAAATATGCAGCATAGCCATTATGGCTTATTGCCACCATCCAAATGGAAGCTGATAATTACAAAGCTTTTCTTCATCCTTTTAAAAAAAGGCGTAATAGCTCAATTTGGGCAATAGAGACTTTTCTGGCTTACAAAGAGTGGTTTTTAAGACGTCAGGTCAACAAAAAACGAATCTGCATATAAGCCATGTCAGAAACCTGAACCATGTGGTTCATAAGTGTGGTTAAGGCACGCTGGGTTCTGGTGCCAGTGTTGCACAACTAAAGCTGAAAATGGGTCCACCCATCAAATTGTATCTGATTCGACTCAAAGATTTGGGGTACTTTTCTGTACCCAAGACAGTGTCCAATCGGGTACCCAAAATACCAGACTTACAACCCAAATAGCGGTTGTATGTTTTCGTCATGATTCTTTTACTTTCGATCCTTGATTTTCAACTTCTAGTCCCAGATCTCAGGAAATCTTTTGGGTATTTTTCACTTAATTTCAGATACCTGAAAACCAGAGAGTGGCATTTCATTTTTGGGGGGTACTTGAACAGTATTTGGGTGTCAATTCAGATACCCCAAAGTGGTGCCCAAACATGTGGGTACCAAATCAGGCACCTGTTTCAGCTCTATGTACAAAGGAATGATATGACCAGAGCCATGTCTGACTACCAATGACTTCCCCAACTCAAAGGATCAGGTATCCATTCACCGCTAAGGGTGTTTTCACACATGACGATAGCCCGCAATTCCATGCTTTGACACGTGTAAAAATGTGGGTTGCCATCACATCAGAAACCACCACCAGATGTTAGCCTGGGCCAAGAGCCATTCCCCAAGAGGTGTTGGCACTTATCCTGGACTGTGAGTTGGGAAAATCCACAACTCGCACCCTGGGATAAGTGCCAACACTGCCCAGGGAATGACTGCCCGGCCGGGTGTAAAGCATGCTGTAACATTTGAACGACTGCTTTACCTACCATGGTCCAGGGTGGTGGTGGATACAGAGCACCACGACCACCATGGCCTCCCATCAGCTCGGGGAAAAATCACCCTATGCATCACAGGGGCAGGGGCAGGTGGACATATGTCTGTGCATCTTCCCACCCCCTCTCCAGCCCAGCTGCCATGTTTGTTTGGCGGCTAGGCAGATTCACAGCCAGAGTGACTGCTCCCACCACCACCTGGAGAAGTCCGTGGTTGTGGTGGGAACCATCACATCTGAAAACACCATAGAGGTGGCCATTAGGGATGAGGACGCATTCCAACAAGGACCTGTTACCAAGCAGTATCTGATCATTGGTTAACCACTTGACCGTTCTCTGTGTGGTAGATTCTCTGCCGCTTACATGCAGGTCCTCTGCCTACAGGAGCCTTGAACCTCCCATGTTTTTGTTTCCTTTCCAGACTAGCAGAGCTATTGCTATGCTGGCTCCCTAAATCTTCTCTAATCATGGGCATGGGCATTGCATATTGATAATATAAAGAGCTTCTCGTTAGTACTTTGAAAGGGCCCTTCTTCTGATCTCAGCAAGTCTGCTTTGAGGGAGCTATGCCCAGAATCCTAGGTAGTGCTGCTAGGTACTAATTTTGTTCTACATTTCACCAGATTGATCAAAGCAACTGGATTCTGTCCAAAATGGAATCTGGAAAAGATGGAGTTTCAGCCCTATTCCTAACAGGGGCGTAGCTAGGTCCTAGAATGGGTCCAGGTGTAAGAATGGGTATCTTCTCCCTTGTACCACCCTCTCCCCTCCTTCTCCCCCCAGTATTCTTATTGCAGAAAACAGTCGACCCACACTGACCTTCTAGATCCCCTGCCCCCACACATACTCCCTGCCCCAGCCAAGCCCTCACACAGACACAGACACACCCAGTCTCTCTGACCCATAATGGATGACCATCCGCTCAATGACCTCATGGCTCTTTGGAATACTCTGTTGACTGAGGCCATCAACTGAACAGCTCCTACGCATCAGTTCCCTGAGCACCGGCAATGCAGGACCCCCCTGGTTCACAGAAGACCTGCGGCAGCTGAAGTGTGAAGGGTGGAAGTTGGAGTGACCGTGGCGCCGTACTCATGCTGAAGCCAACCGATTGCAGCACAGAGTTAGTTTATGAACCTATGCTGTATCTGTGCAGGCAGGTAGCAAAGAAGAGGTTCTTTGCTGTTCTCATAGTGGCCTCAAAGTCACGTACAGATGAACTTTTCCGGGTGGTGAGGGGACTGGTCAGTGCGGCCTCCCTCCGCTTGGAACTGGAATTTTCCAGTGCTCGCTATCACGTTTGTTGACTTTTTTGTGGATAAAATCACTCAAATTCACCACGATCTTGACACCATGCTTGATGCAGTAGGAGAACCAGAGCTAATGAATGCCCCACATTTTCCTGTTTTATGGGATCAGCATTTTGGATGCCTTGTGTCTTTGATAGCAGCACTTCTGGACTGGTCGCACCGCGTGCGTGCACAAGGCACAGGTGGCACCAGAAGCAAGAAGCGAAAGGCCCTGGAGGCCAGGCTGGCTAAGCTCACCCCCTCCCCCAGTAAGGCAAAAGATGCAGTCAGTCTCTCTGTGCCTGCCTCACTGCCTGCCTGGCTGCCCCTGCAGTGGAACCACTCCTGGGGAGTGGTGGGGGAAGCATTTGAAGGCCATGCTTGTCTATGGCCGCTCGGCTGAGCACCAGGCAAGGCAGCCAAGGGGTACCAAATTGGGGGGGAGGGGGAGAAGCAAATTATGCAAATTAGGCCCCGCACCAAGACTTTGCACATGGCCTCACAAAACCTGGGGCCGGCCGTGATTTCTTGGCTACATTTGATACCATTGAACACAAGATGCTGGTGACCTGCTTGCAGGACCAAAAAGGAGAGGGTGGAATTGTTCCTTCCTGCCCAGGAGAACTCAATGTGTGGTGCTGAGGGAATGCTCGACATCTCCCCAGGACCTCACATGTGGAGTCCCACAAGGTTCTATCCTATCCCCAATCCTATTCAACATGTATATATAGCCTTTGGGTGAGGTCATCAGAGGGTTTGGTGTGCAGTGTCATCAGTATGCTGATGACACCTAACTTTACCTCTCATTTTCAGCTGACCCAGGCACGACAGTCTCGGTGCTTACACGGTAGGGGTGGGAATATCAGTTCTCCCGAGGTCCGATATTGCCGGTATTTGGGTGTATCAGCTTAATCCAAGAAATCCGATATTTACCTGTACTGGCATACCGGATTTTTAACATTGGCCATGGTACCGGATTTTTTACATTGCGGCCATTGAAGTCAATAGCCGCAATGTAAAAAATCCGGTATGCTGATACCAGTAAATCCGGTACCTGGGAGATCTGATAACAGTACATCTGGTACCCGGTATTCTCCCCGGTGTCCCACCCCTATTACACGGTGTCTGATGACTGTGTGGGACTGGATGAGGTAGAGCCATCCAAATCTGAATCCCAACAAAACAGAGGTGATGCTGGTGGGAGGGATCTGAGGGACTGGTTGCACCCATCATTGATGGGGTTCACCCTCCATTGGTCCCTCAGATCTGTAGTCTGGGGTTGCTCCTCGATTTGCAGCTCCACCTAGGTGTCCAGAGATGGCGGCTATGGCAAGGAGTACATTTTGCCAACTACATCTGGTGCGACAGCTTCAGCTGTACTATTCGAACTCCAACCTGGCCATCATCATCCATGCTTTCACCACCTCAAGACTAGACTACTGCAATGCTGTCTCCCTTGGTGATGGTCCAAAGACTGCAGCAGGTGTAGAACATGGTGGCCCATCTTCTTATGGGGATGGGTCGCCGTGAGCACATTCCACTAGTGTTCCATTCTTTACAATGGCTGCCTATTGTCTTCCGGGCCCTATTCAAGGTGTTGGTAACTGACCTATAAAGTCCTACACGGCCTGGACCCTGCCTACCTGCAGGACTGCCTCACTTCTTGGGTCCTGGATCGGCGACTGGGAGCATCCTCCTCGAGGTCCCCCACGTATCTCAGGTGGCAAAGAGGGGGAGGGCATTCTGGGTGGCCACACGAAGACTGTGGAACTTCCTCCTGATGGAGGTCTGCTTTGCCCCGGACATTCCCTCTTTCCAAAGACAGTGTAAGACCTGGATGTTTCACCAGGCTTTTGGTGAGGGAAACTGGTGATGGGTGAGGGGTGGGGAGAGAGGTTTTTAGCTCCACTTTGGGGTTTATTTTTACCGTTGCTTTTACATGGTTATTTGTATTTTGTTTATGTACTTATATTTATTTATTTATTAAGTCATATTTTTATTCCACCCCCCTCCTGCTATGCATCTCGGGGCAGTTAACAACATCATAAAACAAATAACTTTTTAAAAAATAAAACATTAAAATAACCCAAACCAATGTAGACCATATGTCCTTTAATTGTTGTTAATATGAGCTGCCCCGAGCTGCTATAACAGGAGGGAACAACATAGAAATCCATATAAATAAATAAAATAAATAAATAAATACTGACATCCCAGATCCCCTGCCCCCACACATCCTCCCTGACTGCACACAGACCCCCCCCCCAGATCTCATACCCCACCCTGTCTCCCTATCCCCCACAAACACCCACACTCCCAAACTCCCTGTCCCCACCCAGACAAGCCCCCCCCCCCATATACACACAACCACCGCTCTCACGCCTCCTGGGGCTGGTCTTCGACCACCGCTGCTTTTCCCTTCACTCTCATCACCTCCAGCCCTGGCACCACTGCAGCACCTCTCCTCCACTTGGGGCGCCTGAGTCTGCCTCTTTCCCTGTCTCGTCCCATCACCAGTGGTGGTGAGGCTTGCTCTGTCCCATGCGCTGCAGGCGCCTCCAGTGCTTCTGCTCAGTCTCCACCGGCTGGAGTCTGCCCCACCATGCTGCAATTTGCAAACAAGAGAGGAGGGATTTGTGCACACACACCCCAACCTTGAGCCCCAGGGCAAATGTCCATCCTGTCCTTATGGTAGTTACATCCCTGACTCCTACGGTCTTTTACACCCTCTGCCTGCCCGAGCCCCTTTCAAGCAGTTGGCTTATAAAATTAGTGGGATTTGCACACACACACACACACACTTTAAATCCAAAACAGGTAGACAAATGAAACGAGATTGGAAAGGAAATCCATTCTCGCAAGAATGCACAAGAGTCTCGCAACCCCAGTGAGCTCTTGCGTGCGTTCTCTCTCAAGGGTTCTCGAGAATCTCACAAGATTCTCAAGAAACTTTGACAAATGTTCTGCACATGCACAAAACGGCCACCAAGGCCATTCTGTGCATGTGTGCCCCTGGCAGCCATCCTGTGCATGCACAGAGCTTTTTGGACGTTTCTCGAGAATCATGAGAACTACGTGTTCTGCTCAGTGAAAAGCTTGGGTGAGGACTGAGAAGTGGAAACTAAAACCCAGTGTCTTCAAAGCATTATCTTTATTACAACTAATTCTCAGGTTAAACAACCAGTAATTGGTAACGGGCAGCAAGGGAGTCATTAGCCTAGCAAGCGGTTCAGTACAATACAGTTCTACGTGCCTGCCAATGTACAAATGTTTCACAATGCAGGTATGTGTTGTGGGGAGGCGAACGGAAACACATTTTGCTTCTGTTTTCACCTTCTAGCAAATATTATTTTCCTATGCTGTGCGATGAATGGTAATAGGCCACTACCGCAGCCTTAGGACGGACAGCTATTTCTATGCTATTGCTTAGGATTGGCAATACACCAAGTATCTGACCGCCAGTGCTGCTGAGCACCCGTCATTCTCTTTGGCTTCCGGTGAAGCTAAGGACGCAGCTGAAATGAGTACCTGCAAAAATGGGTAGACCTGTCAGATTTCTGATATCTGAATTGACTTTAAAATGTTGCCCAAAAATTACGAGCCAATTTCAAGCCAGTTCAGGTACCCAATGTCCAGGAATGTCCCAGAATATCAATTTTCAATCCAGGAAATGGTTCTGGTTTTTGGTTTTCCTTACAATTTCTTTTTTTTTGTTTTGTTTTCCGTACTGATTTTAATATAGTAATTACAACATAATCAAAAAGAAATATCCAAAAAAGGGTATCCAATGAAATACAATTGAATAGCGGTTATTGGGGCCAATACCAAGCCCTGCGGATCATGTGCACAAGTGCGCAGCTTCTGCGAGGCACAGTGTGTCCACAATGGAGGCCCGTACGGTTTGTGTGCGGTTGCATGCACATATGTCTGCATGTGGGACCTTGGGGGCTTGGAATCGGCTCCACCGTCTGCTCTATCAATTTCAGCCGGGATAGTGCCAATTTAAGGGATTTATTTGTTTCCATAAATATTTGTTGAAGCTTTATTCTATAGTGAACACTTTGGATAGAAGAAATGTAACAAAGTTTCTATAGAAGCCTGCACAGTAGAATTCTTTTGCTTCCATGCCTAGTGAGGCTGAATCAAAACAGCTCTTCCATCTTAGCAGAATTTCCCCACATTTTTGGGACATTGGTAGAACTTCCGACACAGTTTCATGCCATGGAAGAATTCTGATCGACTGCAGAGCATCACCGTTTTGTACATGTGCAGTTGGAGAGGGAATCAATTCTATCATCCTGGTAAAATGCAAATCAGATTGCATTTCAATCTGCAATTGACTTGATTGGTAAGTACTTACAGATCTGTCAAAAACAGAATCCAAGCAGGAATTTCATTTCAGCACTAGTGAGCAGTAAATGAAGCACCCTATGGAATAAGGGAGGGACAAAACTTTCTTTATGTTCACAAAGCCATGCCACTTTGACCGGGTGAGTTATCAACTCTTGAAGCAACCCATATCTATTGTAGAGGCTGGAATCCTGATTTCGCTTACTCACGAGTAACTACACAGGCTTTAATAATAGAATTGAAATGAATAAAGCTTTTCAAAATCATGAATCAAATTTGGTTGTTTTTTTCCCCATTTAAGCAGTCTACTTCAAACATCTACCTTCCAAAACTGTTGATGGAACTATGCCTTCATGTATTTTCAGTGTGATCTTTCTGTTGCTTCATGTTGGAGATACCAGTGATTGTGAGCATGATTCTAAACCCTATGCACTGCGTGTGCAATTTGTGCATGTGAGCAACCGGCACACACCTCACGCATGGGGAATACAACATGTGTACAACTTGCATGCACATGCCGATAGATGTGCACACAACTTTAGAATCATCCCTTGTACGAGTCCCATTTACTGAAATGACATGTAGAGCTGAAAACAAGTACCTGCAAAATGGGTATACAAATCAAATTTCTGGTACTCAAATTGACCCAGCATACAGTACTGATCAGTACCCGATTGCAACCTGATTTGGGTACCCAGTCTCCAAGAATGCTGACTTCCTGTACTGGTTTAAAACTTTTTTGGTGATTTGTTGACTTCCGATGCCTATTCATCGGTTTTCCGTCCTGGAAAATTGACTTTCTGTCCCGGAATGCTGATTTTTGGTACCAATTAACTTTTTTTGGTGATTTACCCACTTCTGACATCTATTCATCGATTCTCTGTGAAAATTGACTTCCGGTCCTGGAATGTCAACTTCTGGTACCAACTTTTTGACTTTTTTGGTGATTTACTGACTTCCGACACCTATTTATTAGTTTTCCATCCTGGAAAATCGACTTTTGGTCTTGGAAAAGCAACTCCTGGTCCCATTTTTAAAATTAACATCCAAATTTTTCATTTCACCGACCTGATATACCAATGGTAATAAAAAAAACTAGAAAACTGGAAAAATAAGTAACAGTAATTGGAACAAATTACCGGGGTTTGGGGGGGTATTTGGGTACCTGATCAATATCTGGGTAAGCTATTGGGTACCCAATGTGGCACCTGAAAATGTGGATATTATCCACGGGTACTAAATAAAGTACTCATTTCAGCCCTAGATGTGTGCGATGGTGCTATGAGTTGGTTTGATTTTCAGTTCTGATTAGTTTGAGTAATTCAAACAAAGTATTCAAATTTAAAGCAGAAGACATTTAAGCTAAGCAACGTATACAAAGTTAAACCTTGGGTTCTATTTTCCCAAAGCAAAACTTCCATCAACTCAGTTAAAAATCAGGGTTTCAATCATTAATCAGGGTTTCATTCACTGACTTCAGTGGACTCTCTGACATCTGCTTTGTGGCCAAAAGTTTCATAGCCTGAACAATATAATAAGGAACCATGAGTTGACACCAAAAAGCATGAGCAGAAATAAGAAATTAAAAATTTACAAATTGTGAACTATGAATTATGAGTTTGAAAATTACAATTTAACAACAAAGAGCATCTGACCATTCCTTCGCATGCTGAGTTCTCAAATGTGATTATAGTTAGGTTATTGGGGGGGGGGTGTTAATGGCACAACAAGGTCATATTGCACCAAACGCAAAGTAACAAATTCCCGAATTAGAAGTTGACATTTTGGGACATTGGGTACCTGATTGGGTTGTAATTGGGTACCACATGCTATCCTATTGTTATTGGGCCGATGCAGGTACTGGAAATTTGACGGGTTACCTGTTTTTGTGGGTACCCTCTTTCAGTTCTAGTCAAGTTCAAAATATTCTTATATTCATTTCAGCTCTGTTCAACAGAACTACGGTGAGTTACTGGTTTCAGGATTGCAGCTGAGATGTATACATATCTAAGAAAGGGTGTGACCATCTATCCAAGGGGTCCTATTAGTCATTGGAACCAAAGCTGTCTACTCTACATCTGGTTTAATTAAATGGCCATTGAATATAATGTAGATATCTGACTCCTCACTGTAGATAGCATTCTCCCTCTCTCTCTTAAACATTCTCACCCAGACCTCATCTCCTTCCTGCAGGTCCAGCATGAGACTCTGGCTCTGCATGATGCTCCGTTCACTGGGTTGAGAATACAAAATGGCAACCTCCTGGTCATTGTGCATGATGTGAAGGTAGGTTTCTTTGTAATTCCAGGTGTGGACATTGAGGTTGATGAAGTAGATCCCTGGCACGTAACAGAAGAACTTTCCTGTGAACATGCTGAAGTGTTTGTACAGGTTCACAAACTCTGTGTCGAACGTGACGTGCTGGAAGTAATCTGAGCTGTGAAGAGGTTTTCTCCGACCCACCGAGAAGGCGGCGTAGTGTTGCTTGCAGGAGTTGCCTGGTGGACCAACGTGGCCTTTCTGACCTTTTACTCCATTGTTACCACGTGGACCTCGTGCCCCGACCTTGCCACCTGCCCCAGAAGTTCCTCTTGATCCAATTTCTCCTTTTTCACCTGTGATTGCAAGGAAATACAGAGCTGCAAAAATGTGCATAAACAGAGCAAGCCACAGTTACAACTGGATGGAGATGGTCAACTCTGATACTGTTGGGTTACTACCTTCTCAACTTGGGAATGCAGAAATAGTTTTCAAAGCGGAACACTTACCCATCATTAGGGCTGAAACGAGCAGTGATTTTGCTGCTTATGAAAATGCTTGCAATTGCGAGCACCAGGACGATTTCTCAGTGAGCAGTTTTTAAAAATGGCCGCTTGGGGGAGCGCTTCTAAGTTTCAAAGGGCATTTGGCAGTGTGTGTGTGTGTGTGTGTGTGGACGGGGAACAGCCTTTGAATGCCACCCAGTGGGTTGCTCAATGGCACTACACACACACACACACACACACAGCACCTCTCATCCGAGAAGCTCTGGGAATGTGTGTGTAAGCACCTACAAGTTCCCTTCCCTCCACACCCGTGTTCCCTGGGCTGACTCACCTTCCCACCTCCCCACCAGGCCAGGACTCCTCCTCTCTCAGTCACTGCTGGCTGCATCCTTCTCCTCCCCTGGTTTGAGCACTGCACAACTGAGCCTGGGGGGGGGGGGGCGGGGGTCTTCCCTGCTGGGCTTTTTCTGGGTGGGGAGGGGAGTGGGGAAGTCTCTTCCCACCTACATGCAATCCCCTAATACGTCCCCATTCCCAAGGAGACCAATATCAAAGGTGAGCATGGGTCTTGCACAGACGTCTGATATAAGTCCCCCTGGAAAAAGGGAACCATTAGGGGGTTGCACGCAGGTAGGAAGAGGCCTCCATGCTTCCCTCTCTGCTCAGAAAAAACCCAACGGGCAAGTCCCCAGACTTAGCTGTGCAGCTCACAGACCAAGGGAGGAGAAGGGGAGCAGGGACCAGCTAGAAGCAACCAGGAAAGTAGGGGCCCCATCTGGCCTGGGGAGCACAGGTTCTGGAATTGGCAGCTGTGTATTCTGCCTGTCTCCCACCCCCTCAAACAACTTTTGGGTGGAGGCGGGCGAAGCAGACGTTAAAAATGACAAGAGCCGGCTGGGAGCGTAGTACTCCCAGCTCGTGCTTGTCAGTTTTTGTTTTGTTTTTTGTTTTACAATTTTTTGCTTGCAGAGAATTTGACGAGCATCTCCCAGTGCTTTGTTCATCCTGCTATGGATCAAGCACCGCCGGCACAACCCCAGCGCTGGCTGAGAATATACAGCCCTAGAGACAGCCTCTCAGTCTAAGAGAAGTGGAGTTTCTCCCCAGACAGTAGGAATGGAATTCTGGAACAATTTTCACTTTTTGGTTTTTTTTCAGTTTCATTTTTGTGCTATTGGAACAAATTATCCAATTTGAGTTGTTTATTTTACTCTGGTAGAGGGCTGTAGCTTGTTAGAGCTGAAATGGGTACTTCATTTAGAGCAGTGGTCAAGATCTGCATTTTCTGTTCCACATCCGGTACCCAAAGGGTTACCTGGGTTCCTGGAACCCAGTCAGTTTCTGGAAACCCCAAACTTCCAGTCCTGATTTTTCCCCAAGTCCAGTAACTTCCAGTACTGATTTTTCAATGATTTGATTATGGATTAGGTCATAAAACTGAAATATCAGGAAGGAAATTTAAAAAAAAATTAGGACTGGAAGTTGATTTTCCAGGATGGAGAATCAATAAATGGGTGTCAGAAATCGAAAAATAAAGTTGAAAAATTGGTACATTCTGGGACATTGGGTACCTGAATCATCTCACAACCAGGTACCAATTGGTATCCAATGTTGCCAGGTTGATTTGGGTATCGGAAATTCATCAGGTATACTCTTTTGCAGGTACTCATTTCATCTTTACTTGTGATGTTCTGGCAGCATGCACAGTCCACAAAAACACTACCTCTCACCTTTCAAGATGGTGATGTCTATTGTGGGCTTGACCATGGGCATTGGATAGATGGGGTCTTTCATCATCCTGGCGTATCTCGAAGAGGTGACTGAGGACGGTTGTTCCGAAGGTCCGCAGCATCGCACACACGAAAGCCTTCGGATTTCCCATCTCGGCGAACTCTTTTCCAACAAGACACCGGCATTCACGGTGGATACCAAGAGCATGAGAAACAAAGGACTCATCTTCGGATGATCCAACTAAAACAGAAGAGTAACAGAAATAATTAAATCAGCCCCTCAAGCCAATTGTTTGTTCTGATTTCCAAACAGACCAAATGAAATGTGCCACTTCTGACAGAATCAGAACTGGGTAAAAAAATTGACGTCAACTCTAAACAGAATAACTAAACCAAAATAGTAACCTAGCAAAGTAGCCAAACCAGAGTACGAGCAAAGCAGATTTGTGAATAGACATTTTGGTTGTCGATATTATTGGGATATTCAGGGGATTATCTAAAAATGTGAATAATGGGCAAGATCTGGAACTCATGCCCAAGTGGCTTCTGCGTGATTTCTACTTGGATTGCGTGTGCCAATGTCTCCATAACAGGGGTGCGTGCAAGTTGCACGCTCGCGTGTGCACACATGTTCATCAGCTTTTGGGATCGGCCCTCCTATCTGCAAATTAAAAAATCGACTGTTTCTTTCAGTTCTAATTTTGAACTCACCACTGAAGACATTTTTCAGGACTCTACTCAACACCTTTCTGATAACTTGACAAGTCCACCTGGAGATGAGTCTTAATGAATCTCTAATCAAGGATGGGAAATCTGTGGTCCAGGAGCGGGGGGGTGGCAAAAATGGCCTGGAGCTCATTTTTTATTTGGCCCCTTTCCAGTTCCTGGATTTGGATCCAGTTTCTAATCCCAAGCACTGAGAGACTGCTCTTAGGAGAAGGGAGCAGAGATAAGGACATGTGCATGAGGATAAGGGATTGATCCAGGCCATAGGTCCACGATCTGAACCCTCCTCTTCCTTCCCCCACCCTAAGAACATCCCTTTAACACCCCCACATCTGGCTTTGACGCAGGCCTGGGTGTTTGTCCTGATTTCCAAAGTGGACCATAGGAGGGAAAAGGCTCTTTATCCCTGCTCTGTGTGATCCCGTTTTTGAGATTTAAATATGAACCTGGGGTCTCAAGACAGCAATGAACATATGGCATATTCAAACTGCGGTCCTGTCCCTCAGTATCAGCTCGTGCGACCCCATGTGGCAACCAGACCTGCAGTTTGGGAATCTCTTGCCGCTTTCAGACATGACCCCCTCCCTGCCCCCCCCCAGCACGCATATTTGGGCTGCAGCGGGGAACGCGCAACCCAAATATGTGGGGGGATTGGCCGGTCCAAAATCCCCTCCATGACTTTGCCGGCAAAGCCGCGCGGCGGGACCTTTGGGACCAGCTGATCCCCGTGCATATTCAGGCTGCACATTCCTCCCCGCAGCCCAAATATGCGTGGGGGGGGGGAGCATGTCTGAAAGTGGTCTCTGTTCTAGATGTTAATAACCGCACCGATGGCTGATTTTTGTCAAAGTCTATATAGCCCTTGGGAAAATACATAGCAGAAGAATATAGTGCACTGAGTCAGAGTCTTGATACTGGACAAAGTGTACCAAGATCTGTGGTTCAAAACCAAAACCAAAAAAACCCAGCATCCGGAGATAACTTGTTTCCTCTTGACATGACAGGTTTATCTTCTTGAGAAGGTGCTGGCAAGAACCTCTTATTCATTCCACCATCAGCTTTGCTTACAACTTAGATTTGGCTGGCAGTCTATATGTCTGCAGGAAATAAATCACATCTCTTACAAATTCCTATGCCGGAGGAACATTCGGCCCCACTTTCAGATACTGATCGGCTGTGCTCACTTGTGTCTGAAATGATGTATTAGCGCAAACGCGGGATGCCTGAGAGACGGCAGCGCTGATCAAGTTCCTATTTCGTCACCTGTCACGGTTCCTTTAGTGAGAAAGGGAATGAGTGATTTTGCTGAAGCAACAAGCCAGAAACAGAATGCATAAATTCACTCATTTCTTTGCTCTAGAAAATGTCTCCTGCTAGGTACACGAGAATCACAAAAAGTCTCTATTTGGAATTCCTCTCCACCTACAGACTATCTCTTAAATAGTTATCCATTCAAATATTGGAAAATATCAGATTTGCTATAACCAAAGTGATCCGCTAAGCAGCAGTTTAACCAATTTACCAATATTGCTGGTTTACCGATATTACAGATTTTTGCCGTTTTGCCATTTCCCATTTGTTCCACAGTTGCCAGCTTATTCCATCTCCCCATAATTCCTTTCCTGTTCATACCTCACCCCACCTCACCAACATGGTTTAAAGTTTAACTCTGTTTCCTGGTTATTGGTATCATTCAGTATTTCAGAAAGTCGCTTATGGTTAACTGATAATTATATTAATAGTACCATTTGGTATTCTCAAAAGGCAATTCACTGTTATCGGTTTTAATTGATATTTTGGAAAGTCAGCTAACCATCTTGAAGTTTGCTTGCCAACTGTTTGATTATTCAGTCAATTGTTATTAACTCTGATTACCAAATTAAGCTCTACTATGGACTAAAAAGCCCAGAAATCAGACTACACATTCAGTCATTGAATTATCAACACCTTTCATTGCATTAATAGGTAGAATATTTCTTTCTTCTGCTCATCTCCAGCTGAGATTCAGGTCAAGACTTGACCTGAAATGTGTACCTGAAAAAACGGATATACCCAACAAATTTCTGGTGGCCAAATTGCCCCCACAACATCGGGTACTGATTGGGTACCCAATGTCCTGGAATATTGACTTCTGGTCCTGTAATGTCAAATTACAGTACCGATTTTGTTTACTTCCAACACCTATTTTTTTGGTTTTCCTTCTTGGAAAGTCAACTTCTGATTCTGATTTTTTTATTGTTCATCCCTTTTTCTTATTATTTTCTGTCCTGATATACTGATCGGCAATCATAAAATTGAAACATTGGTACTGGAAATTATTAACAATATGGGGGGTATCTGGGTACCTGATAAGTATCTGAATAACCTGCTGAGTACCCGATGCAGTACTCAAAATTGTTGGTATTGCCCGCGGGTAGCAAATGTGCAACTTTTTTCAGCTCTAGTTGGGATCAAAGATGTCTGCCCTTGTGTCAAAGTGTAATTCATATTTCTATTATATTGTTGTTCTGACTTTGAGTGTTGGGAAGTTTTAGGGGCTTTCTGGGATTGCTTTTCTTCTGAGGAGAGAGGAACAGTTTAGAATTGAGTCGGGAACCTAATTTGATACTTGCAGATAATACCCATGTTTTTGAGTACCATGTCTGTTATTCAACAGGCTACCCAATTAGCGTTCAGGTACCTGGAAAATTGATAATTTCCCTAACCAATTTTTTAGTTATTGATTAAAAAACAAATGGGGACAGAAAAATAAAACATTGGGACATTAAACCAAAAGATCAGGACCAGAAACAATTCCAGGACCAAATGTAAACATTCTGGAACATCACATACCTGATTCAGGCTGTAATTGGGTACCAATTGGTACCCGATATTTTTAAAGTCAATTCGGGTACTGGAAATTCTATGTGTATGCCTGTTTTTCTAGGTATTTGTTTCAGCTCTAAACCAAAATCTTAAGGTGTTTTACAGAATTATGTTTTACAGATTTAAAGTCTTAGGATGTCTGAATGGAAAGCACCAAACGCAAACCTCCGCCATCACATCAACAGAATCCCAAGGTCTGTTTCTCTTGTTGCAGTTTCTTCAGTCTCCCCGGTACAAAATCTGTTCCAATCAAACTCTAACATCCTTACACTTCAGTTTGGATTCTCCAAACCTTCTGAGATGTTTGGATTAGAGCTGCAGTGTGTAGCACTTTAGCTACCTGTGGGTAATACCCACATTTTCGGGCACCTCCAGCAGGCACCTGATGGGGTAGCCAGCCTCCCATCTCCCTCACCCGGGGACCAAAACTGAGAGTATTAATGGGGCATCCCTGGATTCCCCAGGACACCCTGGAACACCAATCTGGGCAGCCGCGGCTCCCTGTACTGACTCACCTCAACATCAGACTACTGTTTTTCTGGTCCTGGCTACTACGTGCTTGCTGTTCTTCCATGGCTCATGCACTACTCAGCTGAATGGGGAACTTCCCTGCTCACCTTTTTCTGAGCGTGGGGAAGTGAGGAAGACTCTTCCCATGTGCGTGTGCCCCCTGATGGTCCCCAGATGGGAAGAGGTGCCAGATGGGAAGTTCTCCACTCAGCTGAGCAGCATGCGGGTCAGGCAGGAGCAGCAGGCAGGGAGCAACCAGGAGTCTGGACCAGAGAAGCAGCAGTCCCGTGGAGAGGTGCCCAAGGAGTCGGGTAACTCGTTGGTTCACTTTCAAGTAACTCGTTGGGTAACTCGTTGGTTCACTTTCTCAGATTGTAAGCCCTAGGGGCAGGGACCGTGTCTATTTTATTACTTTGTAAAGTGCCAGGTACACTGCTGGCACTATATAAATGTTTGTTAATAATAATAATAATAATAATAATAAGTACCAGTTGGTGCCCAAACATGAGAGGTCGAGTCGGGCATCCGAAATTCGATGGGATGTCCGAATGGCTGGGCTCCCCGTTGCAATTCTGGTTTGGATTCTGGCTTAGTGGCTTTTAATTCTGAGCCCAGCTCTAATTCCCACCCCCAGTGGGTTTTACAGATCTAGGAAGTCTGGGTAAGTGATGATAAAATCAACACAATTTTAAGCTTGGCCAACAAGAATTGAACGTCAGAGGCCTTCGGCAGCTTGACCATCACAAATTTCTTCTGCACTTTGGAGCACTGTGTTCTCAGAGGGCAAAAATGTCTGCACAGAGAACAGCCAGTGGTGCCACGTCCTCATTACAAGGGCCAAAGCATGCTTGGATCTGTCAGCTTTCTTCATTAATGAGATTTAGCTACTGTAAGGAAAGGCTCTTTTCAGCTAATTTTATTACAAATGAGGAATTTTAACGAGAGTGTGATCTTTCTCCTAACACCCCCTCAACGCCCTGATTTGCTCCCAAGAAGCTTCACATAAACACTGTCAATTCCTGTGGATTATTTACACGAATAAACACAATTAAAAAAATAATAATTCCACCCAGCGCCAACACAATAAAACCTTTTCACGTCTTAAGTGGAAATGTCTTCCACAATCAATAACAGTTAAAGCCGAAACCTTCCAAACAGATCATGACTCAGCCTCGACCCTTTTTACTTCTATCAGAATGCTGACAAGCTATTAGAAAAGTACAAGAAATTAGAGCAACTAGAGCTGGAAATAATATTCCCTGAAATGGCTATAGCCAATGAATTTTCCCACTTCAAATTGATTATGAAGCATGCATTGTTTCTGCTTCTGCTTCATTTGTTAACAAGGATGACATGCCCAAGACATGGAATGTGCCACTTTACTCGGTGCTGGTGAGATTGGGTTCATTTTGAGGCACCACTCTTGAAGGCAGATGTTGAGAAATCAGAGAAGATTCCCCAGGAGAGGGGAATGCTAAGATGCCAACGGGCCTGGAACGTAAGTCAGATAAAAAAAGGAAAAGAAGACTTAGGGTGTTCACCAGGGCTAAAACGAGATTTCGCCCTTCTTGAAAATCTCGTTGAGAATAAGCTTTTTGCTAGATTTTCTCGTCTCGGGAATTTCACAAAACTCGGATGTTCTTGCAAGAGTCTCGCGAACCTCAAAATAGCAAAAATAAATTGGCCACCAGGGCTGTTGGCGTGTGTGTGGCCATTTTGGGTGTTTTCAGACGTGACGAGATCAAGCTGAACCACACTGAACCACGGTGAACCCCGCAGCGGGGCGAAAGGCCCCTGCACGTCTGCACAGCGTGCGCCAGATGTTGGCCACGCTGAATCTGCAGACGGGGTCAATTTGAACCACGCTTCCCGGGCTAGCCGGGGGAAGGTCCCGGGAAGCGTGGTCAAATGGACCGCGGGCCGTGGCGAACAAAAAGTAACGTCTGTTCGCGTGCCACGGGCCGGGATCCCCGGCGGGATCCCGGGCCGTGGCACGATCGGCCAGACGCGGCGGCCGCATTGGCCCCGCCGCCCGCCCGTCTCCTCGGAGGGCGGGCGGCGGGGTGCGTGGAGGGGGCGGGGCCGTGCGGCCGCACGTTGCGCCGCGCGGCCCCGGCTCCTCCCACTTTCCCCGCCGGGATCCCCCCGGCACGTCTGTTGGGCCGTGCCGGGGTGACCCCGGCGGGGAACGAAGACGTTCGTTACGGTACGGGGCCAAAGGGCCCCGTAACGTCTGAAAATACCCTTTGTGCATGTGCAAACCATTTCTGGGGTATTTTTGAGATTCCCGAGACTCTCGCGAGATTTCCTCAGGGTTGCGAGATTCACAGGAGTCTTGCGAGAATGAGTTTCATTCTTGTTTCAGCCCTAGTTTTAACAGTCATGACATTGGCCGGCTGTGGCCTGAGACCCACTAGCGCGTGTGTTCACACACAACCCGATGTGGGTCTGCTTCTGCCCTGGGGTGGGTAGCTAGCTGGTTCAAGATGTGCCCTGGGCCCAATCCTGTTTGCCCATCCTGGGCCAAGGGCCACCCACACAGGCCAAAGCGGGGCCAATGCATCTGTTTGGCCCCACCATCCCCACCTTGGGGGAGGGGCTGCCCTGGTCATGTGCCATGGCTGGTCGCTATGGCTGCATGTCCTGGGGGGGGGGCAGGCAGGCCACTGTAAACGGGGCAGGTGCCTGCATGTTTGTTGAGGTCCTGCCTGTCCCTGGTTATGCAGGCAGCGAGATGACTCTCCTGGCGGCAGGCATGTTTGTTTTGTGCCACTTGCTGACCCGGGCTGGGAAGCCACCTAACCTACATGTTTGTTTTTACCCTAAGAGGGGACATGATAGTAGCTTAGGGGTGGGAAACCTTGGGCCTGGGGGCCAAATGTGGCCGGTAGTTAGTTTATATTTGGCACCTTTCCAGTTCCTGGATCCGGCCTCTAGATCCAGTGTCTGTCACCAAGCAAGCACTGAAAGACTGAACTCAGGGGTAAGAACGTGGAGACGAGGGCATGCACACAAGGATAGGGAACAGATCCATGGCAGAGATCTATAAACTGGAGCCTCTTCTTCCTAAGAGAACCCTTTACACGCCCCATGCCCCCCCCCCCGTCTTCTAATGTAAATTGAATGAATTAAATGTTACCTGGGAGGGAAAGGGTTCCCAGCCCCTGTGCTAACGGAACCAAACAGGCAATTTGGGTAATAGGTAGGGGTGGGAATTCCGGTTCTCCCGAGATCCGATATTGCCGGTATTTGGGTGTATTGGTTTAATCCAATAAATCTGATATTTACCTGTACCGGCATACTGGATTTTTAACATTGGCCCCAGTACCAGATTTTTTACATTGCGGCCATTGAAGTCAATAGCCGCAATGTAAAAAATCCGGTACTGCAGCCTATGTTAAAAACCCTTTATGTCGATACCAGTAAATCCGGTACCATGGAGATCCGATACCGGTACATCCGGTATCCGGTATTCTCCCCGGTGTCCCACCCCTACGTATGGTGCTGTCTATGTTTTTACTTGGTTTCTTTGAGTACCTGTTGCAGCGGGATCAAATAAACTAAGAAACGGGGTAAACAAAGCTGCATGTTTTGCAGTGCCGGCCACGATGGATTTGTACATTCATTAGTGGGAACAGAGATGCAACCGATCCTCACGATTACAAACACTCGGATGCTCGTCAGCCCCAGCCAGAAGCTTTTTTTTCTCCCTTCTTTTTTTGCAATCTAGAGACTCTGCTCTGTGATAGCAGTCATGTTCAGCTTGAATCAGAGCAGACTGGGGGTATGAATAATGTATTTTCCTCCTGCAGCGCTGGGTAAATGCAAAATCAATGTTGACCTGCCTCAAATAGAAGCCGATAAGCTTTTCACCTGTCATGAACTACTTATGTTCAGGAGTTGTGATTCTAAAACACCAGCTGGGATCACAAAGGCAGAGGCAGAGAGCTTGAGCGCATGATACAACTCTGGCCTTAACAAAAGCTCTATCAGGGATGAGCTGAGGATTCAATCATGAGAGTCGGTTCAGGATCAGCGATGGACATCAGGGAGCAGCAGGACACAGACTAGATAACAAGACAGAGAGCGAACAAATGAGGCAGGCAGGCAGAAGGACCATCGTTGGAGCAAACAGAAGCATCAGTTTCAAGGAATACTTCCCAAAGGCCCCCCCTAAATTAGTTGGGGGGCTACGCCAAAGAGAATTCTGCTTCATTTCTTTTTTGTTTCATTTTGGGGGGGTAAATTCATGGATTTAAATTTATTTATATTTATTTATTTTTAAAATTTCTACCCCCACCCCATTCTGCCCCAGGCAGCTTGGGGGCGTCTTACATAAGAATTCAAACGTAATATAAAAGCATTATTAAAAACAACTAAAACAAAAGATCGCATAAATATCCTAAGCAACAATTAAAATTGGTAGAGCTAAAAATCCCGTCCCCTAATCCTACCCCCCACCCGCCAGGGGCATTGGACAAACAGGGACATTTGTCCCAGGGCTCGTACTGGCTGGGGGCCCATTATTAAAGGTAGCTAAGCCACCCTTCCCCCCTTCTTCTCTTTTTAAATTGCCACCTGAGCTGGCTGGGGGCCCTTCTGACTGCTATGTGGACCCCCACCCTGCCCACGGTTTCAACATTGTGTTTGACACAATGTTGCAACTGTGACAGGGAGGGCGAGGGAGGGGCCCCGTGCAGCAGTCTGCGTCAGGTCAGGTCACACTCACAAGCCTTGCGGTTCGGCTCCCCCCATGGTGCCGCGGCACGGAGGAGTCCTCCCCACCAGTCCAGACATGGTCCGGGCAGGGCTGGCTCAAGGGAGGCCCAGTCCGAGTGGGAAGGTGCCCGGCAGCATGAGTGGAGCCGCTGCCAGACACCTTCCCACTCTGGTGCTCCCAGCATCAAGCCAACCCAGTCTTCCCCGCCCCTGGCCTCCAGGGCTGGTTGGGTGGGCCAGAGCAGCAATGACACTGTTGCTGCTGGCTGCGCTTGGCCCCAGTGTGCAGGCAGTGAGCCACGAGGGACAGAGTGCACCATGGGACCAGATCACCGCTGGCCCAGAAGATGGATGGGCCCAGCAGCAGACCTCCAGCAGCACGTTGCAGACTCTTCAGAGAGCAAGTCCTGAGCACCAGCAGCCCAGCACCCCTAGACCGGCCGAGCTGGGAGGTGCCCCTAGGCCAGCCGGCGGCTTCACCACTGGCAGGAAAAAAGAGGGGGGTCGCAGACATTTCTTGTCCCTGGGCCCATCCCAAGCTAGCTACACCCTGCCACCTGCTGTCTCCGTCACCAAAAGCTCGGTGGAACAGCGAAGTCTTAGTGTCGTTGGAAAGAGGGAAGATCTTGGGACTGGAAGGGAGTTCCACAGCCTCGGAGTGGTCACCGAGAATGCCCTCCCCATCATGGCCCCCCAGGACACCTGGAGAACCTCAAGAAGGGCACTCCCTGCTGACCACAGGGGCTGATCCAGGACCCAGGGAGTGGGGCGGTCTCACAAGTAGGTCAGGCCCAGAGTTTTAAGGGCCGTATAGGTTACAACCAACATTTTGAGCCAAGCCAAGGTGTGCCTCAAGCCAGTTGTGCCCCAGGAAATTTAAACTACGGCTTATTTGATTGATAAGAAACCTCTTTGAGTAAAACCCAATCACCGATTGAAGATTATAGATCCTGTTTCATCACCAGATACTAAAAGATGTACAGGTTTCTTACACTGTTGAATTTACAGCTGATCAAAAGCTGAACTCACCACTCAGAAGTGCCATTCAACTTTACCACTTCTTCAATTATAGCAGACTTCTCACACCTAGTAATAGCTGTGTATGGAAACTAGGGCTCACACAGGATATCAAGATTACTGAATATCTCATTGAAATCCCAGTGCTTGGTTCATCCCGGGATATACTGAGCACCGGGACATCTTCACTGAGTTCTAAGGGGGAAAACACCAAACCTTGAAGTTGTCTTTTCTTTATTAAAGATCTCAAATTCCTTCTGGGATACTTTATTGTGTGGAGGCCCAATTATAGCATTTTGGTGGGGCCAATGCCGTGGCCCGTGGATCTCGCATGCAAACCCTCGCGGAAACCATGCACGCCACTATTGCAGGTCCACTGTGCCGCAGGGAAACTGCATGTGTGCGCGCTCATGCGGGGGGAGGTTTGTGCATGGAATCTGTGGACAATGGGATTGGCCCCAGTGTCTACAAATTCACATTTTCTTTGGATTGCAGTATCATCATCTTACCCTGGAAGTGGCAGGGTCACCCTTCGTTGAAATGATGACATCGTTCAGAGGTAGATTTTAAGCGCAGGTGGAGACTGAATGGGAGGTCTTTTTGTCAGGGAATGGCTCGAAGGTTTGGACAGAAATAACGCGGGATGTCGAGGAGAATACAGCTGAGAAATATCTATCTTTGGCAGTCAGCCTGCTGGTAACTCCCTGTGTTAACAATGTTTTCAAGATAGTGGCTGAGGAGCCTGATGAGCGTTGCTAGCAGAGTTCAAGCAGCTCAAGGCCAGAAAGACTGCTGGGAAGTGCTGATTTTCTCAGCGCACATTTTTTATGTGCCCAACAGTGATATAGAAAACGCTAATAGATAGACTAGAAAATGCCCTTCTACCTAGGGCTGCACTGAATGAATTTTATGAGTATTTCTGAGTTTTCGAGGATCAGCTCCGAGTGTTCAGCCAGCCCTCGGTAACTCGGTGGAATACTCAATACTCATTAGAATATTAAGTAAAATAAAACTGAGTACTGAGTATTTTCTGAGTGCCAAGTAGCGAGTTCCCTTATACAGGAGTAGGAAAAGCCCCGTATGTTGCTGGGAAAACCCTATATGTTGCCCATTCAAAGATTTACCCACGTACCGAGTATTCGACCAAGTACCGAGCTGATTCCTTGGTTCCTCAGTGCTTGTTAAAACCAAGTTGAATACCAAGATACTCGGCAAAAACGGAGTAATTTTGACTATCGAATTTCAGCACTACTTCTACTCTAAATCAATACACCAGGAGTGCAGAACCTTGTCCTTCCTGAGTGCCACTTGGGAAAATTAGTACAAGTTCTGTAGGGTGGATAGCAGTTGCGGATTGGGGTGTTCCAGGGGTGGACTCAGGATGAAAGATGGATGGGAAGGGTTCAGATCTATGACGGAAGTGGGCAAAGTGTGGCTGTAGAGAGCCACATATGGGTCTCTGGCTCCACTGTGGTAAATGGATGCGGCTCTTGTGATGACGAAGCACTTCCCACTACGGATCCATCTCCAGTTCTTGTGTGCATGGGCCTCCTCTTCAGTCCCTTCCCCTGAGCTCACTTTTTTAGTGCTTGATGGTGGGGATTGGATGCATGAGCCTAGGCCAGGAATTTAAAAAGGGACAAATGAAAAGAAAGGAAATGGAAAAGCCATGGGCTAAATTTGGCTCACGGGCTAGATGTTGTCTACCCCTGGAATACTGAGGAGTCAATTCCTAGTAGGAAGTCGAGAGAGAGAGTAGGCCATTCTGAATGGTCAGTACCTGCTAATTGGGTACTGATTCTAATACTCGAACGTCAGGGGCCGATTCGAAGACCAGAAATGTGATGCTATCCCCGTTTGGGTGGGTTGGCGTCCTCGTTTCAGCACTGTAGCAATTGCTTTTAGACTAGGCCTGCGTTGGTCCCACATTTCTTGAATGAGTCCAGAGTCTGAAAGCCTATTATTTAAAAAGAAATAAAAAGAATATATGGATCCTCTTTCTCGATGATGAAGCTGGGAGAGGATGGGCTGCAATCTAGAAGCCACTGAAACCAAGGGTGAAAATCCCAGTGACGTTCTGTGGGCCGGGATTGCAGAAGACGGTGTTTGTCTTCAGACCATGAGATCTGCAGCACTGCCACGGCGAACCAGCTGCAATAATTTCACTCCTGAGCCCTCTGGCTGCTGGTTCTTAGCTCAGCTAGGAAAAACAAATCCCCACTCGAAACCATGGTGATTCAAAGGCAAAACAGAGAACCGCAATTTGCAGTTTGGGATTATCATTTCCTTTTCTGCAGAAGGCAGCTGGTTTCCCTCCATCACATTGGACCCGGCAGAGAATTCAGGGAACTAACCCGGCCGAGGAAACCGACTGAGGTCTCACCGAGTGTAGGCTCCTGGTTGCATGCCGTAAACAGGGGCATAGTTATCATAGGGGCAACAGGTGCAGCCACACCGGGGGCACATGAACCTGCCCCCACACGGATGTAGAATGCATCTCCGTCCAGAACTCTGCTGCCGGGGTCATCCACCTCACCCGTCGCTTCGACCACGTGCAGCCCCATCTCTCTTCACTGACTCCCCCTTCCTGAACGAATCCTGCACAAGCTCCTAGTCTTCACCTATAAAACTCTTCACAACCTGGCTCCCCCTACCTCTCTGTGCTAATTTCCCTCCATATTATTATTATTATTATTATTATTAACAAACATTTATATAGCGCCAGCAGTGTACATGGCACTTTACAAAGTAATAAAATAGACACGGTCCCTGCCCCTAGGGCTTACAATCTGAGCAACAGGAGCTGGGGGAGAGACATAGGAAGGGGAACAGAGGGAGAGACAAGGGGTCTAACATTCATGAAGATGCGAGGTCTCAAGTGCACGTACTTGGCTTGGTTACGATGAGAATGACAGCAGGCAGGTCCATGTGGCAAGGATAAGGGTAAACAGATCGTAGGTATAGGAATAGTGGCTCAGCAGGATAAAGAGTCAGACAGAGCAGAGTGGAAGAGGTGAGTTTTAAGGAGAGATTTGAAGGTATGAAGGGTGGGGGCAAGGCGGATGTGGACAGGGAGGGAGTTCCAGGCATGGGGGGCAGCAAGTGAGAAGGGACGAAGGCGCTTAGGGGAGCAGGGAAGGCGTGGAAGGGTGAGAGAAGGGACAGAGGAGGAGCGAAGTGCACGGGCTGGAGTATGGAGGGCGATAAGTGCAGAGAGGTAGGGGGGAGCGAGGTTGTGAAGAGCTTTATAGGTGAAGACTAGGAGCTTGTGCAGGATTCGTTCAGGAAGGGGAAGCCAGTGAAGCGAAGAGAGGAGGGGCTGCACATGGTCGAAGCGACGGGCGAGGTAGATGACCCTGGCAGCAGAATTTTGGACAGAGATGAGGGGAGAAAGGTGAGACCGGGGAAGGCCAGTGAGAAGGAGGTTACAGTAATCGAGGCGAGAGATGACCAGAGCATGAACAAGAGTTTTGGCAGACGAGACAGAGAGAAAAGGGCGAATCTTAGCAATGTTATGGAGGGAGAAGCGACAGGATTTAGCAACAGAGTCAATGTAGGGTTTAAAAGAAAGGGGTGAGTCAAAGATGAAGCCTAGGCTACGGGCTTGGGGGACAGGCAGGATGGTGACTCCATCAATAGTTATTGACAGTGAGGAAGGAGAGGAAGGATGAGGGGGGAAGATAAGGAGTTCAGTTTTAGCCATGTTGAGTTTGAGTTGACGTTGAGACATCCAGGTAGAGATGTCAGAGAGACAGTTGATGAGACGAGCTTGAACAGAGGGAGAGAGAGAGGGAGTAGAGAGATAGAGTTGAGTGTCATCAGCATAGAGGTGGTATTGGAAGCCATGGGAGGCAATGAGTTTGCCTAAGGATGAGGTATAGATCGAGAAGAGGAGAGGGCCAAGAACAGAGCCTTGAGGAACACCAACTGAGAGGGGGAAGGAGGAGGAGGTGGAGTTGGAGAGAGACACATTAAAGGAGCGGTCAGAGAGGTAGGAGGAGAACCAGTTATGGACAGAGCCACAAAAGCCAAGGGAGTGAAGGGAATCCAGCAAGAGTGAGTGGTCAACAGTATCAAAGGCAGCAGAGAGATCAAGGAGGACAAGAATGGAATAGAGACGTTTAGATTTAGCCACCAGAAGATCGTTGGTAATCTTAGCCAGAGCAGTTTCAGTAGAATGAAGGGGGCGGAAGCCAGATTGGAGGGGGTCAAGGGAGGAGTTGGAGGATAGGAAGTCAAGGCAGCGGGAGTAGACAACACGTTCAAGCAGCTTGGAGAGAGGGAGAGACAAGGAGTGTAACATTCACCAAGATGTGAGGTCCCAGGTGCACGCGCTTGGCTTGGCTACATCGAGAATGATGGGTGGTTGGTCCGTGTGGTGAGGATATGAGTACACAGAGCTCAGATAACAGATTGTATTGAATGAATGGAGGGTATCAGCAGGAGTTAGGAGAGTTCACTCCAGTCCGTGAACTCCGCTCCTCCTCTGTCCCCTCTCTTGCCCTCCCACGCCTCCCCTGCTCCCCTAAATGGCTTCATCCCTTCTCCCTAGCTGCCCTCCACACCTGGAACTCCCTCCCTGCCCTCATCGCATTGCCCCCTCCCTTCGTACCTTCAAATCCCTCCTCAAGACCCACCTCTTCCGCTCTGCCCTCCCTGACTCCTCGTTCCCCTCTCCTAACTCCTGCTGATACCCTCCATTCATTCAATACAATCTGTTATCTGAGCTCTGTGTACTCATATCCTCACCACACGGACCAACCACCCATCATTCTCGATGTAGCCAAGCCAAGCGCGTGCACCTGGGACCTCACATCTTGGTGAATGTTACACTCCTTGTCTCTCCCTCGGTTCCCCTTCCTTTATCTTTTCCCCTGCCCCCTCCCAGTCTCTCAGATTGTAAGCCTTAGGGCAGGGATCGTGTCTATTCCATTATAAAGCACCAGGTACATTGCTGGTGCTGTATAAATGCTTGCTAATAATAATAACAACATGCACACCGGAGTAGACTTCCTCAGCAGTGGGCCCACCCCACCTTCTGCAACCAGACCCCTTCCCATCTAGCTACACCGCTGGATGAAAAACAAGATCCTAGTGAGTGTTCTGTATGTGAACCGCACCCGTCACACAAAAGTCCTGTCACGGAGCTCGCCGCATGGTGGGACAGAAGGGGCCCGGGCACACTCAGTCAACTCACTCTCTCTTTCAGCCTCAGTTCCCCATCTGTAAAATGGGAATAATAATGAAGGTTATCTGAAGGGCTTCTAGATAAGAATTGTAAAGTACTTGCAACTTGGAACGTACTATAGAAATGATCAATAATATAAGCTGCATACCCCTGTCCAGCACAACACCACAGGTGTCTACCGCAGCTTCGGGTAACGATCATCTGAAAAGTCGGTGGGGCTGATGCCATGCCGCGCACAAGCCTTGAGGATCCCATGTACGCACAGTGCATGCAACCCATGCGCCCCTCCATTGTGGGCACATTGGGCTGGGCAGAAACCATGCGAATCCCACAAAGATGTTTGGGATTGTGACCACTATTATCCCTTCATGCACATCACCTAGAGCAGGACAAGGAGAGCAGCCAGTGGCTGTTGTTGTTTGCTGGCCATGTTCGAAAGAGGGTGGCATCATCTTTACGGTCCACCCCATTGCTGACATGGCTACCCCCCCTTCAGAGGATGGGGCAAAGCCAGAGGTCCTGGGGGTGGGAGGCATGGGTTTGTTATCAAGGCAAAACCCTACACACAACGTCGGGACTCCCAGGACAAGGCAGAATGAGTGTCCCTCTGTGGCCATAGTGCCACATCAGTGACCCTCTTAGACTAACCTACAGCTGCAGGGTGGGGACATTTAAGTCACCAAAGCCATTGTTTGCCAGCTACTCCAACGCATTCAGACTCACCTTGTGACTCAAAATCCCCTTCTCCCAGCTGTCTTGCCGTTGCTTAGTGAACCTCATAACAGGAAAGTCCCTGTTCATTCAGCAGTTCCTCTCACCGCTTTCTGCTGCTGCAGCAACTTCTTTGCCGGCATCCAAGTGAAACACTGAGTGTCCGGCCAACTTCTTATGAAACTCAGAAGCTCCTAAGCAGGCAGCTTGCAAATAAGTTTGCTTTTGTGGGGACTCCAGCCGGTGTCTTCTTTTGCCTTAGTTACTTTAAACATTCGGAGAGAACCCACCCCACAGGAATAGCTCCTCTCCCAAGAATGGAGCAGGAGCATTTATAAAACAAATCTTTCTTTTCAGTCAAAAGGAAGACAAAAGGGCTAGGCTAGGAACACATGGAACTCATTTTCCATCTGGAGATTCAGCATCTTTCTTAGGCAAAACACAGACCTGTCTTTTACGTACCGGATGCCAAGCAAACCAAAGCATCGACCAGGATTCCACAATGCAATCTACAGCTGCTCTCAACTTTAATGCAAAAGGAATGGCCAACAAGACACGCGACACGTAAACCCAGCTGCTTGGATCGAAATGGGGCAATGCCTGCTGGAAGCTTAGTCGTAGTGTCAGGATTTATGGACTGAGTAGGTCTAGAACCAGCATCTGTGGGGATGTAAATCAGTAGCTGGATGTAGGAGGGAATTACAGGCCAATCAGCTCAGCTAAAACGGGTAGCTGATTTATTATCCATCGATTATATCCACAATTTTGGGTACCATGTCAGGTACCCAACGAGCTATCCTGGGTACCAGTCAAGTACTCGATTACCTGAAATATCAGGAATGGTCGGTATCAATTTACTGATTACCGATCGGTAAATCAGTTCAGAAAAATAGTGAAAAAAACAGGATGGAAACATTTGAAATTGGGATTGCAACTCGAAAAATCAGTACTAGAACAGTAGGGATGGGAATTTTGGTTTTGGATAAAACCATAAACCAAAATTCTGGTTCATTTTCAGTTTCTGTGTTTCAGATTTTTTGCATTTTTTTTTTTCTTTCTGGTTTGTAGGGGCAGATTTTCTGTTTTGTTCTCTGGTTTATTTTTTTCCTGGTTTGACTTCAAGTCAAATTGGGTACCATAAATTTGACGGGCGTACCCGTTTTGGCGGGTACCTTTTTCAACTCTACTGGGGATGAGAATGGAGGGGCTGTCTACACCCTCCTCCACCCACTCTGAAAATTCCCTCATGGCGCCCAGTCTCCTCAGAAGGGGCACCTCTAAGGTGCAAGACCTGTGCTCAAAATGAGCCCCCTCCACCATGGTAGCTACACTACTGAATCACAGGGTGCATTAGACACAGACGCGCCCNCCCCCCCCCCCGGAATGAGAAAGAATGAGAAAGATGGAACACGATTAATCCAGAAACAATGGATGTGGTCCAGAACTCACCTGCTCACAGCTTACATGTGTATGCACGAGTTCCACACGATTTCCATCACAATCAACCACGATCCCTGGAACGGGGGGTGGATTGCAAATCCAGTTGCATGCACGCATCATGTGGGCCTCATGCGCTCATCTACAGGACTTGGAATTGGACCCGCTAACATCAGGCAGTGTCCCATCATGGCAGTCAATTCATCTTACTTTCTCCCTTTTCAAAGGACCATCCCTCCAATTCCCAACTTCCGAATACAATCCCACGTAAGAAGGTGTTTCTACATACTCTAATCTCTATCATTTCTGCACCCAACTAGGCTGGAAATATGCCTTTCAACACAAATGAAAAAGAAGGAATTGTAGAAAGGGTGAAAGTCTTTGGTTCCTGGCCTAGGATCGCTAAATAACAAGATTGTGTTGTCACTATTACATGCTACTGGATTTGGATATGCTAATTTCTGTGCACTCCATGGTAAAAGAGGTCGGCACTGTGGAGATATTAGAGTACTTCTCCAACAGACTACTTTGAATTTTAAGCTTGTAACGGACTGTCTGGCTTCTTGGACGCAGAATGTACTTTGTAAGTGCAAGACAGATGTAGCATTAGGGAGGTCTTAGTCTGGGTTTTTCCAGCCAAACAATATATTACAACCACCACCCTCTGACATCAGATATAAGGCTGTGAATTGAAGGAAGCCTTGCAATTTCTGCTCCTGAATCTGAATGAAAAGAGGAGTCCGATTTTCATGATTTCTATCCGTCTTTTTCTGCTGGACAAGGTGATTCACCTCCTCCACCTCTGCACACGGGCAATTTGCCCTGCACGCTACGCTATGAAGTTAATCGTCAGCTGTAGCACAAAGGCGTGCCACGAGGCACCAGATTATAGGTACACATCTGGCAATCTCAGTGTAAACATGGGCTGGATGGTTCAGCAAAACAATCTTTGTGGAACAAGATTACAGAAACCTACTGGGTTTTGTTCCATAGCATATTTTTGCAGGGTTCTGAGGCCGTTTTTAGACGAGCGCGGTGGCGCCCGCGCTTGTTTTCAAAAAAGCCGGCAGCCCGTTCCACACGAGGCGCTGCCGCCGAATACGCGCATGTGCGGCCGACGCGCATCCATTTCCGGCCGCGTATGACCAGCCTCGATCGCTGACCCGGTCAGTTCGCGCCCGGAAATGGATGCGCGTCTGCCACGCATGCGCGTATTCGGCGGCAGCGTCTCGTGTAGAACGGGCTGCCGGCTTTTTTAAGAAACAAGCGTGGGCGCCGCCGCGCTCGTCTGAAAACGGCCTATGATTATGTGATTATGTAGGAACCTCTCTGTTGGGACATTTTGAGAGATGTAAAAAAATATCCCTAATAAATAACTGTTCCAATTAGAGCTGAAATGAGCACCTGCAAAAACAGGTTTACCTATCGATTTTCCAGTACCCGTATCAACTCAAACGTTTTGGGTACAAATCCATTCCTAACCTGAGCTCCCACATTGTTGTCTTCTGGTCCCAATTTTTTGGCTTTCTGTCCTGATTTACCAAATGGTAACTGAAAAATCAGTACCAGAAATTACCAATTTTTCATGTATCTAGGTTCCCAATCGGTGACCAGGTAGACTGTCAAATATCCGACATGGTCCTCAAAAATGTGGGTATTACCCATGGGTACCAAATAGTTACCCATTTCAGCTCTCATCCCAATTAATGAAGAGATTACCCTAGTCACAATTCCAATTCCAAGAGTTCTACCATTCCAACAGTATCTAGCATGATTATCAGTGTATCAGTACTAGTGTCCCAATTAAGAGGAGCTTGGGAGGGAAGATGGCACACGATGAATGTGCCCTCTCATTGGCTTGGGCTGGGCACATAGTGCAGTGCTGGTGCTACTAGTGGCCTCGTGCTTCGCTGTCCAGATGATGACTCTTCATCGGCAGGTGCTAACTGTAGGCTAGTGCTTGTTTGGCTGGAGGAGACCTGATTGTCTCAAGCTTGCCCTGTTCTGTGCCTTCCTGTTGGGGGAATGGCTCCCCATGTGAAGATGCTATCTCTGATGCCATGCTATCTTGACCACAGGATGTCTTGACATCCCCCCTTCTGGAGGCTGGTACCATGCTGTGAATGTTGAGGTGTCCACGCCGCAGAGTGATGGGCTTATAATCTGGAGGTCCGAATCAAAAAGTAGACAAATCCTGTCCCAATCAACTTACTAAGCTTGTTGTTGAACCTTCAGTGCCTGAGGGCCAGTGGCAGGGTCACGTCCCTGGTTCAATCATAGCAGGATGAGCTCCCCATTTAGCCATTAACTCATGGATGATTAATCAAGCATTACTCCAGTTAGGCCAAAATAGGGCGATATAAATCTCAAAAAGCTCTAGAGAAGAGAAGGAGTGTGAAAGGGGGAGTAGAAGTCCCAAAGAGGACTGAAGGCTGCTTCCAAGCTCAAAGCAGGTAGTTCCATGAGGTAGGGTGAAGGGACCCTAGGAAAGGATAGTATTAATGTCACTGTGTGTGGTTATCAGGAGGGGAGGCTGACCAGAGAATCCTGTCCTGGACTTCTCATGGCCCCACCCGTTTGGAGCACCTTAGTATCATGATGGTCCACAGGGAATGGGGCCTAGAGCTGAGGAACCTAATTTGGTGCCCATGGATAATACCAGCGTTTTCAGCTGCTTGTCAGGTTTTGAATGGGCAAAACCAGTAATTTCCAGTACCCATTTTCCCAATTTTCTGGTTACCAATCGGTAAATTGGGATGGGAAACCAAAACAATAGATACCGGAAGACACTATTCTGGGGCATTGAATACTCAAATCAGGCACTAATCACGTATCAGTTAGTACCTGAATGTTGTGGGTTGATCAGAGTACTGAAAATTAGACAGATATGTGCATTTTTGCAGGCACTTGTTTCAGCTCCAATGGGGCCCTATCGGAAACGTGGTGAGAGAAGCTCTTTCCCCTGCTCCTCTTCTGATATAGCCCACCCCGATGTCCACAGAATGCCATTGGGAACCTGACATCTGGACCATTTGAAACAGCAATCTAATCTACCTGGGAAATACTTCGTCCCTACTCTTCATAGTTTACACATGTGCTTAACTTTATGAACGGCCACTGTAGTAGTAGTCTGCCCTCCCAAGGGGTGGATCCCACTACTCTTATGCCTATTCTTGCTCCTAGGAGCAGGGTGCTATTCCTTCATCGGCTAGTCAGTTGTCTGCTCAGCCTAACTGAGGTCCCAGTTCTCAGAACTTCATGGCATTACAGTCAACCTCCCCCCACACCCTGTTTTTTAGAACCTCTGAAGGAACTCTCCCCATTGTGGGGAGAGTTCTCCCCTGCACCGTGGTTCCCCCTCCAGCTCTAGTTGAATCCATAAAGCTGCCTTGACCAAGTCTTGGAAGCCCCCTTTTCCCTCCTGATTGAACCTCTGAGACTGCCTTGTGCTCCCAAACCACACTCCAGCCGGCTGCTGGAAACTTCCTGCTCATCTGCCACTTGACAGACCTAGTGCTACTCTCTTGAACCCCCCACTCTGAAGCCACTGAACGGTCACAAGGTGGCACTAGCAGGCACAACCCAGAGCCTGGAGATTAGCCACTGTGCAGACTAGCTGCCCTGCTCAGCACAGGTGGGCCTGTCCCCCATAGAGTGTTGTGATGTCACAGGGTGATTTCCGATGTTCCGAGTCTGAAATTCACCTCGCCTGAATCACAGTCAAACACGGGCCGTGTTTGATTGTGGTGAACGTCTGTTTGCTCACCACCAGATGTTCACCACAGTCAAACGCGGCCCGTGTTTGCATTCACCACGCTTCTGGACATCCGGACGCGAGGAAGTCGAGAAGTGTGGTGAAAGGCCACCATGGCCATGGTGAACGGAAAGTAACTTCTGCTAACTTACTGTTCACCGCGGTCAATGGAATTCACCCCCACCTGTGGTTGCAGCAGTGGCCGCATTGGCCGCTGCCCGTCGGGAGGGGGGAGGGCCACCAGAGAACGCAGGGGGTGGGGCCGTGCGATAGCACGCTGCGCCATGTGGCCCCGCCCCCTCCGGGGGTGTGTGCCGCTTTAGACATGTCAGGGGGCTGCTTTCACCACGGGCCATGGTTTGGCGGTCCCCATGGCTGGGGGCAATGAGGCACACATCTGTTGGCGCACCCCTTCACCCCCGGCCGTGGTCCAAACCACCCCACAGCCTATGGTGAAAGCGGCCACCCGTCACGTCTGAAATCACCCACAGTGTTCCATGGCAGTGTGGCTACACTGGGAAGAGGCGGGACCAAGACATTTCCATGTCCATTTCAAAAGTGGATCCACCCACACACACCATGGGAGGTGGGTGAGGTCCATGGTCCCGCTGCTGGGCGCCCGCTCAGATCCAAACCCAAATGGGTTGGACTGGGAGTGTGCCCACCCTGCTCTGAGCCTGATGGGATGAGTCAGGGACTGTCAGTATCACAAACATCCCAACATTCCAAGTGGCTGCTGAAGGAAAAGCCCTGCCTCTTTGCCCAATAAGCCCCACCCAGCCTTAAATAAGCTCCACCCCCTCACACAATTACAAATGTCCACATGCACCTTCCAACATTCCAAGTGCATAAAGAGGGACAGATGCTTTCCTGCCTCTCATTTCACTTAGTGCCTTGTCATTCCATTCTCTCCTATTGTCTCCTCAAGGGCTTTCCCCAGGATGCAACCAGGAAAGAAGTGCCTGAGGCTTGAAAACCAGCCTCCCCCCCACACCCTCTCCTGAAAGAGAGACTTTGACCTTCTGAAGATGGACCAGTGGGATTCAACACCCAAAGAGGGACTGTCCATTGTAAATAGGGAAAATTGGAAGGTATAGGGTCAGGCTGGATAATAGAGCTCCACTCTAGATCTGAGCGCAAAACCAAAATATAGGGTGTGGGAACAAACAAGACGATAGCCCGCTGGAGTCTGGATTCAGTCCATGCAGCCCCCACGCACTTCTTTAGCATGTCCAGTCTAATAAACGGGCAGCCCCCAGCACCAGTGAGAGTGATAGCAGAGAGAGGGGCCCAGGAAGCAGTCACTCCTTGGATGTTCCAGGTTTTCTGCCCACGACTCTATTGTGTTGGTGGATCTGGATGCGCGGAGACTCTATTGTGTTGGTGGGTCTGTATGCGTGGACACTCTATGGTGTTGGTGGATCTGGATGCGCGGAGACTCTATGGTGTTGGTGGATCTGGATGCGCGGAGACTCTATGGTGTTGGTGGATCTGGATGCGCGGAGATGCTGCACACAAATGATGGAATGCAGACATGTGGTTGCACATTAGCTCTCATTCGCCCATTCAGCAGGCTCCACATTCTCTGAGACCTCGTCATGAGGGGGGTAGGTTACGGGTCCAGTGGGTGGAGACCACGTGGCCGGTGGGGATGAACACCTAATAAACAGGCAGGTGGATAATGGATCGTCTGTTAACAGATTGTTTGTTAACACCCCTAGACTGCAATGGAATTAGATTTCAGACAATATAATGTGGGGTGGGGGGGTGTTGTGCCCTGAAATTGCTTCTGTCTGAAAACTAATTGGCAGGAGCTGAATCTGTCTGAGACACATCTTATTTTCTGCCTTCAAAGCTGAGTACACAAGGAAAACTGTTATGGCAACTAGTGTCTGGGATGAGAACATTTCCCCTCCAGATGCAACAGTCCTCGGGCCCTCATAAACCAACACGAGAAACTGACTTTCCCCTGCATAATAGCTGTATTCAAGGAAGGGGGGAGATTTTTGTTTGCACAGTGAATGCAGAAAGCCTTGCCTTTTGCCCATGCTGGGAGCTATGTTATGAAAAGTAGACTCAGTTTCACACTCTGTCTTTTTTATATATATACATTTTGGAACAAATTAAAAAGAAAATTTCAGTCCATTTGCAATAATGAGTTTTTCAGGGCAAGCTCCATTTGGTTCCCAATGGGCTCCTCTTCTCTGTATTACTTATGAGGGATCTGAGGGTTTACGGCAATGAATTTTTATATTAAAAGGCAGGCAAGGTTCAGTGGGGCTCAGCGGGAATGTACACAACTCTAGGCTCGCATCTCTGTGAAAGCCAGGAAATATTCCGCTGGCAAATCATCTTGTGTTGGTTCGGTGTGTGCTTCAGGCATCATAGGGCAGTTTTCCTCAGCTGGAAAATAAATGTTTGCTTCTCTCTGGCATTAAAAAACAAAATCACAAAGAGTGCAATCTTCATTCATCCAGTAGCACAAGGGAGTTGCATTCACAACACATTGGACCTGGTTTCAGCTTTAACCAAGAAAGGAATTATGGGCAAATGGCTGGAGCTGATAATTGGACAATGAAGGGGAAATGGCAAAACAGAAATATGATAAATGGTGAAACTTTGTCATGTGCTTTACCTGGGGCGGCCCTTGAAGACTCTTCAGGGGCTGCAGCTAGCAGCAGGTTAAAAATAGGGATGTGTGAATGCGGTTTGGAAGTTCGGAGTTCAGACCGAACTCGACTAGTTCAGTAGACCGAATCGAACTTCTGAACCGAACTCAAATTCGACCAAACTGTTCAGTCAAATCCGAACCAGTTTGGAAGGCCAAAAAACAGCTTAAAACACTGGTTTTGAATGTACAAACTCGGTTCAGAAGTTCGGAATTTGACCGAACTTGACTAGTTCGGTCGACCAAACCGAACTTCCAAACCGAACTCTATTTTTGAACCAAACTGAATTTCCGAACTCGGTCCTGTTTGCACATCCCTAGTTAAAAGATCAGCTAGAGGGCAGCATAGAGGGGGGAGGAGGGGGCATTGCAGGCAGGGGAAATTGTGGGGCAGTGGTTGGTAGATGCTAGAGCTGTAACCTGTTGAATTTGGGGTGCCCAAATTGCCCTGGTCACCTTCAGGCACCAACCAGCACCCGAACATGACTCAACAGGCTCCCCGCGGCTCCCAGGGCTGACGCACTGCCTGGCAGTGGCTGCTGCTGCTTCTCCTGTCCCAACTAGGGCTGTAGCGGAAAGTCGCAGCGGTAGCTATTTCCGCTGGAAACAGCGTTTCCGCAATTAGTAGTACGGTGTGGCAGAGGCTTTCATTCCGCTAGTTTAATTCTGCTACTTCCACAATTCCACTAATTTCATTCCGCTACTTCCACAGGCTTCACAAATAGTAGGGGTGGGAATTTTGGTTCCTCTGATATTCAATACTGCCGGTATTTTGCTATACCAGCAGTATCGGATTAACCCGATAATCTGGGGTACCGGTACTGGTTCCCCGTGCCGGATTTTTTTACATTGCAGTCATTGAAATGGTGGCCGCAATGTAAAAAAGAAACAAAAAACAAACAAACTTTCCCTCTCCCGTCCAGGCTGCACGGGTGGAAGGGGGGGGACACACCCCCACCCACCCTGTCCAGCCTGGATTTTTAAAATTTATTTATTTTACCCGAAGTCCCTGCTAATGTGGGCTCTGGGCCGCCACCATACACTGGCGGCGGCGGCCTAGAGCCCACACTAGCAGGGACATCAGGTAAAAAAAAAAAAAACAGGCTGGGCAGGGTGGGTGGGGGGGTGTCCCCTTCCACCCGCGCAGCCTGGGAGGGGGAGGGGGGGAAATATTGGGGGTTTTTTTCCATTGATTTCAATGGGGACAGTTCCCCATTGAAATCAATGGGGAAAAGACGGTACCGGTATACTGGTTTTAATCCGGTAAACCGATTTTTTCAAAACTGGTAACTGGTAAAACCGGTATCCTGTTTTATGCTCCAAGTCCCACCCCTAACAAATAGCAGAAACTGCCATTTTTGCTACTTCCGCCATTTCGACAACACCATGAAATAGCAGAACAGCGGTTTTCCGACAGTTTCTAACAATTCCGCAATTTTTCTGATATTTTCCGAGTTTGCAGAATGCTGGCGGAATTAGCAGAATGTCGGCAGAAAAGCTGCGGTGTGGCACGGGCAGTTCTGAAATGGCGGAATGGAATTGCGGCCTGGTAAAAGCTGCTGCCGCTTCAGCCCTAGTCCCAGCTGCTCCTCCCTGCTCCTCCCAGTCTGCTGCTAAGCTGAGCTGGGGTCTTCCCAATTGGCTTTTTCCAAGCGGGGCGGAGGGAGTGAGGAGGCCTCTTCCAGTGCAGAGAATAGGGGCACTATGGGGCACAGTGGTGGTGCATGCACACGGCACATCGGAAGTGTCATCCTCATTCTCCTCTCCCCCACCCCCATTCATAAAAAGCTGGACCAGGACCAGAGGAGTCGCAGCGGCTTGTTGATGAGCTAGCCCAGGGAGCCGTGGGTTCCAGGAGGGACTTTGCGGGGATTTCCTGGTGCGTCCCTGGAAGCCCCGAGTAGCCCCAGTAATACCCACATAATACCCCGAGTAGCCCCAGTAATACCCCCATTGGGAGGGGGGATTGGGTAACCCATCAGGAAACCACTGGGGGTGCCTGAAAATGTGGGTATTCCTCATGGGTAGCCAATGTGCAGTGGCATCTGGCCTCCAAGGGGCCATCCTAGCCCCTTCACAGCCCAAATCCATGGGACAGATTCATCATCGGGAGCCTCTTCTTCCTGAGCACGTCTATATGGCCCTCAAAGCTTGTCCTCATTTTCAAACTGGCCCCTGGGCACTAGGCAAGGTTTCCCCACCCCTGCGCTAGTGTATTATAACAGGGTGCTTGGACGTTCATGGCCTGGGCTGCAGCTTTGGCAACAAGGCGGCCTAGACCGGGCAGCTGACGTTCGTGCCCGTGTCTTGAAACAGTTGGCTTAAGCCTTATGGAGTTTTAAAAGAAAGCAGCCTCGCCGTGTGAGTCAAAATGCCGTCAGTCCCAGCAAGTGGCTGAATGAGATGCCAGCCCACAATTAGGGTGACGACGTTGTAACAGGAAACTGAAACAGGGATTGCAAATGTCTGGGATATTAAAATAGCTCTCAGTCCCGTAAGATTCATACTCTCTCTGCCTCCCAAGGAATCTCCTTGCACCTCTATCAAACCATAAAGAACTGCTTAAACTATTAGTTCTTTAAAATAATTAAAAATAAGAACCATTTTTAAAGGGGAAAGAATCTAATTTCTTTCCTTTTCTGGTGATGCTGCGCTCTGTGACTTTTGTCTGTTTACTTTCCTGACCACTTCCAAGGCCAATGCTGTCTGCACCATGACAACACTGGTCTCCCATCAATGTTTCCAATGGAAAGATTAAATATTAAACGATAACTTTTCTCCCGGGTTGCTGATGGGTGTGAGTTTGGAATGCAGCAACGCCAACAAGCCATTAACCTCAGGCTGAAGACTTTTTTCTGACTAGTTAAAGGTACAGAACACACAAGGGGAATGCAGAGTGATTAATATAACAGAACTGCACTACTGTAAAGGGGAAAAAAAGCGCTATTGGTAGGCAGCTCTGTAAATATTACCATGCTGCCAGATAGCTTGGGGGATGCCCAGAAGGAGGAATCTACAAAGCCTCTGGTTTCTGCTGCGCCCCGCTGAATTTTGTGAGTATTGTCATTCACATGCTGCGAATAAAATGGTACAAAGTGTTTGTGAGCAAACTGCAGGATGCAAAGGGTTGCTCCAAACTTAAGATCGGTTAGGAAACTGGAGTTGAAGAGGGATTGAGGGACAATAAAGCAAACTATTTGCAAGGAATGTCATTCAGAAGGAATCATTTGATCGGCTGTAGTTGCACAGATGGCGGAATGTTGCTACACAATGTCCAGACTGAACAATGTCATTAGATTAATGGTGCTGGAGTTTGTTTTGCCGCACCTTGTCATTCTGTAGCTACGGAGCCCAAACCCTGAAATCCATATCCGCCTCCTCCAGACCTCAAATGCCTACCGTGCTAAAAGGTTTGGAGGAATGGATCCAAATGTTTCAGCTTATCCTATTTATAGAAGGCTTTGGATAAAGCAGATAAATTGGGTACCAGAAATCTGACAGGCTAGGATGAAATGAGAATCAAAATGATTCTCAGGAGAATCTTGCAAAAATCACAAGAATCGAGAGAATCTCACAAGAATCAAGAGACATTAATAAGATCTCACTAATGTTTCAAGATTCTCACAAAAAGAAACTGTACACGTGCAGAATCACGGCTAGACTGTTCTGCGCATGTGTGGGCTTTTCCAAAAGGAGCATCCGTTCTGTGCATGCGCGAAATGGCAAATGCGCAGAATGGCGGCCCTTTTCCAAAACAGCAACGACGTTGCTGGCATTATTTTGGAAAAGGGCTGTGCAGGGGAGCAGAACGGTCCTGGGGGCCGTTTTGCACGTGTCATTTTTTGTGTTTTTTAAAGTTGAGGGGCAAAAAAATCTCGCCGAGAAAATGGGCGCGAGTCCAACCATCCTACGTGCAGTGTATGCATGGCTCCTGCGGGTTACACATGCCACACAGTGCCTGTAACAGGGGTGCGCGTGGGTTGCACCCGCCCCCGTGTGAATGCAGCGCACGCGGAACACACGGGGCTTGGGATCGGACCTTGTTTTCTTTCTAAATTCAAGTTCCTTAATGAGAATCAAGAAAAAAAAAAAAGAGATCAAGTTTTATGTGGGTTCTTGTTTCCGGTCTAAGCTACATGGGTCAACTTAGGGCTTTTGTTGTTGTTCAATCTTACCGCAGAACTGTCAAAATTCCTGTGAAACCTGCTAGCAGGTTTACGAATGAAACATGGTAAGACTTCACTCTTGAGCCACTTAAATTATTTCACTCTGTGCCCCCAGGCATGCGAAGAGCAACCTCACGAGTACATCTGAAATGAAAAACTGCTGCGAGTGCGGTTTCTGACAGAAACAGCTTTTTCGCTTTCATTTGTGCAAGGAAGAAATCTACCAGCATTTTGGACATTTTTTCATGCTTTTCCGCTATTTTCCGCCATTTTGGTCATTTCTGGTAATTTTCTGTATTATCAGTATTTTGCGGGGAAATTTTCACTATTATCAGTAATATTGTAAATTACCGGATATTACCAGGCATGACCAGGAATTACCGGAAATTACTGAATGGTGGAAACTATTGGAAAATCACAGAAAATGTGCAAAATGTCGGTAGGTTTCTACCTCGCTCCCTGTGAAGAATTGCTTGAAGAAGGCTTCTAGAAAAGATTGTTAAGTTTTGTTAAAGCCGGTCACTTTAATTCTGAACCAGGGTAAAAAGGGTTAATCAAGCTCCCGTTACCAGGAGGGAAGTGGAGGGGAGTGAAAATTCTAAGGAAGCAGTTAGGGTAGTTGAGAGAGAGGAGAGGGGCTGGAAGACAGACGGAAAATAGGAAGACAAAAGAAAACTGAACTGCTCGGGGTTAAGGAAAACGAAACAAGGAAAAGGAAGAGTTGGTTAATAATAGGATTCGTTAGTTTGCAGACGACTAAGTGAGTTAGATAAGCTTGGATGCGTTTTATCTCCTCTATTTTCTTTCAGACCTCAAAAAATGTACCTTTATGATTTGGGCTATAGGGGAATATATAAGAGACCTGTGAGTTAATGTCCCCCAGTTACGGTTCTATACCACCTATTGTTAGAATATAATAAAATTCCGTTTGTTATAACTGGAGGTGGCGATCCTTTATGTCCCACGCCTAGCTTGGCCTTACGCCAAATACCTGAAATCACAGGACGATAGAGGTAAGACGGGATAAATGGTGATATTGATATGTTTCCTGGTATAAAATACCAGGATGGTGGCAGCAGGTTTTTAAAGAAAGGCGAGTCCAACCATCCTAAGGAAGGCTTATTGGGAGAGAGAAATAAGCAGGAGGACTAAGTGGATCGTCACAGTCCCGAAAGGTTGGTCTTTCCCGACGGGACAAGAGCACGTGCTCTCACTTCAGGCCTCCTCTCAAGCTAACTTACATTGTTATTCCTTACCTGTTAAATTGTCTGTTCTCAAAGGCTGATCATGGAAGATAGTCAAAAATACTCCCTCTCCTTTCCAGGTGAATTGACCTCGTTTAAACTAGTTTCTAGTACCGGATCCGTAACACGCCTACTCGTTCCAGAGTGGCTGACTGATGGGCAGCTCTATGAAACAAGTTTCATCTGAAGTCAATTCCGCTGCCTGCCACACGGTAAAAGAAGATGAATTTGAAGATCGCAACACTGCCTTTTGGCGTGGCAGAGATAGGAAGTTGGAGCTGAGTGAAAGTGGAAATGGAATATTTTATGGAGTCCAGAGAAAAAATATATTATTTAAATATGAGGAAAACATGTTTAGTGCTGTATGGAATATAAATGACTGAGACTTTTGTCATCTCAAAGCAGCCACAACAAAAATATTGCCTGCCACTAGAACGTCCAACCACTCGCAATTCAGAAAGAGTTTCCTATGGGCCAGTTGTAAGAACCATTGAACAATGGAATAGATAGCCAAGGGAGGTTTTGGAATTTCTTTCCTTGAATATTTTTTTTATTGTTGTATTGTTTACCGATGTTTTTATTTATGTTTTTGTTGTATGCCGCCCCGAGATGCCATGGGCATGAGGGGCAACGAAGAAATATAAACAAATAAATAAAATAAATACATTTTTTTTTTATAAAATGTCTCGGCAAGTATTTGGCTGCATTCACACCTGACCCGGTGTGGTGGCAGCGGGGGCAGCGAGACCCGTGAGGGAAGACGTGGCGGTGTGGAGGAGCCTGATGGAGGAAGTAGCTCCCGTATAGATGGGCTTCTGCCGCAGCTTCCCTTGAGCATGTCATGTCAAGATTTTGCTCCCTCACATGCACAAGAAGCCGATCTGCACGGGGGCTACTTCCACCGTCCGGCTCCTCCCTGCTGCCGCGTCTTTGCTCTGCCACCGCAGGTGTGAATGCAGCCTTAGACTGTGATGCTGTAGGTAGAGGATATCCCGCCTTACGGCAGTGTGTTCTTCTAAACGACCCTTGAGAGCTCTTCTAACCCAAGAATTCTATTACTGTATCTCTTTTATGGTTGAAATGAATATCCCAGTGTATAGTCTTTAGTACTTGTCAATTTTTTCGAATGTGCATTTGTAAACTTAAATCCCACATACAATTTACAAACTTGGCAAATGAGGAATTGGCAAATATTTTAATTTGCTATGTTAATCCTGCCGCTTACAATTGGACGATTGTCACATGGTTTAGGCTAAGTTTTTTTTATTAGAGGGGTGCCTTTTTTTCTTTTTTAAAGAAATCAGGAGTTCAGTCTAGTACTATTCAGCCTAATTGGACTGACTCCTCATCTCCACCCAAGATCAAAGTACCTGCCTATGTGTAAACACAGATGTGTGGTCAGCACCACAGCTCCTTGACCTGGCCTGGCACAGGGCGGGAAACTGCAGCCAATACAACCCAGGCTGTTTTGGGGGACCAGACACATGTTCCTGCAGCCAGAGATTCGTCCTGCCTCCTTCCCAGAACAGATGTGCTAGCCCACATCTGGGGGGGCCCTAACCCAGGGCTGGGACCTCAGAGATTTTCAAAGGACACAGCCCTGGCTAGCTCTCTACCCACCCTGGGGCAGAAGGAGGCCAGCATCTGGTAGCACCGCAACAGATGTTCTGGTGACTCCTGGGCCACAGCAGGACAAAGCGGGTCTAAGGCCCTTTCAAATGGGTCACGGTGGGTGTGCGGCTGTTCCCATGGGTGCACACCCATCTCCACTCACCTCAACCCATCTCCATGCATGGAGCAATCGGCATTGGGGCCCGTTGCTCCGTGCATGGGTGGAGGTAGGTGGAGATGGGTGAAGCACGGGAGCGTGCACACCCACCCACCCACCACGGGTGCCGTTCCTACGGGTGCCCCCCCCCAACGGGCAGCGTTCGCACGGGCACTCCCCACCCACTGCACACGTATGCGGTGGTGGTGAGGGCACCCATGTGAAAACTGCCTATGAGGGACACTAGCATGTCTGGTGTTTTTTTTTACTTTATGTCAAATGCGGTCTCTTGTAACTGAATGTTCAGAATGAAAATGATCACACTAGTTTCCATAGACTTGAGTATTTTTCCGAGCGTAGTTTCATAAACATTTGCATCTGCATCCTAAATGTTGTTTGTTTGCTTTTAACATTGGACAGCATACAGTGCCAAAGCTGTGTCCATTTCTTTAAGGTCTCTTGTAACAGAGAGAAGCATGTTTGGTTTTTGCGAGAATCTCACAAGAATCTCAAGCCCTTAGTGAGATCTTAGGAAGATATCGCTAAAGGTGTGAGATCTTGCCGAAAATCTCGTGGTTTTTTTTTTAAGGAAGGAAATGTGCATGTGCAAAATGGTCACCCGTCTGTTCTGCACATGCACGCCCTGTTACAAAACGGCAGCGGCAGGAGCACTGCCACTATTTTGGAAGAGAGCAACCGATGTGCGCATGCACAACATTGCTTCACAAAATGCACAGAACAGCTGTCCTTTTCCCAAAAAAGGTGACGATGCTGCTGGTGCCATTTTGGGGAAGGTCTTGTGCATGCGCAGAACGGCCTATAGTGGTCACTTTGTGCATGCGCAGTTCTTTCTTTTTTTTTTCTTTTTTTCCTTCGTGGAATTGGTGGGTTCAGAAAACAAGAGAGAGTGGGAGGGAGAGACAGACAGACAGACAGACAGATGTGAGGCTTGGCATGATACGCAGTACTGGTAAGTAACGCAAAGGAAAAAATCTTGGCCAATAAAGTGTTGTGAACCAGGGTTTTCCTCAATGTTCAATTCTCAACATAAGTGAGTTGAGAACCTCGAGAACCAAGTTGCATGCACCCCTGTCATGGAACCGATGGTGCGCACATAAACTGCAGTGCACGGCACAGCAGTGTGTGGGGGGAAAGGGATTGGCCCCACCATGCGCATACACTTAACGTGCACAGCTTGCAAGAATTCTGTGTGAAGCCCCACTATGGGGAATATAGCACGTGTGCAAACCATGTGTGCATGCCTGCACACATGTCCACATGTAAGCAGTATCAATTGATACTTGACCTGAAACTATTGAAAAGGATCACGCCTACTGACAATGCACCCCCAAAAAAATCCCTCACACTATTCATGCATCACTGACAGTTAAATGTAAGGTTTTTTATTGTTTTTTTCTGTTGTAAATCTTATTAAAATGTATCAATTAAAAAAATCTTTTATTGGACCATCGATGTAACCAAACCAAGCACGTTCACCTGGAACCTTGCATCTTAGTGCATGTTACACCCCTTGTCTCTCCCTCTGTTCCCCTTCCTTCATCTTCCCCCCTCCTCCCTCTGTCTCTCAGATTGTGAGCCCCAGTGGTGTGGCCAAGAGGGGGAGAGGGTGCCCGAGACATTAACCCCCACCCCCTTCCATTGTACAGTCCCCCCTTCCATAAATGTGTTGTACCTCTACCATGCTGTCGCTTCTTCTGTCCCGGGACATGTGGCTGGAGGTGTGTGGCATGCAGGGGGGCACCGGCATGTTGGGTGATCTGTACAGTCCCTGCCCAGCCGACAGGGCCGGGGGCCTGCCAAGTGAGGCCTCATGCAGTTGAGGTGGCCGGAACAGGTGTACACTGAACCTGCACAGGTGAGCCAGCGACTGTTGGCCGGCAGGGCTTTGTGGGGCCTATGCACTCCGCGGCCGACAGAGAGGGGAGAGCGCTCACACCCAGGCAACCCACGGGAACCGTTTCTGGTACCCCCTGGCCCACACATGGAATAGAGGCACGGTTGTAGGTAACGGGTAGGACCCAGCTTTATTGAAGGGGTTCACAGGACCATGGACATGGGTGTGGGTCGGGCGCTGCCTGGTATTCGGCTGCTTGGGCAATGATGCAGAGGCAGGTGGCGTCCCAGTTCTCCTCTGAGAAGCACCGGAATGCCCCTCCCTGGGCATGTTGGTACAGGGGCACGGGGCTGGCCCTGTGCACCGGTGGTGGGTTGTCCAGGACAGCACCCCCTGTCTGGCATACATTGTGCAGGATGCACACTGGCAGGACGAGGATGGGGGTGTGGTCCAGGGCGAAGTGGCTCCTGTTCATCAGGAGGCACCAGCACATCTTGAGGAGCCCAAAGGCCCGCTCCACCACACTGCGTGCGGTGGTCTGGGTTGTGTGCCGCTGGATAGGCCCTCATGAGCCATGGGCTGAGCAGGTAGGCGGGGTCCCCTATCACAACAGGGGGCATGGGAACCCCCGCTATCATGCAGTACAGGTTGGGGACAATCTCCCTGTCGAACATGCGTGCATAGAAAGGGGAGACATGCAGGATACATTCGTCATGGCTCCGCCCCAACATGTTCTCACACCAGTTGTTGCTGCGGGAGCACAACTGGTGCCATCTCAGGGTCGGTAGGGTAACACAGTGGGCGTACACATTGAGGGTCTGCCGGGCCAGGACGGGCTGGCCTTGCTGGGACACCGTGGAGCCTGTCTCTTATACACATCTAGATGTGTATAAGAGACAGTCCCTGGACTGTGGGTCCTTGTCCCCAGGAAGCATGGTTCTGCTGCTCCCCACTCCAAGCCACCCTCCGCTGGCACATGCCCTGGCCGCTGCATGCTCCACTGTATGGCCATGGTCCACTTTCCCCTGGTATCGCAGGAGCTCCTCTGTGTCCACCCAGCCCGGGGTCGCCATGCTCAGTGTGCTGCTTGATCCCATGCTACAGCCCCACCGCCCCACGCCCGACCGCCCGCAGCAGGTCCCTTATGTACTGTGTAGGCCGGTGGGGGCAGGGCACCAATTGGTGCTGCACCAGGGGTGTGCTGGGGATGCAACCGGGTGCCGGGTCCGGCTGAGCATCCCCGCGAGTGTGCAGGCCGCATGGTTGCTAGGGGGGATGGGGCTGCGCTCACCCCAGGGTACCCCTGCCTCCGCACCTGCATTACTGTCCCCCCTGCCAGGGTCTGCCTTTGCATGCTGAAGCTGTGCGTGGTGTGGATACAATGCCTGGATCGGCTCCTTGCCCTAGCGCAGTGCCCGGCCGTGGCCTCCTTCATCACTCAGCACCTGTGCTGCATCCCGTCTGTCCTGTGTGAGGGTTGCGGTGCCCAGTCCAGAGCAGGCCGGGCTATCTCTGGCATGCAAGGTTGCCTGTGGGTGAGGGTAGCCACTCGTCCCATACTCGTCCCAGTCGTGGCAGCCCTCTGTCTCCTGCCTGTTGCTGCACCAGAGTGGGCCCCACAGTTGTCATGGCTGGTTGTCCTGCGGGGCCCTTGGCTAGGGATGTCGGGGAGGGGTGGTCGCCCTGTGTGGACATGTTATTGGTGGCCCTCTGACTGAGCCCCGACGTGCAGCTGTTGGTGGGCGACCCCCTGTTGGCGGAGGATGCCTTGAGGCTCCTGTCGCGGTACATGTGGATGACGGGTCACCAGGTCAGGGTCCCAGCATGCCAGGGCTGTTCCCTCGAGCTTGGCTTCACCCCCCATGCCAGCCACCTTGGGGGCACCCGCCTGAATCACTACACACTATCTATCTCTATAACTAAGCTAACGCCTACATCTCTCTATCTCTCTATCTATCACACAGGGATGAGGGGGGACACACAGACAGCTCACACCAAATAACACAGGGAGGGGTACAAAACTGAAATGAAACCTAAATCAATCGAATCCTACTCTAAATAAATCCAAAAACAGGGGAGGGGAATCAGGGATGGAATATATAAAGGGAGGAGGGGAGGATTCAATGGAGGGTAGGGAGAAAGAATACAGGGATGGGTAAAAAAAATAAAAACAACACCTAAATCTATCTAATCTAATCTAAATAAATGATACTAGAGAGGTAAATGTGTGGGATGGGTGAAATAGGAGGAGGATGGCAATGGATTAGGAACACAAACTGCTGGGAGAGGGAGACTTCTGAAAACACCTGCTGTCAGGAACAGTGGCTAGCTCAGAAGGTGTTGGAAGGGGGGAGGGCAATGACTTTTGTTACTTGCTGCGCCCGCCTCTCCGCAAGGCCCATTGGCTCTGTGCAGCCTAGCCCCATGTCCCCCATGTCCAATCTCAGACTGCGAAGCCAGTGGTCTGAGGAGAAAAGGGATGGTGATTGGGCTGGCTGGCAGCTACTCCAAGCCTCTCCACCCCTGGTGCCAGGAAGTCTGTTCCTCAGCTGCCTCCCCCTCCCTGGGCCTTCCAGTCACATTTTCCCCACCCGAACTCATCCGAACTCACCCAAACGCGGCCAAACTGTTCGGTCATTTTCGAGTTCGGATTGAGTTCGGTTCGGGTTCGGTTCGATCATTCGAACAGACAGAGTTCGCTCTGAACTCCAAACATCCGAACCGCGTTTGCACATCCCTAATGTTAGGCTTGATGGACCACTCATTGGTCTGACCCAACATGGCCCTTATTACGTTCTTATGGGTCAATCCCATCAGTGGGATCATGCCATCCTGATTGATATTTTGCATGTTTTAAATGTCATTGTTGCTGTGGTGGGATCGCAGGATGAGATTTAAGTCTCAAAATGGGGTGGCATAGGCAAAATAAAAGGTGGGAACTACAACTCTGCATGGAAATATAAGAACCAATTCTTTGGTGGTACAACGTCAGAGTAACCCCAATGAAATCAGTTCCCCTTCAGCTGAGGGTCTGGCCCATTAATTCCAAATTTCAAGTTGGTAGAAAGATGCATTTTTGAGTAAGCTGGTTGAGTGAGTTACTTCCATTCTAGTGGGTTGTAATTCATTATATCCCTTGACTGGATAACCTCTACACTAATAAACATCTATGCACTCTGCTGAAAGGAGATCCTGCTAAGCTCAGCTTGATCAGACACAGGTGATGTCATTCTCAAAGGGGAGGAAGCATGTGTGATTATGAAAGCAAAGACACACAAACACACACACACGGGGACCGAGGAGTCATCAATAGGAACTCCCAAACCAAGCTTGTTTTGAGATTTTTTGCTTGAAACAGAATGGCAGCCCCGTTAGTTAATAACTGAGGGACTGAATCTAATCTAACACAGAGCCAAAACTGGGACCCAATTTAGTAACCATGGGCAATATCTGCATTTTTGGGTAATGCATAGGGTATCTGATGGGCTACGTGAGCACCAAATAGGCAACCAATTGCAAAAAAAAAAATAATAATTCAGCAATTTGAATTTACTATTACAAAGTCTGATTGATAAATTTAAAATTCTGATTGATAGATTGATTGATAAACAGGCAACTCAAACAAAAGGGACTGGAAGTTGGTATTCTGGAATGGAAACATCAAGACATTGAATAACCTATTTGGGCACTAATTGGGTACCGATTAGTGCCCGAAACTGTTGGGTTGGTTCAAGCACAGGACATTCCCATTTCAGCTTTAAGCAGAAATCAATTGAATTAAGATTAAAAAATCACAAACACTGTGGAACAAGTACATTCTTCCACTGGCTCCATGGGCAGGTTTCTGTCATCGGCATGTCACTCAGTGACTATGCCATGTTCCATATTCTGTCGGCAAGCTGGCTTCACAAATTCTCCCAGCTGATTACTCTCAGTTTTTCTCATCCACCCAGTCGTTCCAACATTCTTTCCGCCAGCCCAGCTTCCTAACTAATTTTACAATCCCATCAGCCCACGTGGCCTTGCCCTGACTTATACTGAGCAGTCGGCGGTGACAACATACAATACTTAAGCAGATCTTGTAGCTTTACATACTGCTAGAAACATACATTATAATCTTACAACAAGAACAATAAGTTCTTAGAGGCTAGGTAGATCAATGGATATTAGTTAAATCAGTCAGGGGAATAGCTGGGAATTGATCACTACATTGGGTATTTTCAGACGTGACGTTGACACGGTGAACCACGGTGAATACCCACCTGTGGTCACCGTGTCCCGTACGTCTGTTTGCGGCGCGCCAGATGTTGGCCACGGTCAATCGGCACATGGGGTTCGTTTGAACCACGCTTCCCGGGCTAGCCGGGGGAAGGTCCCGGGAAGCGTGGTCAAACGGACCCCGGGCCGTGGCCAAGGAAAAGTAACGTCTGGCCGCGTGCCACGGCCCGGGATCCCCGGCGGGATCCCGGGCCGTGGCACGATCGGCCGGACGCGGCGGCCGCATTGGCCCCGCCGCCCGCCCATCTCCTCGGAGGGCGGGTGGCGGGGTGCGTGGAGGGGGCGGGGCCGTGCGGCTGCACGTTGCGCCGCGCGGCCCCGGCCCCTCCCACTTTCCCCGCCGGGATCCCCCCGGCACGTCTGTTGTGCCGTTACGGGGTGACCCCGGCGGGGAACGAAGCCGGTGGTGCCGGTACGGGGCCAAAGGGCCCCGTATCATCTGAAAGTACCCATTATGACCTGTTGTGTACTTCTGTGAAGGAAGTGAAGGTGGCCACTGACAGAGACTGGATGCATGCTGGGCTTGATGGACCATTGGTTTATCCCAATATAGCACTTTTTATATTCTTAAGGAAATTAAAAGGACTCAAATATTTTATGCAAATAGTGGGGCAGATCCTATTCCCCGTGGATCCCCCACGCATCCTGTGTGCACATGCATGCATGCATCCTGCACGCATGTCCGTTGGGAATGCATTGTGCTGTGCGGAGTCCACGTGGGACCCATGCGGAGTCATTGGATTCAACAAATTTGGTGTCATTGTATCTGCATTAAGTTATGATAATTGCAATGTTCTGCTTCAGTTATAGACGGGGAGATTAATATATCTCTGTGTGTGTGTGTGTGTGTGTGTGTGTGTGTGTGTGTGTGTGTGAGTGAGAGAGAGAGAGAGAGAGAGAGAGAACTTGTCGCCATTTATTGTTGGTATCCAGTGGCAGCTGTACAAGTGCCGTAAGGCACCCTCATGATTTCTGTTCTGATCACTGACACATATCACGAATTTCATGAGACCTCGGCTGAAGCCACTCTCCCAAATCCCCCTCAGTCTGACTTTAATCTCATCCAGCCTCAAGCTTGACAGGATCAAATTAGACGTGAAATTGCCATGTAGCCCAAAATGCCATTATGAAGGGAAATTGCCCCCTGCTTCTTCACTTTGTCAGGTGAACTAATGTGATTCACCTTCTATCATCTCCAACTGCATTGTGGGCCTCCAGCGGGGTCTCATCTTCTCTTCTTTGCACAGGAGCTGCTACCAGTTGTCTAAATTAGGTCAGCACAGGTTGCGATATACAGCTCCTCCTCCCTCCCCAGATCAATTTCGCATGCAGCTGACAACTGTCCTATAAAACTATCAAGTCTGCCACTGTTCTGAACGTATCATTTGTAAGTTACAGGATGGTCAGTAAGCCATTTTCTACCATTCAACCAGTACTTGATGTACAACTTGGAGAGGGTGACAGAGAGCTTAGCATAGGCTCAAAAATCAACCCTGCCCCAGGCCAAATCTGACCCAAAGCCAGTCCTCCTAATTAGAACTGAAAAGGGTAGCACATTTGTTACCCACGAGTAGTACCCACATTTTCAGGTACTGTCTCGGGTATTAAACAGGCTACCCAATGGATATCCAGATACAAGGGCTGAACTGAATGGGGGGGAGGAGGGTTGTGAGTATTTCCGAGTTTCTGAAGATAGGCTCCGAGTGTTTGGCCAGTCCTTGGTAATTCGCCCGAATACTTGATTCTCGGTACTTGGTAAAATACTCGGTAAAATAAAACCGAGTACTGAGTATTTTCTGCATACTGAGTTCCCTTATATAGGACCAAGAAAAGGCCAGTATGTTGCAGGGAAAGCCCTGTATGTTGCCCATCCAAGGATTTACCCGAGTACCAAGTACTGGACTGAGTACCCGGCAGATTACTTGGTTACTCAGTATTCGGTAAAACTGGTTTGAATACCGAGATAGTCAATATTGATTGTTCAATTTTCTGGTCATCAATTGGTAGATCAGAATGGAAAACCAAAATATCAGTACCAGAAGTTGATATTCCAGGAACCGGGTACCTAAATAAGGGTCACAGTTGGGCACCAATTGGTTCCCGATATTTCTGAGTTGATTTAGGTACCGGAAATTCAACTGGTATACCGTTTTTGAGGGTTCTTGTTTCAGCTCTAGTTTTGAAAAAGCTGAGCTCTTTCCTGCCCATATCTGATTTGAACTGAGAGGGAGGGGGAGGGAAAGAGGGAGACAGATCATCACAGCATTTTTGCAGTCAAATGGGGCAGAGGATACCACAACCTCTGGGAGGGTTGCAATCTGCTGCTTGCCCTTAGATTCATCACGTCTCTTGAGGTCCTTCCACTTTTGAGTCAAAGGGATGAACCTGAGGAGAAAGGGAGCCAGTAAGAGCAGAAGTGCATTTCACAGCCCACTGCAACACATCATATCTTGTGTTAACAAGCCTTCCCTGCCCCCTCTCCATTAACTGACTGCAATAAATGGACCAGCCAACAGGAGAAACCAGCAATCTAAATACCAAGACATAATGAAGATGAAAACTTTGTCTAAATAGAGAAGAAACCAATTCCACATATATACCCATCAGAATTGCGGTATACGTGACCCAACCTGGTAGCATTTGGTAGTACCCAATTTGTGCCCAACGGGCTATACAAATTATGAATTTACTGCTTTTCATCCTGATTTTCGGATGTCCAGTATCATTTTTTTTTTTAAATTCCCAGCCTGTGTTTTCCAAGTTCTGGGACTGATTTACCATTTGCCAACTGGTAAAACAGTAAACTGTAATGGCAATACTCAGTATTTTCAGGTAATCAAAAATATGGACATTACCCACACAAGTAGCAAATGAGCTTCCTGTTTCGTCTCTAGCTGGGAGATATTTTAAGTTGTTTCTCCACTAATATCTTCATGTGCACTTTGCATCTTCTTTAAAATCGATCTCTCTGCTTGGTCGGCTTTTGTACCGAGTAATCACCATGGTAAGCCGCCCCGAGCCGCCTGTCGTCAGAGAGGGCGGGGCATAAGAATTTTAAATAAATAAATAAATAAATAAATATAGGCTAGTTGTTTATCAGAATGAGTAAGCAAGTGTTGGGAACCATCAATATAGTATCTCAATCCATTTGTTAGAAAGACTCTATCAATGAATAATAACCATGGAGATTGGTAATGTAATCTATGGTCTCTTTCCTCAAGATAACACAGTTTAGGAAATCTCCTTTATGAAGGACAGGGAATGAATCACTCCATGCATGCTCTGCTGCTATACATCTGGTGCTGGCTGCTGCTCTCAGAAACAGCACACTGGCTTAGAAGGACCATTGGTTTGGCTTGCATAACAACCCTTCTGAGGGAGTGAGTCTACCTTCTCTATGCTGCTTTGGCAGTATGAGTCCAGGCTAGATTCGAAAAGAGAACTTGCAAGAATGATTATACTCATTGGATTTCTGCTACTCAGACTGACTAATTGAGAGCAGGCTGGACTGGAGTTTTGATCCAAGGTTCTAGCTACAACAGTGCCTAAAAAAAGTTGCTCAGACAAGGAAGGTTTAGCAAAAAGAGGAAATAAATCCAGGAAGAAGGCCAATGAGCAGGAGTCTCCAGATCACCTGACCCCCTCAGGTTCAGACTGGGCTGCATCCTATTACAAATGGTTCTCTGATATAGACTTTGTGGAGTTAACAGAGAGTCTGGACTCCATGTTGAGGTAAAAGTGTAACAACGTTACTCTTCCCCCCTCCACCCTCCTCTCCAGTGCCACTTAGTGGCCCTAGTATTTATACAGCTAACACCACATCCCCCTTTCTAAGGAAGGAAAAACCACAACCACAACAAACACAAGCAAACTCCAATCAACCACCTCTCTCTCTTTTTTTTCTTCGTACTTAATTGGTAGTCCTGTGAAGGTCAGGGTAAACTACCTGAGTCTTCAGCTTCACGTCAGGGATTAATCTGCACTGTTGACATTCAGCTACTACCCCTTTCCTTATTGCAGACCTCCAGGTGATACATAGTAGTGTCTCAGGAATGCAGGTGGTCACCTTTCTCTGTCTGGATACTTCTTCATGGGTGAGGGGGCTGGAGTATCTGTTAAAGGCATCTCTTCGGTTGTATCATTTGTAGACCGTGCAGCCAAGCATGTTTGTGAGGGTGTTGGTGATTCCCCTACCTCCACAAGGTGTACCCTGTTGCAATGAATAGTTCCTGCTGATACTGTAACCAAATAGGATCGCGGCATTTCTGCATGTCCTTGTACTATCCCTTTTTCCTGGGAGTCTTTTACCCAGACAAGATCTCCTGGTTTTAGTGGTCTTAATGGTTTGGCTCTATGGCGCTCATCAAAGGTTTGCTTCTGTCAAGCTCTATATCGAATGACCTGTTCTTGCAGGCTATTGAGATCAGGCCAACAGGGAGTCAACTGAGAATAAAAAAACCAGGGACAGTGGAGCGTAACTTCTGTCCCATGAGCAGCTCTGCCAGGCTGAAAACATTAGCCAAGGGCGTTGAATGATATGCTAACAAAGCACGGTGGGGGTCTGAAGACTTGGAGAGCAGGTGCTTTAAGGACTTGACTGCATGTTCTGCTTCTCCATTGCTCTGGGGGAACAGTGGGCTGGAGGTAATGTGCTGAAAACCATAGACCTCTGCAAACTTCCTAAAGAGGTCAGAGGAAAATTGGGGGCCATTATCGGAGATTAACTGCTCGGGGACTCCAAAACAAGCAAAAAAACGGCTTTATTTTATTGATAATTGCGCCTGATGTTGTGCTGGGCCGCACAGCAACCTCAATGGATTTTGAAAAGTAGTCAATTGTAAGAAGTTAGGATGTGTTTCCCAGGTAGAAAAGGTCAGTCCCAACTTTCTGCCAAGGTCGACCTGGGAGAACAGAGGACATAAGTGGCTCTGGCGGGTTTATTCTCATGCTGGCACAAATATCACATTTTGTAACTCTCTGTTGGAGCTGTTTGCTCAGCCCTGGCCACCACAGAGACTGTTTTTCTCTCCATCTGCATTTGGTGATGCCTTGATGTTGTTCATGTGGTTTGTCAAGGATGTCATGTTGTAAAGAGGTACGGATAACCAGTCTGGACCCTTTCATTAAGAGACCTTGGTTCAAAGTGAGGTCTCCAGAGACTGTCCAATATGGGAATAATGATGCATCAGATTTTGCCTTCCTTGTCCAACCCTCTTTGCAATGGATCGTGACCTTGCATAAGGTCTCATCTGCCTCCTGCTTCAGTTTCAGCTCTTGTAGGCATTTGTCTGGGGTGCGAACAACCCAGTATAGTTAATTAATGAGAGGGCTGGTAATGAGGGGACATCAGGCCACCCTTACGTGAGCTTCTAAAGGTTAATCCTGGACCCTGGAGGTGAACCCCTCTGAAGATAATTATAATCAATAAAGAGTGCTGCCTTTCAAAACCCATAATCAATGTGTTCTTGTCTTCTTCTGGGGTGCCGGGGCAATTACTGAAATGAAAGTGAGAGATCATGTTGAACAAAAGCAAACTAATAGAAGCATGCTATTGCACAAAGCATGTTAGCGATGATGGTAACAAATGTTCAGTGTCTCCTTGACCCCATATCTTGGTAAAGAACGTTGGATTTGTGTCCAAATGCCAGGGTTACAATGCACAAATATAAAGGCCCATTGACTACCTGTGTCACGGCGAGTGTTCCAGAAAGCTCTATCTTTAACAACATTTCAGTCTTGTCAGACTAATGAGCTTTGCCTCTTTTTGTGGCATTGGTTCAAAATGAATCCTGCCGTTTCAAGGTGTCAAATACATCGCTGAATCAAGCAACAGCAGCGAAAGCTCGTTCTGTTGGAAACAGACCATTCACCTGTGGTCGTGCGATGAGGAAGCTTACCGGCTTTTTCACTATTTTCGCTAGTTCCTGTTTGGTAACTGAATACTTCTGGTAATTCTTTCTTGACAGGAGCAGCCATACACCACGTAACTTTTCTTACATGCTGATTATGTTTGCTTCTGTATGATTGCAAATTTGCTAAGTACCTTTCATCATTCCCCTAATTGGTCCTTGTTTTGGCTCCTTATAAACTGTGTAATTGGTACTGATTTATGCTTGATGGTCTGCCTGGTGTACTGATTTACCTTTTCTTTGTCCTGATTTCCTGACTTCCAGTACCGATTTATTTTTTTGGACTAATTTTCCATCCCTGTACTGATCTACCATTTTACTGATTGGTACCTCCCTCCATAGTCATCTTGTCCCACTGTTGAATTTCTGTAAGCCAGGAAGTTTTTCCAAAAGTTTAACCTTAACCTCTGTTTCTGTTATTCATTCCCATGCTTCTTGTCCTGTCCTCAGGGGCAATGGAGAACAAAATGTTTGCAATTTTTAAAATGTCATCTTTTTAGATATATGAAAACTGTCAATATATCCTCCTTCATTTTACCTAGGCTAAACATTTCCAGTTCTTTTAGCCTTTCCTCATATGAATTGTACTACTCGACACCCTTGATCTCCTTTCAATAGAGAGAGACCAGAGAAATGCTAGGTAACCAACAGTAATGCAAGGTAATCATCAGTTGTGTGAACATGTTGCTAGTGAATGACACCAATACTGGGACCAGTCTCAAGCCCTGCGGACAAGCACGTGTGGCACAGTTGACGCACACATGCAACCTGTGCACACACCTGTTGCAGGGACTGTGGCGTGTGTGCAAACCACATGGAAATCATGCGGAACTCGCACATGAACGCCTAACTCATCTGCATATGAATTCTGGATCATGCCCCCAGGTTGTAGGGATGGGCAAACAGAACCGAATTTGGAAATTCAGTTTGGTTCGAAAATTGAGTTTGGTTCGGAAGTTTGCTTCGGTCGACCGAACTATTTGAGTTCGGTCCGAACTCCGAACTTCCCAACAGAGTTCGGAAATTCAAACCCCATTGACCATTGAACTAAATGGAATATTATCTTATAGGGATGGGCGAACAGAACCAAGTTCGGAAATTCTGTTCAGTTCAGTTTGAAAATCGAGTTCGGTTCGGTCAAGTTCTGTTCAGTCGACCGAACTGGTTGAGTTCTGTCCGAACTCTGAACTTCCGAACCGCGTTCGCCCATCCCTACCAGGTTGAGGAACGAGTGGTGAGTTTGCATATGAGCAAGGGTGTTGTGTGAATTAGCTCTCTCTGTGGCAGGACAAAGGGAAATAAGAGAAGGAAAAGTTGTCACTTTTGTCACCCTTCTCATTGTTCATTTTAACCATCTCCTTTTTAAAAATTCTTTCACTCACTGATGAAATTGAAAAACGTCTCCAATGAAGACATATGATAGTTTGAAGGCTTCCATCTGTCTCCTGAATGGCAAAATCACAGAGAAAAGAATGGGCCACTTTGTTTCTGTAACCGGCTCATGCTCATAAACGTCAGCGGAAAGTAAATATGTTGTGAATAATGAGCTAATTTAGTTACTTTATTTTGTTTTCCTTTCCCACCGGCATGCAGTTGCTGTGCCACAATCTGATTAGGATTCTAGGTCCTAGGACCAGTCAAAGTAATTGAAGACTGCTGAGATAACCTGGCTTACCCTGTCAAACACAGAATGAGAAAAACTTTCTATGAATGAGGAACTCATCCCCTCTCCTCCGTGCTTTGCTTTTAGGAGTTATTTTCAGTATCATTATTTTATTATTAACACCTCTTCCTTGGGATAATGAACATCTCTCCTCGCTGATGCACCACAACATCATAATGTTAGAGACAGAAAATCAACACCAATTTAGTGGGTTTCCATCAATTTTCAACTATTTTTTGGCAACTTCTGGTCTTGGAAAACTACTTCTCGTTCCATTTTTTTTATTTTTCAGTTTTTCAAAACATTTTCTTCAAACGCCGATTTATGGGCTTTCTGTCCCAGAAAAAGCAACTTTCCAGTCCCATAAAGTCAACTTCCAGTCCTGGGAAACTACTCTTTGTTTTGTTTTTTTGCTGCTGATTTTTCATTTTTTGAACTGATTGGTTTTCTGACTACCGATATACCAACTGGGAATTGGTAAATTGAAAAATCCATACTGGAAGTACCTGATTTTTCAGGTTTTTGGGTACCTGATTGGTACCCAGGTAACCCATTGGGTAGCTGATGCAATGCCCGAAAAAGTGGGTATTACCCATGGTTACTAAATTTAGTATCTGTTTCAGCTCTACCATGATTCATCCCCTATCCTTGTGGCCATCTCCTCATCTCTGTTCGCTTATTCTGAGCTCAGCCTTTCAGTGCTTTGGAGGTCAGAACTGGAACCAGGGGTCAAATTCAGGAACTGAAAAAAACGAATCATGGACTGCATTTGACCCCCTAGGCCCTGAGGTTCTCCACCCTGGTTTGAGAAATGTTTGGTTTTATCAATCCACTGAGAATTGGCGAGCCTGCTGCAGGGATAACAAGCTGAAATTCCGTGATCTGTGTTGTGCAGGACAGCAGAGTGGGTGATCACGTCATTGATGGTCAATTATTTTATCCATCCTGATTTAAAGCAGGTAATAATTGACAGGAATTACATTTGCTAGTGGTAAATTGCTGCAGGAGAAGGTCTGGAACACCAATTGACGTATGTTCATATTCTGAGCCCTTTCGCAGATCTGGAGGCTATGAAAAAAAAATCTAGCTGTCGGCTTGTTGAGAAATGCTATCTCACCTTTGTGCCCTTTAGTACATATCACAAAAATAGAAGGTATTACTTGTAAGCTACAAGAGTTTTCTAATGTTTTCTATGAAGCAAGAACACAGCTTTGAAATGAATCAATTCAATTAGTCCTTGAGCGGAAACAAGTGCCTGAATATACCCATTAGGACTGGGAAGAGAGCAAGGGTTCCAATTCCAAAGAGAAATACGAGGGGTGGGACTTGGGCAAAATTTCAGTTCTTGGTTCTTTTCGGTTTCAGTTCTCTATCGGTTCTCCTATCGTTCTTGGTTCTCTCAGTATCAGATTGTTAACATTGCAGTTTCCTCCATTGACTTAAAAGGGGAAAACCAGAATGTTAAAAATCTGATAAAAAAAACCAAAGCAAAAGATCTGGTACCGCCGACACTGAGAGAGAACCAAAATATAGCCATTATTGGGTACTTTCGGTTCTTTCTGAAACCGGAAGTCCCATCCCTAGCGAAATACCAACCTTTCAGGAGTACTTGCGAGTGTCCATCGGTACTTTGTCAGTTTTTGGTGATTCCACACTTCTGCCATTTGTGTGTGTGTGTGTGTGTGTGTGTGTGTGTGTGATTTACATCACTTTCCAAGACTTTTTTGTCACACTCTGGGAATTTTATGACAGTTCTATGGCACTTTTGTGACAATTTCCAGCACTTCCCTGGTACTTAGCCGTCACGTTTCCATCTCCACAGCCTCCGAGGATGTGCATGGGGTACGCAGAGGGCTTGTGACTGGTCTGTAGCAGCCCCATTCTAACTTGTGCAAAATAACAGAAAGTTGTGAAAACAGCGGGCAAGCTGGTACGTTTCTGTGGCATACTAATCTTGGTGAAAGCCCCGTTTCAAGTGATGGAAAGAAACATCACTCACCGAGATTTCTCATTTCAGGCTTAATAACCATCAGAATTACAGTATCTGATTTGACACGGTGACATCGATTATTAACCAGTACCTGGTTAGTTCCCTACGGGCTACTCGATGTACTCATTTATCAGTCTCATGAACTTGTTTACTGACCTCCTGTACTGTTTTACTGGTTTCCCATTACCAAAATTGGTCAGTAAAATTGAAAATCGATAACTTGGTAATGGTAATATCCAGCATTTCTGGTAATCAGGTACACAAGTCAGTACTTGGTTACTGATCAGGCACCCCACAAATTATCCAAAATTGTGGGTACTACCTACGTGTAGAAAACGTGCTCCATATCTGAGCTTTAATTAGTCCATTAATTAACTATTTTTTCCCCATACAACCCCTTCCTCCTCCCACTGCACTCCAGCTAGAGCACAAAGAGGATGGAAGTTTGTTGACTAGAGTCTCACAATTTATAGGAGATTGGGACTTCATGCGCATCTCCCATGCTGAAAGCAGGAGGGAATACACCCCCACCCATCTTCCCATAGTCTAAATGAAATGTCCTCTTGCATTCAGGGCTGGACTTAGGGATTTTGCACCCCTAAGCCCTTCTCAGGCTTCTGCCCCCAAGTCAAGTCCTGCCCCACAATGAGTATTCATGGGTGGTGTAGCCCTGTGTGAATGATGCGGCATGCGCGTCTGCGGTGACTGGGGGTGCACGCGCCCGCCTAACATGCATCTCTCGCCTCGACTACTGCAACCTCCTCCTTGCTGGCCTCCCTCGCTCCCACCTGTCCCCCCTTGTTGCGATCCAAAACTCTGCCGCCAAGATCATTCACTCTGCCCGTCGCTTCGACCATGTAACGTCTCTCCTCCTCTCCCTTCACTGGCTCCCCCTTCATGAACGTATCCTGTTCAAACTCCTGGTTTTCACGTTCAAATCGCTCCATGACCAAGCTCCCCCTTACCTCTCGGACCTAATCGCCCTACGCACTCCTTCGCACGCTCTCCGCTCTTCCTCTGTCCCCTCCCTCGCTCTCCCTCGTTTCTCCTGCTCGCCCAACTGCCTTCGTCCCTTCTCCCTCGCTGCCCCGCATGCCTGGAACTCCCTCCCTGCCGACATCCGCCTTGCCTCCTCCCTCCGCTCCTTCAAATCCCTCCTCAAGACCCACCTTTTCCATGCTGCCTTTCCCAATGCCCTCTAGTCTTTCCCCTTGCTCTTACTGTCAGCCCTCCTCTGCTGACTGCTGCTACCGACCACCTTGTAACCAAGCCAAGTACACGCACCTGAGACTTCGCATCCGCCTGAATGTTTGTTTGTCTTCTCCCATGTCTCTCCCGCTGTCCCCTCTCCCTGTCTCCCCCTCCTTGTCTTTTAGATTGTAAGCCACAGGCAGGGACCGCATCTGATTGTATGTTCTGTACAGCGCCAGGTTGCAACTGGCGCTTTATAAATGTTTAATAATAATAATAATAATAATAATAATAATCCCCATTCACCCCCCACTCATCCCCATGCACAGAGCAACCACAGAAAGCAGCCTGACTCCTTATTTGAGCCCGGTGCAGCGGCAGCTCCTCCCCCTCCCCGGCGGGACTGCAGGGAGACTAGAGGCGGTCTGCTGCAGACCACCTCTCCCTGAAGCAGCCCTGCCAGGAGGGGGAGGAGAAGTTGCCAAAAGTACTTCCCGAGACCATCTCCCCAGAGACTAAGGTAAGCAACAGGGCCCGGAGGTTTGAGGAGGAGGAGGAGATGGGACGAGCAGCACACGCCTGAATGTGGGAAGGAGGAGGGAGCTATGGAGGGATGTAACCCCCTGGCTCCCCCCTCCCAGCAACTTCCTCCGCCCAGCTCCCCCCAAGTTCCCAGCAACCTCCTCCCCCCGGCTCCCCCCGAGTTCCCAGCAACCTCCTCCCTCCCCACCAGCTCCCCTCAAGTTCTCAGGAACCTCCTCCCCTCCTCCAGCTCCCCACAAGTTCCCAGCAACCTCCTCCTCCACACGGCTTCCCCCCAAGTTCCCACCAACGTCCTCCCCACCATCAGCTCCTCCCAAGTTCCCAGCAACAACCTCCTCGCTCCCCCCCCAAGTTCCCAGCAAACCTCCTCCTCCCCCCTCCAGCTTCCCCCAAGTTCCCAGCAAACCTCAACCTCCTCCCTCCAGCTCCTCCCAAGTTCCCAGCAACCTCCTCCTGCCTCCTCCTGCCATATGGCGCTGGGGAACTTCCCTACCTACCAAGGTCAGGACCACAAGTTCAAGCCTGGACCCTGACAGTCCCCACCAACCATTGTGGGAACCCCAGGAGCTTGCTGCTATTTTCCAGGTGGCCAGTCATCAGGAGTTCGGTCTGGCCCTCCAGGCCGGTGGGCTGAATGTAGCGAGCTGCTATGCCTGTTTCCTCCTGTGTGCCTGTGGAATCGCTTGCCCTTGATCTGCTTGCCAGGCCCGCCTTGGTGAGCTTGGCTTGCTGACACCTGATGTCAGTGGACCCTTCCTGACCGAGTGTCCCACAGTGCCGGAGAGGACTGCCTCGAGAGCCGTGCTGAGCTGTTCGGATGTTGGAGCAACTGCTGTCACAGGACCCCCCCCTCCTGTCCCGCTTCATAGTGGATGCCCATATGCTTGCCCAGGGCCTCTTCGCCTGGGATGGTCTCGTCCAGGGGGCCTTGTATTCCGAGCGCCCGGCAACTGCACTGCGATCCCACCTTTGCTGTAACGTCCACTGTAGATCTGCGCTCCCTGTGAGGAACCTGTGCTGTTGCTCCCCCATGGCCATACTGCTGACTTTCATTCACCTGCGTGACCCATCCGCTTCCCGATCTGTGTCCTGTGGAGCAGTCTGGGGGTCTACCTACTGACGCTTTCCTGCCAGGTCTGACTGTCAGCCCCTCGGGTCCTGTTCTTCAGTTGCACTGTTCCTTCCTTGCACCGTGGGGTGTCCCCCGCCTGTCCCTGCCATCAGCTCTCTCTGGTCAGTGTGTCATCCTACTGCTCCCTGTGACAATAAACCTTGTCACTGTTAAGCTTCCTCTGTTCTCCTGATGTGTCTGTGGGTCTGTTCCCCCAGCTCCTGTGGGTGCTGGTGCTGACATCATCGGTGTGGTTTGGGGATTTGGGGGCATCGAATTGTTGCTAGGGCAGGTTGGTTGCTCCCATGGGGTCACCTTGCTAACAGCATGCTGGGTGTGCTGCTGTTCTGGCTTCCCCTGTGTGCATGTCTTCCCCCCCCCACCAGTACGTGTGGGCTTCCTGGATGTTGTGACCGGTGGACTGCCCTACAAGTGCATCCCCGCTCCTTCTCTCCTTTCATGCAGGGGGTTCTTAAGGGGGGACCAGGGAGCGGGTGGTGGTGTTACTGCTGGTCCTGCATGTGTTGCAGCGGGCCTGCCTCTTGGACCGTGTCCGAGCAGATCGCTGTAGCCAGTCCTGGGGTCACTGGCCCTACTGGGGGCCCAGATCTGCCCCACCACCCAAGCTTCTTGCCTGGTGGTCTTGGTATTTTTTCTCTGCCATGAGCTGCTTGCTCTAGTTGGTTTGTACCGAATGTTTGGTGTGCTTCTGTCCCCCTGGTGTATGAGTTCTCTTGAACCATGTCTGGTTGGTGTAGTTGTCTGGCACGGCATGGGTCCTGTGCTCTGTGTCCCCCCACCCCATGGTTGTGCTTTGTATCCGTGGCTTGACCTCTTGGTTCTCTGTCATGTGGGTGCTGCCCACTCCACTCTTTCTGTGGGTTCCCGTGTCCCCGCTCCTTCCCTGCCATGGTGGTCCTCCTGTGTCCTGTGCATCTGGGCCCCATGCTTAGTTGGGCAGCTGCTGTGCTGCAGCCGGCTTGTGTTTATTGGGAAGTAGCTGTCCTCTCTGTACCCTCCGCTCCTGACTCTGGCTTGCACTTTGGCACCTGCCGCCCTCACCCTGCTGTCCTGTAGGGATGTGCGAACAGAAGGTGGTTCAGATGTTCGACCGTTCGGTTCAGAAACTGAGTTTGGGTTCGGTCATTCGATTCGGGACCTGAATTCGGGTTTGGTTGTTCGGTTCAGCGGAGTTCAGTTCGGTTGAACATTCAGATAATTGGTATCGATATTGATATCGGTGCCGATATCGATACCGATTTTGAAGATTTTATTTTTGGTATCGGTATCATTTGGCCCTGAGACACGAATAAGTTTGTTATTTTTATGTCTTATTTTTTATTCAGTTTTTTAATCTAATATTATATATATATCTATTCTACACTAAATCTAACTACTATTAACTATTCTAAAACCTATGGAACAAAATGGAATATCTAATAACTACAAAGGCCTAGTACAAACACACTATAAAACTGAATCACTACATATCTCTATCTATCTCTAAAACTAAGCTAACTCCGACAACTATCTATATCTATAGTAACTAATATCTATCTATATTACACAGGGTTGTGGGGGGGGGGGCACAGACAGCTCACACCAAACAACAGAGGGAGGGGTACAAAACTGAAATGAAACCTGAATCTAATCCTACTCTAAATAAATCCAAAAGCAGGGGAAGTGAAGAGGAGGATGGCAATGGATTAGAAACACAAACTGCTGGGAGAGGGAGACTTCTGAAAACGCCTGCTGTCAGGATCAGTGACTACTAG
>QEPC01010859.1:17719948-17751819 GCA_003113815.1 Sphenodon punctatus | reverse complement strand
ATTCCCCGGGGAGGGGTACTGCAGTTCGGTCAGTAAGTACCTGCACGGTCTGCTGGCTGAGCGGGTACTCACCTCCTTACTCAAGCCCACTGTTGGGACGCTCCCCCTTTCGGCCAGAGCCAGGGTGCTGTCGAAGGGGAGCCTTGTTGGTGTTGGAGCTGGCACGGGAAGGCACATCCCGGCCAGCGCCGAGTTTATAAGAATCAGTTAGCTAATCATACTGGACCCATATTGCTCGTGCAATCACCCACCGTCTTTGAATTTGTCGAATAAAGAGTGTGGCCTGATTTAATCCAGCACTTGGTCTCTGTGTCTTATTGGGGGGTGTGGCGACAATATATATTTGGACTTCAGGTGGCTGATAAAATCTCAAGTTAGAAAGATTTGATGCCCTTATAGTCATACAAGATGGAGAGGAGTAAGAGGCACAGACAACACAAGGAAAAAAAAAACCTTCGGAAAGAAAACAGTTTCCAAGCACATCATTTATTAAATGTTTTTTGGGGGGGGTTGAGTCGCCAGTTGCCTTTGAAATATCACATTCCCATTCCAACCACCACAGCTTTTTTTGCCGAGGCAGCTAACCCGACTGCGGGGGAATGGTAAATGGTATCTGCAGACAGATCATTCAATGCAGAATGACTTAGAAGCAAGAACCACCCTGCACTGTTTGTGCAATGATTGAGGGACTTGTTATCAGCAGTGTCACTCACAACGTTGCCTACGTAGGAGGCCAGAGAACCCGTGGAAAGCAGGAGCAGAGACAGATGAGTTTTGCTTTGTTCGGCAACTTAAAAAACAAAACAACCAGCTGTGTGACGGACAGCAGCAGGAGTTGTGAATTAGAAAAATCCAGGGGAAACAGAGAAATAGATTCTCCTGCTACATGCAGAGAGAAATATTAATAGAGGAAAGGTGGCATCACATCATTTATTTATTTCCATCATTTATATCCCGCCTCTCCTGCCTAGGCAGCTCGAGGCCTGCTTACAAAAGTTAAAATATTTAAAAATATACATTAAATATATAAAATACATGAAAGGGAGGCATAAAAGAAAATTAAAAACCCATCCTCCCCACCCACCCTCACCAAAGACTCGGTGGAACAGCCAGGTCTTGCCCTGTGGCAGAAATGAGGGGGCTTAATCATCTTGACTGTTGCAAATGAAATATTTTAGGGCTTACTCAGTTTGGTATTGCAAAACCATGGCTCTTACAAATACACCCTTCTGTGTTGCATGTGGTTGAGGGCTACAGTCTGAGAACGTCTCAACTGGTGATGCGTCCAGGGGAAGCTTTCAGTGGTAGAGTCCACTTTGCACAACGTAGGGGTGAAAGTTCATTTGCAATTGGATTCCATTTCTGGCAGAATCCAGTCATTTGATCCATTCTGGCAGAGCCCAGCACGGAATGGATTGATTTTTATTTTATTTTATTTTGGTCTAATCTGTAGGCCTTTCCTTTCTCTGGGAGAAGGAGCAACAGATTGAACAGTCACCATCTCAGCAGCAGCGGTTCACCTACTTGAACGAAAGGAAACAATCACAGGAGAGCGTACACCGCACAACCTTTCCCCTAACTGGCAGGAGAGACGGAAGAAGAATGAATAAATGGGACCTATCTCACGGTCCTTTTTGCCATCGGAGAATTCTAGGACTAAAATGACCACTACCAAAGTCCTTCCCCATAACTCATAATTGGACCGGCAATACCTGAACCATCCCTGACATCTTTAGTCTGCCTGTTTTTAAAACCTTCTGAAATTTGAGATACAATAGGTAGCTGCAGCAGGGAGGGGCGGGGGGGGGGGGGAAGTTGCTAGGTGTAAGTCTCACAGGATCAGGGCCCAATAATCCACACTCTCGGCAGGGGAAATAGCTCTCCACCACTGCGTCCTTTATTCAGTGTCTCTATAGACTGTTTCAGTCTTTACACCATCATCTCCACATAGTCTATTCATTAGCCCTGTCTCTATACGCAGACAGTGGCATTTTTACACACACAAAGTTCTGGATGTTTCAGTCTTCTGGGTTTACAAGTCCACAAGCAAGTTCTGGATGCATTCGTCACACACACACACTGCCCTGAGGCAGTTCCTGGATGCATTCTTCACACAAACGCTGCCCTGAGGCAGCCTAAAGTAACCGCAGCTGTAGACATGACGGGCTGCCATGGAAACCAAGTGACCACAGCTGCCAGGAGCAAATCCGTTTACCAGGAGAACATTTTACACACAAAGGTCCTGGGAGAAGTTCTACACAGAAGTTCAAAGATCCGGATGTTTAAGATCTGGGCGAGTGATTTAGACACACAGAAAGTTCAGGATGTAACAGCGAACATGCAGGAGAAATGTGTGTGTACAAACACCCAGTGTTCCAAGCCAATCAACCCCCTCTGGCTTGTACTCACAGCCAGGCCTCTGGTTCTCTCTGGGCCAGGCTGCTCCCTCTGGCTTTGGCTCTGAGCACAGTTCGCCTTTTCTTCTTTCGCAGCAGCCTCTGAGCTGCCTCCAGCTTAAATTTTCCTGGGCTGGCCACAGCCACGCCCAGACCCAGATGTCCCACAGGGCAATCAGGTGCTCTCCTGCGTCTGGTGTAGCACCTGAAGCTCTGCTTGCACCGTCACCACGCTGGTGCTAAATATCTTAAAGGGCCAATGTTCTTCTGCAGCTCAACCCTGCCACAGTAACTGATTGATTTGCTAACCCCCAGGTAATACTTGCATTTTTGAGGACTGTGTCAGGTACTTGATAGGCTGCTCAATTACCAGTTGGTTACCTGACTACGTCCAAAAATTCTGTAATTTCCAGTACCAATTTTCTGATTTTCCTATTACCAACCAGTAAATCAGGATGTAAAACTGAAAAATCGGGCCCTAAAGTCCCTAGTACCATCTTCGTTACTTGCCCTTGAACCATCTCAACTTAGTCATCCTCTTACAGGGGGGAGCTCAAAACTGGATGTGGTACTCTAGGTGTGACCCTACCAGAGACTAGAGAGGAACAAATCCTTTCTGTGTCTTAGAGATTCTGCTTCTGCTAATGCAACCCCAAATGGTCCCCCCACCCCCCAACATGGCATCATTTTGTAGACTCATATTTAGTTTGTGATCCGCTCTACCCATGACGCCTAGCACCACCACTAGAAGGGGGAAGAAAACCACAGTCTCTGTGTGTCCCAATGCCACCACCAGAAGGGGGCAGAACACCACAGCTTCTGTGTGTCCTTATGCCACGACTAGAGGGGGTAAGAACACCACAGCTTCTGTGTGTCCTAGTGCCACCACTAGAAGGGGTAAGAACACCACAGCTTCTGTGTCCTAGCGCCACCGCTAGATGGGGAAGTGCACCACAGCCTCTGTGGATCCTAGCCCCACCACTAGAGGGGTCAGACCTCCACAACTTCTGTGTGTCCTTGCGCCACCACTAGAGGGGGAAGACCTCCACAATTTCTGTGTGTCCTAGCGCCACCACTAGATGGGGCAGAGCACCACAGCCTCTGTGTGTCATAACGCCACCACTAAAGGGGGGCAGAGCACCACAGCTTCTGTGTGTCCTAACACCACCACTAGAGGGGGACAGACTACCACAGCCTCTGTGTGTCCTAGCGCCACCACTAGAGGGGGCAGACCTTCACAACTTCTGTGTGCCCTAGCGCCACCACTAAAGGGGGGCAGAGCACCACAGCTTCTGTGTGTCCTAACGCCACCACTAGAGGGGGCAGATCTCCACAACTTCTGTGTCTTCTAGTGCCATCACTAGGTGTTTGAGTAAAGCAGCTGACAGTCTTTTCCCTTTGGGAGGGAGGGAGGGAGGGAAGAAAGAAAGAAAGAAAGAAAGAAAGAAAGATAGAAAGAAAGAGAAAAATGGATTCAATATGGAGCATATTGTGCTTTTTCCATTAAGCTCCGAAATCACTGTTTTTACTAGTGCACTGATTAGATTTGCTGAAACTATATGTACAGAGGAATGAAAGAGGTTTTAGCTTTTGACAGCTTAATAACTTGCTCTTCAATAGGGCTGCTAATACCTAATATTTATCAAAGTGAATAAGTCCCTTTTAGTGACACTTTAGCTTGTGAGGTTAAAGTAAAAGTTATCGTTTTGTGCCAGCATCTCTGTTTATAGGTGTTAACAAATGAGTCGACAGCCTACACCAGGTGGGTGTCCACCGGCTCGTTTATTAGGTGTTCATCCCCACTGGCCATGTGGCTGCCAGCCCCCACACAGCCCCCACACCTGGCGGGGTCCTGGGGGAGCATGAGGCGCCTTACATTCAGAAAAATGCAAGCTAACGTGTACCCAGAGTCCTTTTCGGTGGACAATGAAAATTCTGGGACATATATTTCAGGCTGTATCTTCTTTGTGCTCCATCCTATTTGTATGAAATTTGGAAAGATTGTACAACTCTCTCAAGGGATCATTGGTGACAATTTCTGAAATACTAGAAAAAGTGTCTCAATTTCATAAGCAATTGATGTTTTGTGATTTTAACAGAAGCTAAAGACAGGTTCAACAGAGGTTAAAGAAGCTCCACAGGAATTTCCTGCAGTAACTTCTTTTTTTCTGTCCAATTTGGATGATATTTGGAAAGACTGTGCTACTTACCTAAGGGATCATCTCTGCCAATTTTGAGAAATATTGGATAAAAGGTCCCAATTTTATAAGCATCATGGTTTAGAAGTGTCATGATGTTTCCATCTGTAGCACCCTTGCTTCCCATCTGATTTGGATGAAATTTGGATAGCTTGTACTGCTCACCCAATGGATCATCCCTGCCAAATTTAAGAATGATTGCATAAAATTCATCCTGCAGCACTGTGACAGAAGACAGAAGAAAATCCCTTATTGGCTCTTTCCAAAGTAGATGCTTCCAACTTCCCAGTAACAAACAGGGGGTTGGAGTGGACACAGCACTGAATGAGGAATCATGATTGGCATTTCTTCTGGCCAATTGGCATCACAAACTCATCTTGTACGACTGTGACAAACATAAGAGAATCCCTGGTATAGGTTCATTCTCTGATGATGCTGATCAAGCTTCCAACCTGCCAGTACCCAATCACTGCAATCAGAGAGGCTTGGGGATGGGCACTGGGAAGCAAATATAAGCTTCTGCCAAGCTGCACAACTCCCACCATGACGAGATCTTGTATGGCTCATAAGTTGGCTAAGTGCTCTGTATGTGTGACTGTGTGTGCTGCAGTCTCCAGACTCGCTGGGTGTTTTTACACACACATTTCTCCTGGATGTTTGCTGTTGCATCTGGAACTTTGGGTGATTTCAGACGTTACGTGAACACGGTGAACCACGGTGAATACCCACCTGTGGTCACCGTGTCCCGTAAGTCTGTTCGCGGCGTGCCAGATGTTGGCCATGGTCAATCCCCACATGGGGTTCATTTGAACCACGCTTCCCGGGCTAGCCGGGGGAAGGTCCCGGGAAGCGTGGTCAAACGGACCCCGGGCCGTGACCAAGGAAAAGTAACGTCTGGCCGCGTGCCACGGCCCGGGATCCCCGGCGGGATCCTGGGCCGTGGCACGATCGGCCGGACGCGGCGGCCGCATTGGCCCCACCGCCCGCCCGTCTCCTCGGAGGGCGGGCGGCGGGGTGCGTGGAGGGGGCGGGGCCGCGCGGCCGCACGTTGCGCTGCGCGGCCCCTCCCACTCTCCCCGCCGGGATCCCCCGGCACGTCTGTTGTGCCGTTACAGGGTGACCCCGGCAGGGAACGAAGCCGTTGGTGCCGGTACGGGGCCAACGGCCCGCGTAACGTCTGAAAATACCCATACTGTGTGTCTAAATCACTCACCCAGATCTTAAACATCTGGATCTTTGAACTTCTGCGTAGAACTTCTCCCAGAACTTTTGTGTGTAAAAAGTTATCCTGGAAAACTGCTTTGCTCTAGGCAGCTGTGGTCACGGTTTCCACGGCAGCCTGCCACATCTACAGCTGCCTCAGGGCAGTGCTTGTGTGAAGAATGCATCCAGGAACTGCCTCAGGGCAGTGTGTGTGTGAAGAATGCATCCAGGAACTGCCTCAGGGCAGTATGTGTGTGAAAAATGAATCTGGAACTTACTTGTGGACTTGTGAACCCAGAAGATTGAAAAATCCAGAACTTTAACGTGTGTCTAAAAATGCCCTCTGTAAGTGCTCATAAAAGCAGAACTCTCTGCATCTACTCTCCCTCACTGATGCCCCCACAGACTTTGGGGTGCAAATGACTGAAGCCTTTGCCAGTGCCTCTGGCACCTGCTCCTCTTCTGCTCTGCCCACGTGCTCCTGTCTTCTTCACCCTCTCTACAAGTGCTCCAAAAAGAAGATTTCTGCATCTAGCAAAACCTCTATAATTTAATAGAGGCAACACCTGCAGGTGATTTATGGCAATTTTGCAACTTCTGTTAAAATCACAAAATTTATATTGCGTATAAAATCGGGACCCTTTATCCAATCTTTCTGAAATTTGGCAGGAACGATCCCTTAGGTATGGCGCATTTAGATGTTAATCCACCTCTTTAGTGTGCAATTTTGTAAATGTGCATTCTGGGACCCTCAATATCTCCTCTCTTGCGATGGCTCTCCCTCTCCTCTGAGCGTTTTGAAGTCTGGAACCCTCGGTATCTGTCTTGTGACTGCTCCTAATTCTCCTGAGTGCTTTGTATCCTGCTAGTCGTGCAAGAAGGAAAAGGGAGGGCGTATGGAAACGAATGTGCGCAAACAAATTCTGCTTGCTTTCATCCGTTTAATTACCTCCATTACTAAAATGAATCTGGGCAAATTTGTTTTAATTTCAGAAGTAACTAAAATGAATTGCACATCCCTAAAAGGAGGAATGCTGTGTTTCCTGTGTTGAAAGGTCCTGAAAATCAAAAGGCAAGGATCTGCCAAAATTTTCTGAAATTAAAAAGAAATCATCTGAATTAAATTATTTTTTTTAATTGATTCATTAACAGTGCTTATTTTCTAGTGCTGAAATTTGACACTCGAAATTACTCAGTTTTTACCAAGTATCTCTGTATTTGACTCAGCTTTACCGAGTACCGAGTAACGGAGGAATTGGCCCGGTACTCGGTCTAGTACTCGATACTTGGAAAATTCTCAAATGAGCATTGCAACATATGGGGCTTTTCATGCCCCTATACAAGGGTACTTGGTACTCAGTCCTCAGAAAATACTTGGTACTCGTGTTTATTTTGCCGAGTATTTTTCTGAATACCGAGACCAAACGCTTGGAGCCAGTCCACAGAAACTCAGAAATATTCGCAAATAACATTTTTACTATTCGGTGCAGCCATATTATTTTCATTGGATTAATTTTGATCATGCAAATAGCCCACCCAGCTTCAACTGATACATCACCCGATTCTCTTTCAGTGGTTCACAAGATGCCATCACACAAAAATAGGTATACTCATTGAATTTCTGGTACCTGAATGAATCCACAAAATTTGGGTAGCGATTAGGGCTGTAGTGGAATGTCACAGCATTTCTGCAATTAGTGGTACGGCATGGCAGAGGCTTTCATTCCGCTAGTTTCATTCCGCTACATCCGCAGTTCTGCTAATTTCATTCCACTACTTCCACAGGCTTCGCAAAATAGCGGAAACATGAAATTTTCGCTACTTCCGCCATTCCGCCAGTGCCACAAAATAGTGGAACAGCGGTTTTCTGACAGTTTCAGCAATTTGTACGCAATTCCACAATTTTCAGAATGCCAGCGGAATTAGTGGAACGTCCGCAGAAAAGCCGCAGTGTGGCGTGGGCAATTCCGAAATGTCAGAATGGAATCGCGGCATGGTAACAGCTGCTGCCGCATCAGCCCTAGTAGAGATTGGGATCCAATTAGTGTCCAACTTGAATACCCAGTGTCTGGGAATATCAAGGTACAATTCCATAATAGTAACTTCCAGTAGGGATGGGCAAACGCAGTTCGGAGTTCGGACCAAACTCGAACAGTTTGGTCAACTGAACCGAACTTCCAAACCGAACTCGATTTTTGAACCGAACTGAATTTCTGGAAAAATCAGTAAACTGGTATCAGAAATTACCAAATTTTGGGATCATTGGTACTCAATACCCAATATGCCACTTGAAAATGCGAGTTTTGCCCATGGGTTCTAAATCTGGTACCCATTTCTGCTCCTATCAGAGTCTCTCTTCTAGTTCTTGGCAATTTCAATCCAAGATAAATGGTTTGTTCGTCTTCACAATCGTTATAATTCAGTTTGGGTACATCACAGGGAGGCTAAGTAACACCACCTTAACTTACGGCCAATTCAAATTTTCATCAAACTCAGTGAGCAACGGCAAAAAAGGTGGAAGTTTTTGTTTCTCATTAGAACCTTTCCATTCATTTCTGCATGATGCGAGCGGGTAGAAAAACGTGACGTTAATCAGTCCTGGCAACATGCAGTTGAAAATATACTTAGACATACTTTAAATACACTTGACAGCTGGAATTTCAGAACAGATGCACTCAATTTAAATAAAAGCAAGCAAGCAGGCAAGCAAGAATAGGAGCCACATAAAAAACATAATCTTTATAGGCTGGCTTTGGCCTGTGGACCAGAATTTCTCTCCCCCTGTTTGAGCCAAAGATAGTTGAATGGGTTTGATAAAAACTCAACACTAGACAGTACCGATAAGAAGAAGAATCCTAGCACAGACCTGCCATCACTCATTCCTTTCTAACTATGGAAAGCACCAGGCACAAAGTGGCAATTGGAAAGTGGCACCCAAAGTGCTTTGAAGGTGGAAGATGCTTTGGAAAGAGAGCTGTGAGTGTGGATGTCTTTCATCGTTTTGCAAACATGTCTCTTCATGTGACAGAACCGTTCTTCCCAGAGAGCAAACAACAAAGACTCCTTGACAGACAGGGGAATGGTGGCTGCTTATACTTCCCTGCTGTCATTACCCAGCCTTTTAATCGCTTTTTGAAAGCAAAGCAGACACTTAAATAGAAAATGCAAAGATTCATGTCGAAGGTAAATATTCTGTCTAGCACAGATGTTTGTATTGAGACTCCACCGACAATGGCACCACCACCTTCTGCACTTTGATTGTTTGAGAAAAAATTCAATAGACAGTGATACTTTTGTGCAGAATTAATTCAAACTACTGGAGGACAGAGGGCAAGTCAAGATAGAGGCACGCTATTTGAGAGGGATCTGGAGGGAACTTCCTGTTCCTAGAGATGGTACACAAATCTTAAGCACAGCTGACACAGGTACCTGATTTATTAACCACAACAATTTTGAGTGCAGTGTCAAGTTCCCAAGCCAGTACCCGCCCACCTATTGGATAACACATTATCTAGGAAATCATTTTTTGCTGTTACCAACATATCAGCTTGTTGTTTACTGATCAGTAAAATCAGTAAATCGGTAGGGGAAAATAACAGAGTTGAAACGAATACGTTCAAAGTATATACCTATCAAATTTCTGGTGTCTGAATCAATTCAATTTAATTTATTAGCTTGACCAAAGGTCATCGCATAGGATCTTACAAAAAACAAAAATAAAAATACAGTTATATAGACTATAAAATTTTACAGACAAAACACACCATCCTCTGTGCCATAATTCGAGATGAAAAAGATCAGTTATTCATAGGTAATTTAAACTCTAAAAATAATTGATGCAAATTAAAAGCATGAATCAAAAACTTAGCAATAGTCTCAATTGTTTCTAGAGACATACCAGTCAGAAGGAGTTCAAGCACACATGAGTCTGACCTGCCATGATAGTTCACAAGATAAGGGGTCAGATATTGCGACCTCAGCTGGTCATAAAGATAACAATGGGTATTTTCAGACGTGACGGGGCCCATTGGCCCCGACATGGAAACAACCCATTGATTTCCCACCGGGATCACTCCGTCATGGCCAACAGACGTGCCAGGGGATCCCGGTGGAGAATCAGGGAGGGGGCGGGGCCACACGGCGCAACGTACGGCTGCACGCCCCCCCCATGCTCCCCCACCGCCCGCCCTCTGAGGAGACGGGTGGGCGCTGCGGACAATGCACCCGCAGACCCTGCCCGAATTGACCACGACCCGGAATCCCGGTGGGGATTCCGGGCCGTGACTGCCGTCCAGACGAGATGGCTTGGTTCATCACGGCGGGGAATCACATTCACCATGCGATCGGCTGAACCCGCGGGGCCGGCGTCGATTGCATGGCGAATGTGATTCCCCGCTGCGATTGACTGTGATCAACATCTGGGGGGGAACTTCTGTTCCCCCCATCAGACATTACAGGATCACTTTCACCATGTGCAGATTCACTGTGGTTGACTGTGATCTCATAACGTTTGAAAATACCCAATGAAACAGAATGTGGTGGGTAGATTCTGTACCTAACCGGTCAAAGAGGCAAAGATGGTTCCCATATGGGACCCCACCAAAACGCCCCTCCAATACTTTAGTAGGGAGATCATTCAAATGGGCACACATGAGAAGATATCTCCCATGACTCGAAATAGAAGAGGACATATAACTAGCCATTTCTCCTATGGCAGGAGACCACGAAAGGTATCCCTGCAGATGGGGAGACCCGGGAGAGTAGACTATGGCTGTTTCATTTTGCTTCCCGACATCTCTCAACCTAGATAGAGCCTCTGACCTAACTACACATGGGACTTTATTTGCAAAATAAATTAAAGAAAACCCCACCCTATTTAAATAGATTTCCAAGGCCCTAAACCATTTACTCTTGTACGTATCCTCAGGTAAAAAGTTAGCAAGGCCAGAGTTTGAAGAACTTAAAAGCCTAGTCCAAAATGTAAGTGAGTATTCCCAGGCAATCTGACTCCAACGCATCTGTCCAACCTCCAGCCTAATTGCTGCCATTGGCGTACCCTTAGGATCCTTTAAGATTTTCTGTAGGAAGTGGGATTGCAGAGAATCAATGTTCACAGAAAGAAGAGGCACCCATATTTCAGCCCCATATAATATCCTAGCCCTAACAATACTATTGAAAACTCTAATTGCCAGGTCTAGCCTACTCCTACGAGAACTGGCAAACAATCTCAAAGTGGCAACAGATGTTCCCTTAGATGCCAGCATGACCCTCCTATAATGGTCAGAGAAGCAGCCGGAAGAATGAAAATTCAGGTCCAGGTACTTGAATGTTTGAACTTGCTGCAGGGGATGTCAATTAACAGCCCAGTTACGCCCCCCCCCCTCCCTGGGGCCCCTAATATTGCACTCTGCCTTGAATGTGGTCTCCCTCCCCTTCAAGTGAGAATTTGGCTCAGGGCTTTTTCCTATTGGCTCCATCTTTGTTTCAATGAAGCAGTGACGTGGGTGCGAGACAAGACCCCAAACAGTTGGGCGGCTAAGGTGGAAACAGAAATAAAACACCTGGGCTCTTCATTGGATGTTCTTGCGCCCTTGGGTCACAAGGGTGCCAGGAAACTATTGGTCACGAGACTTTTAGACGTCACTCGACAGGAGATGAGAGTCGAGGTGGGATCTAGCAGAGTTTGGGGGACCAATTCTCAGATAGCCAATGAAACCTGGTTACCCATGGCCTACCTTGGGGGGAATTTACTGCCCAGGGACAGAAGGCTATTTATGTTAGTTAGCTTTAACGCTTTTCCCTCCGCGCAGACGGAGGGAAGATATAGTGGAACCCCACTCAGTGAACGCTTATGTCCCTACCCTTTAAATTAGATGGAGTCACTTGAACATATATTATTTTGGTGCTCCTTCCATGCTAAGCCCAGGGAGAGATTCTTGGCCCCTCTATTGGAGCCCTTCCCAGGCCACCCCCACCCCATTTCTGGTCAATTTTCTGCTGAAAGACCGCTCCCTGAACATTTCAGAGAAGGTGGGTGCTTTTTTGGGCTGAGTATTTCAATTTAAAAATAAGGATAGGGTGGATCCACCTAGCTAATGGATGTGCCCACCTACATTTAAAACTTAGCTGTACTTAATAGGCCATTGTCGCTTTATTGATTTATTGATATTTGGTCATTTAAATTTTACAGCCCTGGTAGGGCAATCATTTGTGGTTTTATGTAATCAATATCTTGTTGATAGTATTTTGGTTTTATCATGTTATTTATATTATGTTGTATGTTTTGCAATGACCCATTGGGTTACTCAATAAAGTTTAAAGTAACAGCCCAGTTAAAGGTTCATCTGCCATTTGAAAAAACTACAATTTTAGATTTAGCATATTTAATAATTAACCTATTTAAGTCGCAATATGCTGCAAAAGCCTTAAATTGCCGGTTGAGACCCACCCTAGTCTGGGCAAGCAGAGCAAAATCATTAGCATATAAAAGGCAGCCAACTGGACGAGAGGTCAACTTTGGGGGAAAAAATTCGTGTTTGGTCATTAACGGAATTACATCATTTATAAATAAATTAAATAATGTGGGGGCCAAAACGCACCCCTGCCTAACCCCCAAAGCAGTCTGTATTTGTCATGTAATGTGACCAGCATTATCTAACTTGACTGCCAAAGATGACTGAACACGAACTCTTTGAAGAAGAAACAGTAATCTTTTACCCAAAGAGGTTTTACTTAATTTTTTCCACAAGCTTTCTCTGTTAACCAAATCGAAGGCAGATTTAAGATATAAAAAAGCCACAAAAAGCTTTCCATTCATAGACCTATACTTCTCAACCAGATGATATAGCATTTGGCACTGCTGTACTGTGGCCCTTCCTTTTTGGAATCCCGCCTGCTCATGGAAGATAATTTTGCTCTGCACTAACCGTAACAGCAACTTATTAAGTAATTTTTTGGCGTAAATCTTACAATACTCAATAAGCTTATAGATCTGTAATTAGCAGGATCTGTGTGTAGCCCTTTCTTGTAGATGGGTATAATGAAACCCCCATCCAGCAAGAATATCTCCAGAGGAGTTAATTGCAGTGAACAAAGCCGACAGTACAGAAACCCACCAATCCATTTGGGATTTAATAAATTCAATTTGTATAAGGTCAGGACCTGGTCTTTACCATTCCTAAAAGATTCTATAAGGGTCACAACCTCAGTTTCAGTGACAGTGGGCCATGAAGGAAGAATATCAGATCCCAAGCTGGTATAACTTGCAGAAAGAATGTCAGAATGTAATCTTCCCAAGTGCAAGAGGGAATCGGACAGAGCCAAGAACAGCTTGACTCTCTAATTGAACCATTTATTAGGCACCAAAATTTCCTAGAGTCCTTCTCTTCACTGGCTACAAGTAAATCTAATCATCTTTTTTCAAAAAATTGGCACTTTGGGGATCTAATTAGTGTCCTATACGCCTTTTTAAGTATAAAATATTGTGCAGGAAGTACTGGAATATGACCTGCTCTATACTCTCTTTATATGGCTATAAATTTCTTCCTGGAAGCCCTACTATCCGCATCAAACCAATCCTGGCTGTTAGTCATATTCCGTTGTAATTTAGTAGATGAGAAGGCAGCAATGCGTTGTTGGAAATACAAACTTATCTGATTGAAGGTGTCTATTACTGGAGGAACCACCCCCTGCTCCACCATAGTATTCTTAAAGATGACAGAGATCTCAGTATGAATTCAAGTACCAAATGATATAGACAAAGCCTGACTCCATTTAGTAGAACAATGCTTCTCTAGATGATCCAAATTCAATGAGGCCCTCACAGGAGGGAGAGAAGCTAAATTGTCACACTCAAATGAGAGTGTAAGAGGCAAATGGTCACTCACCACCACGCAGGAGCCCACAGCAAAGTCTTTAACAAAACACGAAGTGTTAGAGGAAACTACTATAAAGTCCACCACACTCAACCCCTGCAGGCCTACAAAAGTAAATTCAGTTGCAATATCATTAAATCCAGACCCATTAAGAATATATAAATTCTGAGTTCTTACCAGATTAACAAACATAAGACCAGATGAATTAATTTTCCAGTCCTTAGAGGACCTTAACTTTGGCACATCCGGGGTATTTAAAGAAGGAACTACAAAATGGGCCTCAAGGGATTCATCATCCGGACCCACTCGTGCATTAAAATCCCCTGTCATAATAAACAAACCAGAGGGGTATTGAACTAACAGATCCTCTACTATATTCTCCAAAGAAGACCACATATTGGAGTCAAAGGAACCAGCATTAGAAGGGGGGATATACACAGTTAACAATATAACCAAATGGGTTCCACACTTAACCACCAAACCCAAAGCAAAAGGGGGAGATCTAATTTCAAAAATTACCAACGAGGTTAAGTTTTCTGAGATTAAACATCCAAGACCACCACTAGGACGGCCCTTCATTCTAAAAGAAACAGCAGGTACTGAAAAAGATTTATAATGTTGTAGTTCTATGGGGTCCCATACCTAGCTCTCTTGGAGCAAAATAATTTGAAACTGTCTTATGAAAGAAGTAAAATCGCTATTCTTTAAATGTGAATACCAACCTGAAGAATTCCAAGAACATATTTTTAACCAACTTGAATCATGACACTGGGTAGATCATAAACTTCCTGAAGAGACCCTATCCTTGCATAGAATGGGTGACTGCAAGGAGGGACGTAATAGTGAATTGACATCAGGAACCACCACTCTATCCCAAATTCCATTAGCATTAACGGGGATCAGCAAATCGTCTTTAAGCGTGGGGTAAAGTATAGGATTGGCCAAAGTTGGCACTGCTAAATCTATCATATCTATATTCATTCAAGGCAACCGGGCACTTGGGTTTTTGACAAATTACTACTTGAGCTGGTTTAGGGGCAGTGGAGCCAGGGGGAGCACTAGTATCCATTGCCAAACTTAGTAACCTAGAGTTTATGGGAACTGTACTAGAAGATTTCCTTGTCACAGCAGAATGATTTTGTAAGTTAGAAGTAGATTTAATCTTAGGATGCTGCAAAGAATCACTATGGCCTTGTGCAGAGGGTAAATTTGAGCTAGCAGAGATCAAAGCATGACTTACAGGATTAACTAAAACCTCCCCCAATTGTCTACCCCACCCCATGAAAAAAAATAGGTCAGGCAAGGACTATAACCTTGCTGCCAACACCGAGGAATGAAAATGTATAACTATTCTCTGCAAATTTCTAGGGGCTGGCAAAATTTGGAAAAACCTAATTTGCCACATCTCAATATGTTGGCCAATGATAGTTGTTAAATGCCGCTCTATAGCTAGTTTGGAATTCCATAATGAAAATAGCCCATTTCTCAGAGGGGAAATTCTAAAAGCTACTGCTTTATCATCGGGTACCAGTTGGGGACTTGATGTCCTGGAATGTCCCAGAATGTCGACTTCCTGTACTGATTTTTTGGTTTTCCATCCTGATTTACTGATCGGTAACTGTAAAATTGAAAAATCGGTACTGGATTGCCAATTTGGGGGGTATTTCGTAGTGCTGAAATTCGCTATTCAAAATGACTCTGTTTTTACCAAATATCTCGATATCTGACTTGGTTTTTCTGAGTACCGTGTAACCGAGGAATCAGTCTGGTACTTGGTATTCAGTAGGGCTGAAACAAAGTCTTTGGAAAACTTTGGAATTTGCCGAATATTAAGGTATTCAGTTTGGAAAGGCTGAATTCCGAAGTTCCGAGGACCAAGGTCATATTTGGAAAACTTCAGAAACCTCTGTGTGTGTGTGTGTGGGGGGGGGGCGGGACTGGGGGACAGTTGAGCATCCCTTCTTCTGGAAATAAAACTTAGTGCCATATTTGATAGGAGGGGGGTATGAGACGGGACTATTGAGTGATGGTAAAGATGGCAAGTTTTGATCAGAAGCCAATATAATAATAATACTAATAATAATACTAATAAATAATAAAAATAATAAAATAGGGTGCCACATTGCTGCCTGCTGCTTGGTTGGCACTTGGCACCATGAGGAGGGATCTCTCTGCCTGGCTCCCCTTCCCAAGGTTGCTTGGTCTGTTCAAGTTACCTTTGCCACAATGCCACGCCAAGGAAGAGGATGCCCCTGTGACGGCGGGGGGGGGAGGGGTGTAAATGTCTGGTTTCTTAATTTTGTGACTGTTGCTGGGGCCTGGGCTTGTTGGTTATTTTAGTGGGATTTATTCCTCCATGCAGTTGCAGACTGTTTTGCAGGGGGTTGTTCTATTCGTCTTCAGCGAATGTCTCTTACTAGTCTGAATTTTTGCGTACTGCTTGGTTGGCATCATGATAAAGTGGGTGCGCTCACTGCTGATGGTGGGTCATGTTATTTATTTATTTATTTCTGCTTACAGTTACACTATTTTGGGGTTGTCTTCTGGAGTGATTGTTCCACTCTTGCTAGTCTGTTTTTCTGGGTAGTGCTTTGGCTGTGGGTTCAAGAACTTTGCAACAACTTTCTGAAGTTTCCGAAGTTTCCGAACTTTCCCGACGTTCTGTGCTTCAGTCTCCAAAGTCTGAAACTTTGGCAAGAACACCAAACTGCCTCTGAGCACTCAGACCAACTATTCTAAACTTCAAAAACCTGTCCGAATACCCAGAAGTACCATTCAGTTCAGCCCTAGTATTTGCTACTTGGTCTAGTACTCAGACCAACATATGGGGCTTTCCCTGCCCCTATATAAAGTGAATCGGTACTCGGTATTCAGAAAAAATTTGGTAGCCGGTTTTATTTTGTCGAGCATTTTACCAAGTACTGAGTATTCATCCGAGTTTCCAAGGACCAGCTGAACACCTGGAGCCAGTCCTCGAAACTTGTAAATAATTTTTTTACTATTTTGTTTCAGCCCTAAGTCCAGGTACCTGATTGGTGACTGGGTAATCCATTGAGTGCCCGTGATGGCACTCAAAAATGCGATAATTACCCATGGGTAGCAAATGAGCTAGCCATTTCAGGTCTAGAAAAAATAAAAATAATTGGGATGGTAACTTGCTAAATTTATCCTGGAGGTCGGTATTCTGGGACAGGAAGCTCGTACGTTGGAACTTAGGGTAACCCATCGGGCACTAATCAGGTACTGATTAGTACCTGGTGGTGGCAAGTAAAGTACTGGAAATTCAATGGGGATACCCATTGTGTCAGAGCACAGTGAAATTGAAAGACTGGCTCTTTAAGGTGGTGCACCTTAAGGTCGCAGAGAAGGTGCATCTCCAGGGTAAGTGAAGGACAGCTGCGTTTGGGAGTGGCAGAAATGCAGTCCAGAGGGAAAACAAAAGCCTGACCTAAGCTCATTGCTAAGGGGGAGAATGCAAGGAGGGGGATACCAGACAGGCAGGAGCTAGGTAGGAATCTGCCTCCAGAGCAATCCTGACCCAGAGGGTGTTGCTTGGCCGAGAGGGCTTGGGGTCCTACTTGGGAGCAGCCAGAGGAAATTGGAAAAGGCAGACGTTAGAGGGAAGCTCTGCCTTTAAAGAGCCAGAGGAGATTGCAGAAGCTGCAGGGGGAAGGCGGATAAGCTAACAGCCCAGACAGGAGACCCCCTTAGAGCTGTTGAGGAGACAGGAGCATGAGTGGGAGTCTGTCCATAGAAACCCCACTCAGAGGGGTTGCCTGAGCGGAAGTGCTTGCTACATGGCTGTAGGGCGCAGGTGGACATGCCGGGAGTCGAGACAAAAATGCTAGGCTTTGTGGGTAGCAGGAGGGACTGTGTCTGGCCCACAAGGGACTGTGACTACTGGGAAGATTGTGTCTGTGGTATAGAACTGTGTATATTTGCCTTAAGAGACTGTGTGGGTGAATAAAGGACACTTGGTGCTAAATTCCCTACAAGAGCATGACTTTTTGAGGCTGGTCCTGCAAGGACTTACCCCAGAAGGGCAAAAAAAACCCACCCCATTATATTACATGTGTTTTTGCAGGTACACATTTCAGATCTAATTCAAGGAATTTCCACATGAGGAGTTAGCTTGAAAGATATCTTATTGGCTACGGGGGTCCGGCACTTGCCTTTTTTCATTTTCATTTTATGGGTTAAAATCCCATCTGTTTTCAGCGGTTTCATAAAAAAAATCCAAACCCTGTCTGTTTCCCCCTGGCCTCTCATTTACTTTAATATTTTTTTTATTTTTTTTTTAAAAAACGGTGTCTGCACAATTTGGAAAAGGGACACCCATGCGCCGAACATGCACCGAAGACATTTGTGCATGCGCAGTGATTATTAAAAAGTTATTATTTATTTTTATTTTTTATTAAATTAAACCAAAAAATTGAACACGAATGAAAGCAAACGTAGGTTGTTTTCTTACTCATTCATCTTCGGAACGTTAGTTACTACAAGGAACGCCGCTATTTTGGAAAAAGGCTGGCATATGCAGAATGGTCCAGTGGTCATTTTGCACACGTGCAGTAATTTTTTTTCCATCAATGAAAACCCGAAAATGGGTGCTTTTAAAACAAAAATGAACTGGATGCCTCCTGTACACCCCTAGCGTCATCTACCCGCTAATGTGCTGGACTTGGGCTGGATAAGACCAAAGATCACATTTCTGGTTTAGCCCGGAACTCACTGGGTAGCCCGGGACAAGTTAATTTCTCTCAGCCTCAGTTATCACATCTGTAAAATGGGGGTGTAATGTATCTCCATCTCTCCCTACGTTCCTCTGCCCTGCCTTACCTGTCCCAGACTGTAAGCCCCTTGGAGTGAGGACGTGTCTCTAATTAGAAGTGTTTGCTGCAAGGTACATGGCAGGTGCTATATATGCAGTTAATGATGATGTTGTGTGGCAGATGTTTATAAAACGGTGCTGAGAAAATAAATGGAGAGTTGTTAAGAACATAAGAAGTGCCATAATGGGCCAAACCAATGGTCCATCAAGCCCAGCATCCTGTCTCCGAGAGCGGCCAATCTCGGTTGCTTGGAGAAGTACCCAACAGGTCACACTGGGGCTAATTTCAGATGGTACGATACCACGGTCGACCACAGTGAACCCCCTGTGGTGACCACGGTACCGTAACATCTGTAGTGCATTCCGCCAGATGTTCACCGTGGTGAACACCCAGCGGGAAACACATTGACCATGGTTCTGGACCTCTGGCCGCCCGGAGGCCGCGCTGCAGGGGGGGGATTTATTTTTTTTACATTTTAAATTGCCCGTGTGTCCTGTTCTCCTCCGCGGAGGCAGGACTCACACGGGCAATTTAAAATAAATTAAAAAATAAAAAACTACACGTTCCCCCGGACTCCCTGCCTGCCACTGCCCCCGCCACTCTGAGCGGCAGATTGGGGGGGAGCGGCAAGGAAGCGGCTGGCCAGTGGCCTAGCGGCGGGCAGTTGGAGAGCTGTGCTCTCCAACAGCATGCTGCCAGCAGTCATGTTCTTTCTTCAAGGCAGGGACCAACGCGCATGCGCCCTGCTCCCTGCCTCAGGCGCCCGGCCCAAGGCATCTCGCCAGGGCGCTTTCAACAAGCATCCTGGTGAGAGCTTTCCTTGCACCCATTGAGCGCAATGGAAGCCCCTAGATCGTCCCTCCACAGCATGTCCTATATGTGCTCTGTGAACGGAAGAGCTCAGCCGGGCTGAGTGCTCAGCCACCCAAATCGCGTTTTCCATTGGAAAATGCGGTTGGGCTTCGCTTTTTTGAGCTTCTGGGACCCACTCCTCAGGAGTGGATCACAGAAGTCAAGTAACTGAAACAGCGCCGCCCGCAGCAGCCGCTGCCTCTGCCTTTGCTTCAGAGCGGAGGCTGCTGCAGTCAGTTTCAGTGAAACTGACAACAGTGCCGCAACAGTAGCCTCCGCTCTGAAGCAAAGGCAGAGGCTGCTGCGGCGCTGTGGGAAGCGGTGGTGGTGCATTTTTTTGGGTGGTTTTTTTAAAACAAAAAAATGGCGGCGCTGACTGGCGGGCCCTCGGCGCTTGGGGGGTCAGCGCCCCAAATTCCCTGGGAGGCTAGCCGCCACTGGCATGGTTGGACATGCCCATTGCACATCTGAAATTACCCTGGGGCGATCCATTCCCTGCCGTTCACTCCCAGCTCCCGACAGTAAGAGGTTACATTCACCATGTTATTGCCTCCAACTCTTCTTCACCGGCACCAGCAACATCGCCTATTTAGATTTATAACCCACCCTTCTAAAAAAAAACAAAAAAACCCTACAACGACTGAGGGTGGAGAATCTAGAAACTAGCAGAAGAGTCTAGATATTAGCTTGTGGTAGGTTTAAAAGAAACAGATGCCAGTGTTTTAGCCCATACGCAATGAGCCGCTTTGCAGGAGAGGCAAGATATTAAATTTGTTTAAATAAGTAATAAATAAATAAATAAATAAATAATTTGTGGAACCCAAGCTGTCGGATAATGGGTTCCTCGGCTGTGGAACTCTCTCCCGTTGGAGGCCCATCTCTCCCCAGATCTCCCCTCCTTTTGTAGGTGTTGTAAGACCTGGCTGTTCCGCCGGGCCTTCGAGGGGGGTGGTGGGTAGGGTTGGGTATTTGTAGCCGCTATTTGATATGTTTATATTTTATGTGCCTATTCTTTGTATTTTGATGTATTGTATTTTAATTGGTTCTATGAGTATATTTTATGTTGCATGCCAACCCGGGCTGCCCTTGTGCAGGAGGGTGAGGCTAATAAGTATTAGTAATAAATAAATAAATAAATAAAATAGGATAGAGTAAGAACAGGGAAGATAAGCTGAACCATGGCTGGTAAATAAATAAATAATGTATGGAACTCATTGCTGTCGGAGAATGGGTTCAAAACAGGAGAGAGTAAGATCAGGCAAGATAAATTAAGCCCAACCATGGCTGGTAGCTTGATTACCAGAAGCTGAGAATGGATGGCAGGGAATAGATTCATTCCCTCTATGCCGTTTCTTGTACACTTCCCCTTACAAGAAAGGGCACTGTCCGGGGGGAGGGGGAAGGCATCCCGGGCTAAGTAAACCACTGGTCTGACCCTATATGGCTTTTTTTTTTTTTTTTACCCATGATGATCTATCTGCTCCGTTGATAGTCCAAAGTCATCACTGCCAAGCTACTGTCTGCCAAGTTAACAAAGGGCACAATCCCAAACCCCTGTATGTGTAGCTTAATCTGCAAGTGGTACGTACTCCGTAGTCCCCATGGCGGCGCTGCATGTGGGGTGCACGTAAGTTGTGCACATAGGTGTATATTGCGTCTGTCGTGTACACGTTGTGCAGCTCTTGGCATTGGCCCCAAAGTAATATTATGAGAAATACATTTTTGGCGGCTGGCAATCTTGAGTCTGACGCTAATGAAGCTTGTTCCCCTCACCCTCATCCTTGCCTCGTTATTTGCCTCGTAGATAACCACTCACGCTGCTACTTGAACCACTCAACGTGCCTATTAGATGATTTGCAATTTGAAAATATCTTTTGGAGCTATTAGCCTAATGATGATATAATTGGTTCTATAGCTGGGAGTTTGGATTGTTGTTTTTTTTCTTCTTCTCCTTTATTTAAACAGGATGTGGTCGTTAATTAATTATTTTTCTCTGGGTGAACTAATGAAGTTTGCTGAGTGGCAGGATGTTCTAGTGTGAGCCTGATTAACAGGGAAATGACAGTCGCAGCTCTAAAGCTCGGAGTCAGTTTCAAGGGAACATTTTGTGAACAAAGAACTCCACCTCCTCTGCTCCCCCACCGGCTCCCTCTCCTCCATCTCCTCCAGTACAAACATAGTAAAGAATTGTGATGGGACTATTGACGAATTATCGGTTACCAGTTTTATCGGTATCGGATTAATCTGATATCGGATTTATCGGTATCGGTATATTGGTTTTTTTTAACATTGCCGTTTTTTCTGATCTTTAACATTGCCACCATTGTTAAAATGGCCGCAATGTTAAAGATCCGAAAAATTGGCAATGTTAAAAAACCAATATACCGATACTGATATTATTGGTATTATTGGATTAATCTGATATCGCCAATTATCAGCATTATCGGATTAATCCGATACCGATAATCCCATCCCTAGTAATGAAGGAACAGATAAATATGTTCATTTGTTTCCGTTTTTATGGAAAAAAAATAAAATACAAATCTTAACCCTTACCTTTGAACATGGGCACCCTAGTGCCTTCTATTCTAGGTACAATCCCCCCCAGTTTCATCCAAATATAATGAAAAACAAAAATGTTACAGCCAAAAATGTGTTTTCCATTTAAACCAATGGAAATCGAAAATGAAAACAAAAACAAAAACGAAATGTTGATATTTATGGAAATGAAAATGACAGATTTAAATAACAAAAAATTAAAACTAAAAACGACATGGGCCCCTGTTGCACACCTCTAGCCTGCAGACCTTCTGCCAAGCAGCCCATCAAAACCTCCAGGGATGTGTTCTGGAATATGCTGAACTGTGTGGATGAACAGGTTTCAGAGTAAGCTTTAGCCACCAAGTGATTAATTAACCAATATTCCAGGTAGGACCTTTCTCGATGGCTTCCCCAGTGCTATGGATATCCCTTCCCCACACACCCTGGAGGCTCATTTTAATCCAAGTCTGAGCATCTTCCAGAGGCAGTGTAAGACTTTTTTGTTTGAGAAGGCATTTAGTGGGTGAGGATAGGGTATTGGGGTGGTTTTGTGGCAGGGGTTGGGTGTGGCAAATGGGGAGTTAGTATTGGTTGGGTTTTGTGGTGACTTGTGGGAGGAATGGGGGGGGGAGGAGGTTTTTTGTTTTAGTACACTTTTTAATGTTTTTTATGGTTTGTGAACTGGCCTGAGCCTCTGGGAAGGGCGGGATATAAATTTAAATAAATAAAATAAAAGAATCAATACTCCCTCCTTCTCAACCCCTCTCTCCCACTAGTTATTCAGATTGTTCTACTGACTCTCCTCATGCTTGAGTATCATCCTCAAGAAGACTAAAGCCCTTTGATGCTGAACGAGGTAAACATGTCAGATTATTATTATTTATTATTATTAAGAAGCATTTATATAGCATCAGCAATGTACCTGGCGCTTGTCATGGGGACATGGGGGCAACACACCCATTTGGGGGGAGATGACGCACATTTCAGGGATACGTGTAATGTAATATAAAGGGTTAACAGATTGTAAGCTCAGTTGGAGCAATATACTGAAACCAGTTGCCAGAGTGGGGGGAGAGATTCCCTTTGTTATAATAAGTGGGCAGTTTATTGCCAAGCAACGGCCAGGTCTGCCCTACCACCTTGTTACAATGACAATAGCAGCAGGACACAGGAAGTCACCGAAGTCCCTGTGAAGGGGAGAAGACTTTAAGGACTCTTCCATCTTGGACTTGAATGAGAAAACAGCTCAGTGCAGGAGCTGCTGCAATCTATGGACTAAGGACTTACAATTCGCTACGGACTTGTGCCCAGCTATGAACATCAAAGCCATGAGAACTCTATCAGACCTGGATTGTACCTCTTAGGGTAAGAGACTGTCAGGGAACCTCAGTGGATTTAGAATGCGTGTACTTTATGTTTGATTTATTGACTTGCACTAATTGATCAACAGCCTTGTATTCATATTGATTTAATATAAGCCTTATAATCAAGCCCAGCGTGCTTGTGTCTTTATTTGGCCTTGGGGAATTCACTTGGGAGTACTCTTATCTAAGCAAGAGCTTAGAAGAATCTTCTTCATATAAGACAACCCCACTGCAAAGTCTTCCAAGCTACAGGCTGCCAGAGAACGTTCTCTGAGTTACGGCTGGGCTGGGAGAGCAAGGGGAGGCGTTTCTAGGGGGCATGGGCCTCTGAAAGCTCCCTGATTGCAGCAAAGGTTTTCTGATCACGTGGGAACCCATGCAGGCACAGGCAACTGGGTTTCGGCTGGCCTGGTGGGCATACGGGGGACAGTGTCTAAAGGGAGTGAGGGCCCCAATCTCATGACAGTGGCGAGCCAGACCAGTAGTACCTCATTTAAACCCTGTAAAACGCTTAAGGAGAGTGAAAAGGGTCAGAGGGACTAGCCCAGACTAGTCCGATTGGAAGAGCTGCAGAGCAAGGCTCTGATGTGAAACAGCCACCAGGTGGCATCGGAAGGCTGAACTAATCTCTTAGTGCAACGCAAGTTTTTTTTTGGTTCATTTTGGGGATAGAGAACTGAGTAAAGATGGCTCAGAGAATAAAAGGCCTAAAAAATATGAAAAGGAATGAACTTATCGAGGAATGCAAGGCAAGGGACATAGATCCAGCCGCCCTCAATGTAGAACAGCTGAAACAGAAACTCAGAGAGCACGTACAGCAGTCACGAGAGGGTGCATCCGCCTTGCGTGACCTAGAGGAGGATGCTTCCTTCGACGATGAGATAAGGACTATCAGCAAAGAGTACCTGGAGTTCAAAAAACTCCAGTGGGAACAGAGACTAGAAAGTCACAAAGTAATTGAATAGACACGGTCCCTGCCCTAGGGCTTACAATCTGAGAGGCGGAGGTGAGGGGGAAGATGAAGGAAGGGAAACAGAGGGAGAGACAAGGAGTGTAACGTTCACGAAGATGCGAGGTCCCAGGTGCACGTGTTTAGCTTAGTTATATCAAGAATGATGGCTGGTTGGTCCATGTGGTGAGGATATGAGTACACAGATCTTAGGTAACAGATTGTACTGGATGGAGGCTATCAGCAGGAGTTAGGTGAGAGGAGCAAGAAGTCAGGGAGGGCAGAGCAGAAGAGGTGGGTCTTAAGGAGGGATTTGAAGGTATGAAGGGAGGGGGCGAGACAGATTATCTACACTACCCAACTGAAAACTTCAGTTAATAACCGCTACGTGTCCTAGCTCCATCAGATATCTGCATTGTTGTTACTCCATTTTGGTTTTTTCGTTGTTTAGGTATTTCAATCATTTTGATGTTTCATTTATGTCACTTGAGCAAGATTTGCACTATTGAAGATGCAGAGTTGCTGAAAAGAATGCAACGGCATTACCGAAATGACCAAAATACAGGAGTAACAGAACTAGAGCTAAAACAAGTACCCGCAAAAACAGGCATACCAGTTGAAATTTAGGCAACTGAACTGACCTGAAAATATTGGGTATTAATCTGTACCCAACTGAGAAATGACTTGGGTATTCCATAATGTTCCATAATGTTGACTTCTGGTCCCAGAATATCGACTTTTGTTCCCGATTTTTCAGTTTTCCACCCTGATGTACAGATTGGTAACAGGAAAATAAAAAAATTGGTACCGGAAATTGCTGATTTTTCAGGTGTCTGAGTCTGCTACAAAGGTTGCCTCCAATGCCTGAGAAAGAAACCTATGTCATAATTACATATTTGCCTCTCAAGCACAGTGTGCCAGACTTCTTAAGACACATATATAAATCTACTAGTGCTGAAACTCGGTCTTGGGAAACTTCAAAATTTGGCAAAGATTATGGTATTCGGTTCCGAAAGGCTGAATTCCAAAGTTCTGTGGACTTTTGAGAACTTTGGAAGCTTTGGGAAATGTTGCATGCATGGGGGGCTGGTGGACAGTTGAGCTTCTTCTGGAAATGAAACTTAATGCCATATTTTGTAGGAGGAGGGTATGGGAGGGGACAGGTGAGTGATGGTAAGCCAGATGGCAAGTTCTAATTGGCTGGCCAAGCCAGTTGGCAAGGTTTTGATTGTCTGGCAGGGCAAAATAAAAGTGGCTGCAGCCATTTTGTCCATTCTCTTTGGTGAATTTGGCTGTGTGCTACAGTACTGCTGGATCTGTAAGTAATTGGCTCGGGGGGGGGGGCTGGGCTGGCCTGTTCATAGGGCCAATGCTGGGGGACGGGGGTTACATTTACCATGCCATGCAGCTTTTTTTTTAAAAAAAATAATTGGATGCCACATTGCTTCTAGTTCTGCCTTCTGCTTGGTTGGCATTTGGCACCATGAGGCCAGAGGGATCACTCTGCCTGGCTCCACTTCCCTTTGCCTGATCTGTTCAAGTTATTAGTGCCACAGTACCAATGCCATGCCAAAGGTGTGCCCCTGGGGATGTGTGGATGTCTGGTTTCTTAATTTTGTGACTGCTGGAGCCTGGGCTTGCTGGCTTTTGGTGGGATTTATTTCTCCATGAAGTTGCAGACTGATTTTCAGGGTTGTTATATTCTTCTTACGGCTTCTTGCTAGCCTGCTTTTTTGTGCACTGCTTGGTTGGCATCATGATTAAAGTGGGTGCGCCCACTGATGATGGTGGGCCATGCTGTGGGTACATTACTGTTGTTGTTTTATTTATGCACGCAGTTGCACTTTTCTGGGGTTATCTTCTGGAGCGATTGCCCCACTCTTACAAGCCTGCTTTTCTGGGTAGTGCTTTGGCTGTGGGTTCAAGAACTTTGCAACAACTTTCCAAAGTTTCCAAAGTTTTCTGAGGTCCAGAATTCCGAGTCCGAAGTCTGAAACTTCAGAAACAGCGCTGAAAGGCTGCTGAGTACTCAGGTCAATTACTTGGAACGTCGGTATTTGGCCCAAGTACTTGGAAGTTCTATTCAGTACCAATGATGCAAGCAGATCATTGTTTGTCATCACATATAATTATGGTGCCATTGGCGATTACTAAATTGCCGACGGTGCCGTAATTATATGTGATGACAAGCAACACACACACACACACGGAAATTAGCTTGGGGCAGATCCAGAAAATCAGAGACATCAAATGGCCAAGCAACAGCATCCTTCTTAGGAGAGAAATGGGAAATTAATAAGCATTTAAAGCAGCAGGGAACATAGTTGTTGCCGTGATGATTCATCTCAGCCTTGGGACAGACATTACAAAGTCATTTTTATTCATAAAGGGCCAACAGAGTACCATGCAATTACACAACAAAATGTTACATAAATACTTTTCAACTCCCTGAAGGTTATTGGGTATATATGCTGGAAATCACCTAGAACGGAATCTCAGAGATTAATTAAAATCACTCTGGGTAGTGTGATTCAGATTCCATGCGAGTGCTTTAGTTTAAACACCATTTAGAGCCAAACACAGTCATTTCTATGTTTTCTGGTGTGGAGGGGATCAGGGGTCAATAGCAAGGATGCAGATTATAATATGTTTAATGGCACCATGTGAAATATTAGGAAGCGAGGATTTTTCATCTGATTCTTTTCTCCACTTGGCTTTTCAGAGGAATATCACTTTTAAGAATTAGAATTGTGGATAGGAAGAAGTTTCAAAGAATGCAGGGGTCGGGAACTGTTTCCTTCTTGTGGGTCACTTAGAAAATTAGTCCAAGCTCAATGGACCAGCTCGAAGTTAGGGCAGGAGTGGAGATGAAACAAGTACCCCGCAAAATGGGTAACCCAACCCACCAAATTTCTTGAACTTACATTGACGTGAAAATTTCAAGCACAGATTGCTATCCGATTTTGACTTGTTTTGGATATCTGATGTCCTGACATGCCCCGGGATGTCCCAGAATATCAACTTCCAGTCCTGATGTTTTGGTTTTCTTACCTAATTTTTTGGTTTTCTATCCCATGTTTAACTGGAGAATTGAAAAATTGACACTGGAGATTAGCAATTTTGGGGTATCCCAGTAACCAGTCAGTAATCAGATAGACCGTGAAGTACCCGAGATGTTACTCAAAAATGCAGATATTACTCATGGGTAGCAAATGAGCTATCCGTTTCAGCTCTAGGATGTAGTGCTTAAGGGGGTGTGCTGTGCTCAGGATGTGAGGAAAACAGACGGGTCCAGATCATGCCTCTCATGGATCCATCCCCTATTTCTGAATGCATGGCCTTATCTCCACTCTCTTTCCCTGAGTTCACCTTCCTGTGCTTGTGGGGAGGGGTGGATAAGTGGGACAGATCCAAGAATCCAGAGGTGTAGCAAGGTGGGGGTAGGCCCTGGTGCAGAAGATGGAATGTGCTCCCAATTAGGGCAATTCGTTCCTGGGTGTACATGCATTCAACATGGATGTGGGGCCCCCACGTTCATGGGCCCCAGTGCAGATCCAGGTGCTGCACCTATTATAGCTACTCCCCTGTAAGAACTGAAAAGGGTCAAATATAAAAATTAGGACTGAAACTTGGTCTTTGGTTTTATTCTGAATTTACTGAGGATTGTGGTGCTCAACTCGATTTTACCGAGTACTGAGGAACCGAGTAATGGTCACAGTAGTCGGTTTCTTTGGTAACTCCTCGATCGAGCAGTCCAGCATGGTTGGCAGGAAGAGGGGTAGGCTTGAGTCCTCTAATGTGATGGACAGGAAGAAGGAGGGACAGCAAAGGAAACTCACCAAGAGGATGCAGCCCATGGAGTCAAAGTGGACCTGTCTCGCCGCCTGCCATTACCACCGCTGGTGAGGTCCCCGTAACGCCGCGTGACCCAGGTGAGGTTCCCCAGCACTGCACGTCTCCCTGCTACAGTCTGGGAGATCAGGGCACCATCTTTTCTCTGGGAGCATGATGGGAAATATAGTCCAGCATGCTCCCAGAAAGCTGCTCTCCTTAAGAATGTTGGACTACATTTCCCAGCATGCTCCCAGTGAAAAGAGGAGACATGCAGTACTTGGGGACCTCACCAGTAGGGATGGGCAAACAGAACCGAGTTTGGAAATTCGGTTTGGTTCGGTTCAGTTCGAAAATTTGGTTCGGTTCAGAAGTTCGGTTCGGACCAAACTCCGAACTTCTGAACAAAGTTTGGAAATTCAAACCCCATTGAACTAAATGAAATATTATCTTTTAGGGATGGGCAAATAGAGCCGAGTTCGGAAATTTGGTTGGTTCGGTTCGAAAATCAAGTTCGGTTCGGAAGTTTGGTTCGGTTGACTGAACTGGTCGAGCTCAGTCCTAACTCCGAACTTCCGAACCGCATTCGCCCATCCCTACTCACCGGGGTTGGAGCACTGCAGGGACTTCACCAGCAGCAGCAGGCACCGTGCCGGCTCCACTTTTACTCCACTGGCCACTTAGGGGATTCAGTTAAATACCTGACAAAATATTCAGGACTTTACTGAGTTCCGAATATTTTACCAAGTGCAGAATGTTACCGATTATTCAACAGTATTACCAAGCAGTTCCTGAATACTCAGGACTGGTACTTGACTACTCAGAAATATTTGCAAATACTTTTTGTTCTGTTTGCTTCAGCCCTAATAAAAAGAGGCACAGACCAGTTTTGTTCCCTCAGTCATAAAATGTACCATCCTGTTTTAAAAGGTTATAATCAGAGAAACAGAGGGTTGGAATGGAAGTGACCTCAAGAGTAGAGCTACAACTGGGAACCCTCGTCCTGGTCATGTTTCGGCACCAACTGGTATCCAAACGCAACCCAATGGGCTATCCGATGCCCGGGGCTGACTCATCTGACTACCAGGCTGCTTCTGGTTGCTCCTGGCTTGCTTCTGCTCTCTGACCTGCACGCTGCTCAGCTGAGCAAGGATCTTCCCCACTCGTTTTTTTCTGAGCAAGGGGGGAAGCAAGGAGACCTCTTCCCACCTGCGTGTCATCTAATGGATCCCCTGTTCTCAGGAGGACCCATATCAGGGGATCACACGCTCCCCCATTTTGGATCCTCCTGGGGACAGGGGACCCATTAGAGGGGTGCACACAGGTGAAAAGAAGTTTTGTCCCTGTACTCCCCCCCGCCCCTGTTCAGAAAATGCTGAGCATGGAAATTCCTTACTCAGCTGAGCAGCATGCCAGCCAGGAGAAACAGCAAGCAGGGGGTGGTGACTGAGCAGAAGAGCAACAGCTCCCAGGGATGACTCACCTCATCTATCCCACCACTCCCACCAAGTAAGCACGGAGAGGAGTCTAACAGGGAAATTATACCCTGATGGAAATTTGACAGTACACCCCTTCATTGGTGTACGTACTCCTTTCCACCCCTGTATATTTATTATTTATTTATTTATTTTCATATTTATATTTATTTATTTACATTTATTTGCTGCCCCCTCATGCCCATGGCATCTCGGGGCAGCTTACAACACCAATAAAAACAATTTAAAACATCAACACAATTTTAAAACATCTAAAAAACACCTAAAACCCCCACCACCCCTCCCCCATGATTAACCACCACCCCTCCCCTCCTCCGGAGGCCTAGGAGAACGGCCAAGTCTTACAGGCCCAATAGACTTGGGGCTAGACGGGCTTCCTCCAGGAGGGGGTTCCATAATCACGGCCTAGCCACTGAGAACGCCCTCTCCATTGTGGCCCCCCACTTTACATGTGGGACCTCCAACAAGGCGCCCTTGGCAGACTGAAGGGGCCGCCCTGGGGTGCAGAGGGTGAGGCAGTCCCTGAGGTATCCGGGGCCAAGACCGTGTAGGGCTTTATAGACCAAAACCAATACCTTGAATCTGGCTCGGTACATTATAGGCAGCCAGTGAAGCACACGGAGCACAGGAGTAATATGCTCTCACCAACTCATTCCCATCAGGAGATGATCCGCCGCATTCTGCACTAGCTGAAACCTCTGAGCCAGTGTCAAGGGAAGCCCCATGTAGAGCGCGTTACAGTAGTCCAGCCTTGAGGTGATGAAGTCATGGATGAGGGTGGCCAGATCATGTCTGGAAATGTATGGACACAGCCTCCACACTAGATACAGCTGGCGGAAGGCAGCCTTCGCCACCATATCCACCTGCCAATCCAGGCGGATACCCAAGTGCAATAACACCCCCAGATTCCGAACCTGTTGGGCTATGGGAGGGCGGAGCCTCTCTACGAGGGGAGCCAGCTCCTCCACCATCCTACACACACAGCTCAGGGTGACTAACAAAATTTTAAAACATATACAATTATAAAATTAACCCCACATTTAAAATAACCCCACAATAAAACCCCCACCCTACCCAACCCACCCATCCTGTCTCCATTGGAAAAGGCCCAGCTGAACAGCCAGGTCTTACACTGTCTATGAAAGGAGGGGAGGTCTACAGCCAGGCAGACCTCCAACGGGAGGGAGCTTTACAGCTGCGGAGGGGTCACCGAGAATGCCCTCCTCATGGTCGACACCCAGGGAACTATCTACATATGAAAGCAGTTACTTTGGAGGGAGATGTTGGGAATAGTCATTAGCATTTCCACCACTTCAATACAGAGTTTTCACTCTCTAACCAATAGAAGTCGGCCCAGTAAAGAAAATAATCTGCATTACTGTGTCTCCATCCCTGACACTCCTGGAGTAATGAGGCTGAGGAGCATTTTAAAAAAATTAATAAATCCCTATCTAATCAGTGGAACTGAAGCCATGATATACATGATTCATGACTGCAGCAGATAGGCAACCATTATTAGCATTTGAGTAAGGCAATCATTAGACTGTTGCTGGCATATTGGATTGATGTGTGGAAGTCTCTTGATTAGTTTGAAGTAAAAGACTAAATAATTGCTTTGCGCAGGTAAATTAAACTCTTAGGATTGAGCTACCAGACAAATCACCACACTCATCGCAGGATGAAGCCTCAGGATGTTTCTGTTTGACATCCTGCTTCAGAAAACTCAACAGGATGTTTTCCATCTGTTTTTGTACAAAGCATGACCAACAGAAATGCAGTGGTATGTCTGAGCATTGTGATATTAATAGCACAGTTTTTAAAAATATCCTCTATTGTTTGTGTATTTTTAAAGTTGTTGTACCTGTGACCTTGATTCAACCTTTGAATGTGATTCTTTTCCAGTCCATACCTCACAAGGAAGGCTGGTGACCCAATCGATGAGGATCGACAGGGAAGAGGGAGAAGAAGGATGAGGGGGGAAGATAAGGAGTTCGGTTTTAGCCATGTTGAGTTTGAGTTGACGTTGAGATATCCAGGTAGAGATGTCAGAGAGACAGATGGTGAGGTGAGCTTGAATAGATGGAGAGCGAGACAGAGTAGAGAGATAGAGTTGAGTAGGCATGGGCGAACAGATCGCGGTTCGTGTTCGGCCGTTCGGTTTGGCCGCGATCGGTTCGTGCGTTCGCGTTCGGCCGTTCGGTTCGGCCACGTTCGGTTCGTGTTCGGTCGTTCGGTCGTACCTCGCGTTCGTGTTCGCCCGTTCGGTTCGGCCGTTCGTGTGTCGGCCGTTCGTGTTCGGTTGTTCGGGCAGGTCGTACGTTCGTGTTCGGCCGTT
>QEPC01010859.1:17701508-17716742 GCA_003113815.1 Sphenodon punctatus | reverse complement strand
GTACAGGAGCAGAGGTGGTGGATACCGGGGGTGAGCCAAGGACGGGGGTTGTGGGAATAGGCAGGGCAGGAGGAGAGGGGGACAAGGGAGTCAAGGGTGGAGGAGAGAAAGGCATTGAAAGCAGAAATGGCAGAGGCTGTATTCTCACCTGCGGCAGCGGTGGCGGCAGTGGGAGGGGCGAAGGAAGACGCGGAAGCCTGGAGGAGCTGACCAACAGGAAAAGAGCCAGTGCGAACGGGGATCTGCCGTGGCTTCTTTCACGCATGTCAGGGCGCAAAATCCTGCCCTGACATGCGCGAGAGAAACCACGGCAGATCCCTGTTCGCACCGGCACTTTTCCCGTCGGCCAGCTCCTCCAGGTTGCCGTGGCTTCCCTCGCCCCTCCTGCTGCCACCGCCACCGGTGAGAATACAGTCAGAGTCAGGGGAGGAGGAGAAGACTGAGGGGAGAAGGGGGGAGAGAGAGGATGCAAATTCCAGGGGGTTAATGGCCTGCAAGTCACGGAAGGGGCATCAAGATGGGGAAGAGGAGGGGGGACAGTGGGAGACATTGAAAGAGGCAAGGAAGTGGTCAGAGATGGGATGAGGATCGAAGGAGAGATCAGAGACAGAGCATTTCCTGGAGTTCCTAAACATCCGGCTCTTTGAACGACTTCGTAGATCTTCTCCCAGAATGTTTGTGTGTAAAAGGTTATCCTGGTAAGATGCTTTGCTCCAGGCAGCTGTGGTCACTTGGTTTCCATGGCAGCCCCTCATGTCTACAGGTGTGGCTACTTTAGGCTGTCTCAGGGCAGTGTTTGCGTGAAGAATGCATCCAGGAAGTGCCTCAGGACTCTGTGTGTGTGTGTTTGTGTGAAGAATGCATCTGGAACTTACTTGTGGACTTGTTTACCCAGAAGATTGAAAGACCGGCACTTTAAGGTGTGTGTAAAAATGCCCACTGACAACACATACCCCATGTGCAGGGCCCTTCCTATACATGGAGCTGTGTGCAATTGCAGAATCTACACTATCCTGAATCTATGGATGTGCAATTTTGTATTGTTTAACACTTTACTAAGACAAATGGAGCCGCATTCATTTTCATAATTAAACTGAATGAATAAGCAAACAAAATTCGTTTGATTCCGATCATTTTTGTTTTTTTATCTTTTTCGTTTTATTTTATTAAAAACAATTTTAAAACAAAAAACCCACTGTGCGTGCACAAAATGGCTGTCAGGGTCATACTATGCATGTGTGTGCACGTCCTTTTCCAAAAATGGCAATGACTGCACAGCGGCTGCTATAGTATCCCATTCCCCACAGACCCTACTTGTGTTTGTGCATGCCCACAGTTTCTGCACGGCACAATGTGCCAGCAATGGGGGTGCGCATGGTTTCCGCACAGATGCACGCGCACTTTGCTGCGTGCTGGATCTGTGGGGAATGGGATCGAGCTCACCGACTTAATTTTATTATTTTTAATAAAATTAAGTGACAAAATAAACTAATAAAGTAGAGTCCTTTACCAAAAAAATGTGGGAAATGAACGGTTTTTCGGAAATGAGAACAAAAATGAAAATGAATCATGTGCCTTCTGCACATCCCTACCTGGATCCATCCCTCAGCATCATGGCATCACAAGGCTCTGTGGGAACATTGTGGGCTAGGGCGCCTCAGTTTGAAGAAAAAATGACTGAGAGGGGATACAACAGAAGTTGATAAAATCATGAATGGCATGGAATGAGTAAATGGGGAATGGTTATTTACCCTCTCCAATATTACCAGAACTAGGGGATATGGCATGAAACTAACTGGCAGCAGAATGAAAATAAATAAAAGAAAGTATTATTTTCATGCGGCGCACAATTAAACTTGTGCTATTTGTTGCCAGAGGATGTGGTCAAGGCCAGTAGCACGGCTCAGTTTTGTGTTTGTTTTTTTAAAAAAGAACTAGATAAGTTCTTGGAGGATAGGTCGAGAAATGACTACTAGCCAAGTAGTACGGAATATGTAACTTTTGATTGTTGGGAGTGGACGACAGAGAATGGATCACTCCATTCCGACGTTGGGTACTCCTCAGAAGTGACTGAGGCCGTTTTTAGACATGCACGGTGGCGCCCGCGCTTGTTTTCCAAAAGACCCGGCAGCCCGATTTACACGTGACGCCATCGCCGTGCACGGGTGATGCGCATCCATTTCCGGCTGCGTATGACTGGCCTCGATCACCGACCTGGTCAGTTCGCGGCTGGAAATGGATGCGCATCACCCGCGCATGCGCATATTCGGTGGCGGCATCACGTGTAAATCGGGCTGCTGGGGTTTTGGGAAAACAAGTGCGGGCGCCACCGCACACGTCTAAAAACGGCCTGAGAATGACCACGGTCAGAGACAGGATGGGCTCGATGGACTTTTGGTCTGACTGAGTATGGCACTTCTCATGTGGGGCCATCTGGTTACTTCAGGTGTGAGTCTGGAAGAACATGGCTGTGTTAGACGCTTGCTAAAATATCCCAGCTCATTCTTTAAGGGCCTCGTCCTGACAGTACTTGGGGAAGTCAGGGGCTTTCTATTCAGGTCTAAGCTGAGAGAAAAGGCTCAGACCATGATGAAAAGTGTCTTTCCTTTGGTGACAGTGACAATGCCTTATTAGAAAAGGCATCACTAGAAAAGCAGAATTTCCCCATGTTTTGCTTATTGCACTTATCATGGTTGAAGTCTTGACTTAAGAAAATGTTATTGCTTTCCTATGAAGATTTTTATTAAAAAATAGTTCACTTCCATGCCCCAAACAACTTGAATAGACAACACAGTCAGAATATGCTTCACAAATGTGGTGAGATTTTTATTCAGAATAGGGACTGTCCAACACTGATGGGAACCGCCTGTGTCAAGAAAATGCCGGGCTAAATTAATAGCTATCTGCAGGGAGAGCAGTTAGCCTAATGCACTCTCATTGTCTCATTAATAAGGTAGCGTCATTCTAGTTCCAAACAGAACAAGACTGCAATCCACTAATCAAATCACGTACTTTAGAGAGGTCCCTGCAGGTTTTAATGGGATTCTCCTCAAATAAATGGTTCATGGATCACGGCTGATGTGTGTGTTTCTAAAAATAACTTTGTAAACCAACCAAAAGCAAACAAACAAACATCATCCCGTTCATGAACATTTTTATACTCTTTTTGCTGCAACTTGAACAAAATGAGATGGTACCATCCACCCTCAAAATGTAAAAAAATAAATTCTGAATTTGCGTCCTTTGAAATCATGAGATTGTTTCTAAAATACATGTCTGGCGGGGGCTGAGTTAGAGCAGCCCATCAGAATCTGTGGAGATTATCTGCAGATTCACACCTGTGCATGGAGATCCAACATGGGGCATTCACAAATGGGATGCTGGCCCAGTGAGGCCCGCTTTGACCCGGCTGGGTCAGCGTCACAGTGGGTGTTTGAAACACACACATTTCTACTGCATGTTTGGTGTTGCATCCTGAACTTTCTGTGTGTCTAAATCACTCACCCAGATCTTAAACATCTGGCTCTTTGAACGTCTGCGTAGAACTTCTACCAGAACTTTTGTGTGTAAAAAGTTCCCTTGGTAAACTGCTTTGCTCCAGGCAACTGTGGTCACTTGGTTTCTATGGCAGCCCCTCACGTCTACAGCTTTGGCTATGTTAGGCTGCCCCAGGGCAGGGTGTGTGTGTGAAGAATGCACCTGGAACTTACTTGTGGACTTGTAAACCCAGAAGATTGAAAAATCTGGAACTTTAAGGTGTGTGTAAAAAATGCCCGACGTCACATTTGTTCTGGACCCGCCAGATGTGGGCCCAGTACAAACCTGGCCCGGGGTGGGGGCTGGGCCAGAAATGTGGGCCCAGGTCAAAGTCCCCCACAGTCCACACCCAGCTGCTGCCAAGCCTAGCCAGAGTGGGCGAACCAGGCAGGAACATTTGTTCCTGGCCCTAGCTCCTGCCAGCTTGACATGGTGCCCAGCTCAGTCTGTCATGGCAGAGGGGTGGGGTTATGGCAGCAGCGTAAGGGCATGGCTGGGTAGCCACACATCACTCCTCACCCCTGCCAGGGAAGGCCGCAGGGACACGTTTTCCCTCGGCAAGAGTGCAGAGCTAATCCCTCCTTGCCACAGGTAGGGCTAACCGATGTCTGCCACGTCAATTAACATCCGTGGAATTTTTACCACGGCAGATCTCTAGGGATGGGCGAACAGAATGCATTTCGGGTGTTTGGTCGTTCGGTTCGAAACCCGAGTTCGGGTTCAATGGTTCGGTTCAGCCGAGTTCGGGTTGACCGAGCTTGACTGAACAGTCAAAAACAGCGCTCCTGAAACCAAAACCGAAATGAAACCAAAACCAAAACCTATTCCCCCTCCCCCCCGAAAAGACGCTTTTCCTCTCCCTGAACTTATCCGAACTAATCCAAACATGACCGAACTGTTCGGTCATTCGAGAGTTCGGTTCGGACATTTGGTTTGGACGTCCGAACAGACTGAGTTCGGTCCAAACTCCGAACATCCTAACCGCTTTCGCCCATCCCTACAGATCTCCATACACTGTTCTGAACTTAGAAAAGTCCTGTTTCTACTGCACAAGTTGGGACTGAGCTGCTGATGGAAGCTGATCTGGATCTTTGATGGAATGAGAATCAGATCTCAGCCAATCTCCACTCTCTTAGACCTGGATCAGAGTGGTGGCTTCTGATGGCTACATAAACCTCCTTGAAGAACCATTTCAGCTATGGCTTTGGGTATTCCGTCTGGTCTTGGTCCTCAGCTCCCATTGAAATAACTCTGCTGGCTTAACTACCTCACAATCTTTCCTATTCTAAAGGTAAAATGATGTGAAAAGGGCTGACTGTGGCAGCAGATCCCATGTATACTACTTTGTAAGATTCATACAAAAGGATTGGATAAGTTCTTAGAGGGAAAGTCCATTAAGGGCTAATCGCCAAGTAGCTTTAAAGGACATAACATCTGACTGTCCAGAGCTGGGAGTGAAATTTTGGTATTCTGGCGTGCTGATTACTAATATTTTGGTATTTCGTTATACTGTTTGTTGGTGTTTTCATATTTTTGGTACTCTAACGGTATTCAGGTACCAACTCGGATACCTGAAACGGTACCCCAAATGAAGGTGTTTCAGATCCACCGTGTTTCAGATCTACCAAGAGCATTTATTTTGCTACAAGCTAGAGCTCTTGTTTCACCCTTAGCTGAGAGAAAGACGGTCAAGAGTTTTGCACACATTAAACTGCTATCGAAATGGTAAGCGTCAGTCTCGTGTCTGTTAACCTGAGCTACTATATGCAAGAACCACGCGTATCCACGACATCCCACGCATGCATTTTATTTTAAATAAAAAGAATAAACACAAATCTTCTCTTCCACTCAGCCCAGCATTCCACATTAGAAAAACAAATATTCCAGGCTGAGATTGATTTGTTTTTATCTTGGCTCGCACACCTTTAGCAGAGAGAGCGTTTGCTACTGGTAGCCTGCTAGTTTAAGAACAGTTGGGTATCGCGTGCGGTGGGCCATGCACTTCTGCCTGTCGATAAAAATACTGTTTGTTTTCACAGCGATTTCCTTCTCTAGACTCATCCGTGTGTCTTCCAGGTTCCTCAGAGACTGCTCGGCCTCCAGGAGCTTTTTCTTGAGAGACTCAATGGACTCAGTTAATTCTTCAACCTCACTGATCAGCCTGGATGGAAGGTAAATAAAGTCAAGCAAATTAGTGGGGAAGGCAAACTCTGCTATTATGTTGACTGTGCTGCAGCATAGGGTTATGCCAGGCTTAACAGAAACACGGCGTGGATGTAGCCCATCTTTTCTGTTATGTGTTCATGGCCATTTGCCATATGTAACACCATCAGGGAGCCCCTGGCACATGCCAAGCTACCAAATAGGAGGAGGGGAGCAGTAGTTACCTGGAGCTGTTGAACCTGGGAGCGTCAGAGGTGGTGGAGTGTCTCTGGGTGCAATAGGTTTCCCCAGAGTGTGTAGCATTGAGATAGTCAGCAGAGTAATGCCACCGTTACTTCTGCGACCCTTCCACCAATACTCTCAGCTCCCTGCATCACTCTCGCCAGGAGAAACCACTGCTACCGATACCAGGGACTCTCCACTGCCAATACAACTCTTAGTAAACCCTGCCCCTAGAGCTGATTGGGTAGCTCACTTACTAACTGCAGGTAATATCCATGATTTTGAGTATGGATTGAGTATGGACTAGATGAGTACTGATTGGGCAGCTGAGTACCCAAAAATATTGAGTGTTGCCATTATCAAGCTAGTGATTTGACATTTTATCAATTGGTACTGATTGGTAAATTGGTAAATCAATACAGGAGTCAGGACAGAAAGTCAAAAAATTGGTTCTGGATGTCAGAAAATTGGGACGAAAAATGGTAAGTAGGTAAATCGTGTCATTTGGACACTTATCGGGTACCAATTAGTACTTAATATTACTGGAATGGGCAATGTACTTCAATTTTGATGGGTATATCTATTTTTGTGCATACTTGATTTTGCTTTGCCTCCCCCATAGTGCTGCCTCCCCCTTGACTAGCCCATAACTACCAGACATAACACTCATACACCCACAGTGTATGTGAGCAAAATCAGATGGCAAACAGGGAACGGCTTGTGAACAGACATAGCCGATGAGTAGCATTACGTGCAATAACGCACATCATCTCTGAGAACCAGAAACGCCCCACACCAGCGTCAGACAGTCAGAGCTGAAATGGTACCTGGGCACTGTGTTGGGTGCCTGACAGGTAACCCAAGTGCCGATCAGACACCGGATTACCTAAAATATTGGGTTGAGATTAAAGCGGGGGAAAAGAAGAAAACTAAAAAAAAATATTGGTACAGGAACTCAAAAAATCAGTATTCCGGGACCAGAAGTCGGAAAAATTGGGACATTGGGTAACCCGTTGGGCACTAAGAGATACCAGTTAGAACCCAAAGCTGGTGGGTTGGGACAGGTACTAGAAATTTGGGTTACCCATTTTTGTAGGTACTCATTTCATCTCTTGTCAGCATGTGTGTGCCAGACCATCTGCTTAGTTTGAAGGATGGCCGATTTTTGCAATAAACATACTTTAAATATGGGAAAGCGGGTCACAAATGCTTCCTAATGGCATCAGAGGAAATAATGCGGGGGTGGGGGGTGGAATCATTTAGAAGAGCAATAATTACATCAGGAGTGACATTCAGCTCTGTGATTTAAAAGGATTTATTGATCTCCCGCTTCAAAAATGAATTGGTGGCCCATAGCTTAATGCCATCTAAGTAGCTCTTAGAAGAGCTGGCAATTTATTTATTTTTTTCTCAGTTTCTTAAAATGCACAGCCTATTAGCATTTGTGTCACACCTGGCAGCTGAGGAACAAATCATTGACAGCCCTGTCCACCTCTGTCAATGGTGGACTGACTGACAGTTAACCACAAGCTGTCAAGTTACTTTGGATCAGATGAGTAAGTAGAGTGACCACACTGCTTGGAGAAAGACACGGAACCAGGTATGTTTCTGGAATTCCTAGTTAGAAATTTGTGCTCAAAAAACTACGTACAGCGTAAATTGAGGCAGTCTCTGGATTATGCACACACATGCGCGTACACAAACACACACATCTCTATCAGGGATGGGAGAATGCAGTTCGGATGTTCGGAGTTCAGACCGAACTCAGTCTGTTCGGACGTCCGAACAGAACGTCCGAATCGAACGACCAAACAGTTCGGTCTTGTTCGGATGAGTTCGGGGGCAGGAAAAACGTCTTTCCAGGGCCAAAAAATAAGTTTCGGTTTTGATTTCATTTTGGTTTTGGTTTCGCTATTTTTGAATGTTTGGCCAAGTCGAACTCGGCTGAACCGAACCATCGAACCTGAACTCGGGTTACAGACTGAACGACCGAACATTCGTACCGCATTCTGTTCGCCCATCCTATCTATCTATCTATCTATCTATCTATCTATCTATCTATCTATCTATCTATCTACACACACACAATGTGGCATTTGGAATGGTTTAGGTCACTGTGTGAAGAGTATAGACCGTANACCTGAACTCGGGTTACAGACTGAACGACCGAACATTCGTACCGCATTCTGTTCGCCCATCCTATCTATCTATCTATCTATCTATCTATCTATCTACACACACACAATGTGGCATTTGGAATGGTTTAGGTCACTGTGTGAAGAGTATAGACCGTATGGGTAACAGTCTCAGAAAACCCAGTTTTCATTTGGGTTTTTTTAACTGGAATTTGGGAACTGGGTTGGCCAATAAGAAGCTGACTCAGTCAGGATTATGGCCACTTTCAGACATTCCCCCTCCCCCCCCCCACATATTCTGGCTGCAGGGGGAAATGCGCAGCCAGAATATGCATGGGGGATCATCTGGTCTGAAACACCCCCTGCCCCCCGCATGGCTTTGCCAGCAGAGATGCACAGGAATGCAGAGCTTGATTTCCTGCTCTGCATCTCTACCGGCAAAATTGCGCGGAGGGAGGGGGAGCTTTCAGACCAGCCAATACCCGTGCATATCCTGGCTGCACATCCCCCCTCCCACCACAACCAAAATATGCGCAGGGGGGCGCATGTCTGAAAGTGGCCTCAGTTTCAGCACCTGCCACAGAATCTTGGAGTTTAAAGGTCGTGGGTTCTAGAACAGGAGGGCAGTTGGATCACAGCTACTGGGATGGTCAATGTGAAGGTTACCCTTCTCTGAGGGAAACTCAAATCTGAAGCTGTTCTAGGATCCAACTCAACGGCTGTAGCACCAAGGCAGCAGGAGTAGGCTAGGCAGTGCGTAGAATAATACTGTGCATTGTGGCTTGAGAACAGGTAGCCATGAGAGAGAATCTCAACAGAGGAGACTCCAGGAGCCAACTTGGCTTGAAGGCTTCAGGGGACACAGTGGCTGCCTTTGTAAATACCTTATTCTTGAACTGGTGATCTGAATAGCTTGCTATCACACAAACTGTAAGACTGGGTTTATGTTTTCACCTGTTCCCACCCAAAGAGGGGGAATCCCTTAAGAGAATCTAAACCTAACATGTGTAAATAGTTCACTAGTCCTTCTTTAATAATACTAAAAGAGTTTCTGGTTTGTTTGCAAAACATTCGTTGGTATCTAGTAGGGCTGAAACTCAATCTCAATTTTTTTCTTGATTCTCACTCAGAATCATGGTTTTTGACTCGTTTTTAGCAAGAATCGATAATCAAGAATACCCCCAGTTCCCAAACACTTCCTTGGTTGAGAGTTTTCCTAGATCTACCGTTCACCATATTTACTGTTTACCATGATTTACCTTGTACTGTGTACTGATTTACCGTGTACCGCTTACCGTGCACCACGTTCATTCTGGTAATGTGCATGTGCAAAATGGCTGCCCTTTTTCAAAATGGTGGTGACATTGCCGCCATCATGGTGGAAGAGGGCTGCACATGTGCAGAGCAGCAGCGGTGGACATTTTCTGCATACCCATTACCGGGATGTAGGTACACAGTAACATGTACATGGTAAATCAGGGGATCAGGGAGCCAGTACATCAGGGGAGGGGAACGTTTTCTGTCCTGGGGGCCATATTGAATATTAGTGCAATCTCTGAGGGCCACAAAGATGTTTGGGGCTGGGGTGCTTAGCACGTGTATTAAAAAAAAAGGAGGGTCCAGATCATGGATCTGGGCCATAGATCTATTCCCTACCCTTGTGCGCATGCCCTCCTCTCTGCTCCATTATCCTGAGCTCATTTTTTCAGTGCTTAGGGGTAGAGACTGGATCCAGGGGCCAGATTCAGGCATTGGAAGGGGCCACATAAAAACTTGCCAAGGGCCACAATTGCCCCCTGGGCCTGAGGTTCCCCACCCCTGCAATACATGGTAAATCACAGTAAATGATAAATCACAGTAAATGATAAATTGAGAAACATTCTCGACTGAGATCTCAAACCATTACCGAGATCGTCCTGAGATCTTGGTAATGATACTAGATTCTCATGAGATTTTCACGAGAAACAAATTGATTCTTGTTTCAGTCTTAGTATCTAGCCTCCTTTATGAAGGACCTCTGCATCAACTGCATGACTGTCCCATCACACACACACACACACACACACTCAGATTGATTACAGAGGGGGACAAATATTACACACTGAGTGAGTTACCCCAAGATGTCATTAAAAAACAGGTAAGTGGAACTTATGATGGAACTTCCTACAGTGGAATTTTCCCACAGTCCCTTCAGCCCATACCTGGGCGACATGCTTTTTGCCTGGTCTAGAGAGGCATCTGGATTCACAAGAGTTAACAGCTGATCATCCACTCAAGCTGTCAACACCAAACAGCTCATTGGCACTGGATGGCCTATCAGCACAGCCGGAGATTAACAGTTAATAACTAATGTAGCATGGATATGCAGAAAACATAATCCATGTCCAAAATAAGGGAGAAACCGGATTAGAGAAGTTCAGATAAGGGAGGATTAACTATAATTATGTATCTTCAAGGCAGGGCTGGACTTAACAATTTTTGGATGTACTTGCAGTCATCCGGGACTTTCTCTTTGATAGATTTACCTGAATTGTGCTGGGTCTCTGCAGAGGTCTACATTGGGCCTGAAAGATCTGTCATACAGCCTTTGCTGGGCCACCTTCATCGGTGCTTCTTTGTCCTTGATGGCTTGTTTGAGAGCAGCAATGTTGTTCTCTTGGTCTCCAATCTCCTTAAGGGTCTGTTGGAAAAGGTCACCAAGGAAGATAGGGTTAAACAAAAGAAATGATTATTTTGAGAGTACTGTAAATGTGCAGGAGACTTTAGAGACACTGGACAAGAGATGAGGTCAGCTCCCATTGAGCCACTTCTAGTTTTGACTTCTAGGGCAGGCCCAGGAGAAGCAACAGGATGGTGTCGAGATTGGCAGTTGGGCTGCAGTTCGTGCCATCCCCACCACCGGGGATGCTAAAGAGACGAAGTTAGACATAGAAAACCAGGGTTCAAGTTCTTTCTTCTCCACTGAGATACTGGGTGGCTTTAGGCAAGTCACTGTCCCAGTCTCAGTTTCCCCCAACTGTAGATAGAGGTTATAGCCAGACTCCTCTCTAGCTACTCTCCATGGGGTTTGATATCCTATCATGATGTCAATGTGTGATCAGGAGGAATCACAGATCACATGATTGTAGGATTGGAAGGCACCTCAAAGGTAGAACTGAAACAGGCTCATGATTTGGTACCCACAGATAAGGCAGGCTACCATTTTGGGTAGCTGGATCGGTATCAGAATACCGAGTACCCCCAAAAAATGAGATTTAGGGCTTTCCGTTTTCAAGTACCCTAAATGATTCAAAAACTTGAAGAAATACCCCATAGAGGTGTGCATGTTGTTTTCATTATATCGATAACGAAAATGAAAATTTTCATTTTCATTATTGTAGTAACAAAAATGACAAAAAAAGAACAATGAAATCAATAACAATAACGAAAGTCGTTATTGATTTCGTTATTGCCTGGCAGGTGTTTTTTTGAGGGAAATGTAGTGAGGGGAGGAAGAAGCAGACATCTTGGAGCAAGAAACAGAGTTGAACTCTTGAACTGGGAGGGGAAGGACCTGATGGATGTATCTCTGGCCAATGAGCAGCGCAAGCGGGTCCCAGCGGTTGAATGGAACCCTGTGATTCCTCAATGCCTCTGCCTCACAGAACCAATCAGGAGGGCTCTGGCAGAGAGCACTGCAACCCTTTATATTGTAGGGTTGGGCTGCTTCACTCTGTGTTACCTTTCTTGCTTGGTTGTATATATATGTAGATTTGATATTTAGATACTAAGCTGTTTTATTATATATATTAGGATTATAGCTTAGGAATATTTTGTATTATACATAGGTTAAGTCTAGCTTAGATTCTGTATATATTATATAAATCAAACTACATATTGTGTACAGTATATATTATCGTGTGCAGTTCTTTCTGTATCAGAATGAGAAAGGGAAGGAGTTCAGCTTCTGGCAATAATTCTTCACTGGCGCACGAAATCGATACCGATACTAAAAATAAAACTCTCGTTTGAAATCGGTACTGATAACGACAATGATAATGAAAAATGATATTTTGTTATTAACAAAAATGAAAATGACAAATTTGAATATTGAAAAAGATTTTTTAAAAATGAAAAAAGGACATGGGGTCTTGGTGCACACCCCTAATATCCAAAATATTTTCTGAAAATCCAGGACCAGAAGTCAAAACATCTATACAAAAATGGTATGTTGGTATTTTGGGTACCCGATCGGACATCATTTTGGGTACCACTTTTCAAGTCAAATTGGGTACCACAAATACAATAGGTATACCTGTTTTTTCATTTCAGCTCTACTCAAGGGTCATTTTGTCCAACTCTCTGCTCCAAGGCAGAATATCCTCTGCTTCCAACATTGTAATAGAATAGTAGAATTGTACAGGTGGAAGGAACTTCAGTGGCAAGTGGCTTCACAAATAGACCCAGTGGGGACCTTACTTTATTCAAATGATGTTCCAGTTTGTGTTTGGCATCCTCCATCTCCTCACAGCGCTTAGCAAAGGCCTTGTTGACGATGTCACACTGCATGCGCAAGTCCTCGGCTGTGTCGTGGAGGATGTTGTCAATCAGTGCACGGAGATTGATGGACGCCAGCCTCTCTCGCTCCGCTCGGTAGATGTTGTCATGGCTGAATTTTGCCCAAGTTTCTGGGGTTGAGGCACTGCAAGGAGAGGATTTGGCCTCAAAGTCATATGCTCATATTCTCAGAATAGACTTTGCCAATAATGTGGTCATAAAGAAAAGCTAAAACGACATTATCCCATAGCATTATGTTTTCTCAGCTCACGTTTTCATGGTCTGTTATATGCATTATGATAAATTTGCAAAATTGTGTTTTTCATTGACTAAGAAAAACATTATGTATTTCATGGAATAGTTAATGTTGCTGTCTAATTCATGAAGTCAGCAAATCCTCTGCCTAAGAAATAGTCACTGCTGATTTAATGAATTAAACAGAAAATTTGCTGATTTCATGCCGTTGCCTGTTTCATGAATTAGGCTGCAGCATTGCCTATTTCATGAAAGATTCAATATTTGGTTTATTTCATGAAGTAACACAATTTCACAAATTTAGCATAAGTTATACAACACCTAAGAACACAAGAGCTGCTATTTTGGGTCTGAATTCACCCTCAGCTTCCAGAAGTCAGAGACTGCATCCCTCAACTAACCTGCACTGGCATAAGTAAAATACGTGGGGAGAGAAGGTGAAAGTTCATCATGAAAATAATAAGCAACTTGAGAGCCAGTTGTCACCCAACTATCTCTCCGTTTCTAAAGCAGAGAGAGAAGGAGTTTAAGATTATTATTATTATTTACATAAATCCATAAATGTTCCTGGAACTGAACAACCATGATTAGAGACAGGCCGCCACAGGTCCCCCTAGAGCTAAAATGGGTATTTAATTTGTAGGTATGGGACTATTGGCAAATTATCGGTTACCGGTTTTATCGGTATCAGATTAACCCGATATCGGATTTATCGGTATCAGCATATTGGGTTTTTAACATTGCCAATTTTTCTGATCTTTAACATTGTGGCCATTTTGAAAATGGCTGCAATGTTAAAGATCAAAAAAATTGGCAATGTTAAAAAAACGATATACTGATACTGATATTATTGGTGTTATCAGATTAATCTGATATCGCCAATTATCGGCATTATCGGATTAATCCGATACCGATAGTCCCATCCCTACTAATTTGGTACCCATAGATAATACCCACATTTCTGAATACCATGTCCGGTATTTGATTGGCTACTTGAGTACCAATAGGTTACCCAGATACCCCCAAAATAAGTAATTTCCAGAACCGATTATTTATTTATTTCCATTTTCTATTTACTCATTGGTAAATCAGGACAGAAAACCAAAAATCTAGCACTGGAAGTTGAAAAGTCAGGACCAGAAGTCAACATTCCTGGACCGGATGTTGACAGTCTGGGACACTGGGTGCCCAAATGGGGTCAAAATTGGGTACCAATTTGTATCCAATATTTTTGAGTCAATTCAGGCACCGGAAATTCAATGGGTATACCCATTTTTGCTGGTAGTCATTTGGTCTCTAGTCCCCATCCCAAGGGGCTTACAATCTAGGGACAGGAGAAAGGTGTAGGGGCACATAGGGAGAGACATTCATGAAGTTGAGGAGTTCCAGGTGCACATACTTGGCTTAGTTACAAAGGGAAGAGGAGGAGGAAGACCCTGAAGGATTAGACAGATGATTCTTTCATTAACAAGACTGAAGGCAAAACAGAATCTCTCATGCTTCATTATTATGCCAATTTTGCAAGCTGCGGGTAAGGATAGTAGCATATAAACATTAGGGTCTCTAGCTGTGTAAATCATACAAATGATGTTGTGGTAGCATTTTGCCATCTGCTGAGCATCAGACGAAACTACACAACTATCTGTTCCATAAGTATTTATTTATTTATTTATTTATTTAAAACTTATATCCTGCCCCTCCTGCCCAAAGGTAGCTTGGGGCGGCGAACAACACACAAGCAAAAAAAAATTAAACAATAAAACATTTAAAAATAAATCTACAAATTTTAAAACAAATAATAAAAACTCACCCTCCCTCCCAACCCCGCCCCATCCCACCCCCGTGCCAAAGGCCTGGCGGAACAGCCAGGTCTTACACAAACGTCAAAATGACAGGAGGGTGGGAGCCAACCAAGCCTCCTCCAGGAGTGAATTCCACAGCACAGGGGCAGTCACTGAAAAAGATCTCACATCAGTGGCCACCCGCCTCGCCCGGGGAACCTCCAAAAAGGCCCCCACGGACAATCTCAGGGGTCGCACAGGCACATGGGGAGTGAGGAGATCCCGCAGATAGGCAGGTCCCAGGCTGTAAAGGGCTTTGAAGGTCAAAACCAGCACCTTGAACCTAGCCCGGTGCTTTATAGGCAGCCAGTGCAGAGCCCAGAGCATAGGTGCCATGTGCTCCCTGCGGCCTGCCCCAGTAAGGAGATGGGCATTCTGCATTCTGCACCAGAGCAGCCTCCGGACCAGCTTCTCGGGCAGCCCCACGTAGAGCACATTGCAGTAATCCAGCCTCAAGGTGATGAAGGCATGGATGACAGTGGCAAGGTCACAGTCTGAGAGATACGGCCGAAGCCACCAGACAAGATGTAACTGCCAAAACGCAC
>QEPC01010859.1:17596379-17701414 GCA_003113815.1 Sphenodon punctatus | reverse complement strand
GTTAAACAAGAGGGAGGACAGAATGGCACCCTGCAGATGGCTTAACCTTATCAAAGCCCCCACAGCTGACAGGCACTGGGAAAATAAAGAGACTGCATGGCCTGGGTCGATGGAAAAAGAGAGGTACTGATGACACTACATGCCCTGAAACCCTCTCACGATCTCCTCTAACGGCTGCATATAGATGTTAAACAAGAGGGAGGACAGAATGGCACCCTGCGGGACTCCACATGTGAGGTCCTGGGGGGAAGATGTACACTCCCTCAAGACCACCCAGTGAGTTCTCCCGGCCAGGAAAGAACTAAACCAGTCCAAGACCATCCCGCCAATCCCAGCACCGTCCGCAGGTGAGTGACCAACACCTCATGATCGACTGTGTCAAATGCAGCCGAAAGGTCTAGCAGGACCAGTAAGGTCTGATGACCCTGGTCCAACGCCAGACGGAGATCTTGGAGCTGCCATGCCACAGCCCATTCAATAACCTTCCCTAAAAAGGGAAGGTTAGAGACCGGCCGATAACTGGCAGGAGCATCAGCGTCAGCATCAAGTTAACTTATAAGGACAGAGATTGGTGGAGCAAATTGGAGACAAGCAACTAAGTTTTACTACGAGTATGATAAGAACCTCATGGCCAGACTGAGTAGGACTGGACTACCATCATCCACCATCAAAACTACCATCGTCCATAGAATCATGGATTTGGAAGGGACAACAAGGGTCATCTAGTCCAATCACCTGCTTTGATGCCTTGAGGACTCTGATGCCTTCGGAGTTTTCGTTGGTAACATTTTTGTTTTTCTAATGGGTGACTCAGTGTATGTCCACCCAATATTCCCATGTTAGGGTGGGTTCCAACTTCCCAGGATCCAACGCTGCTTCTCAGCCCTCATTGGCTTTTTTTTTGTAAAAGATAATCAAAGCAGAAATTCTCACCTCTCCTCAAACTTTGATGAGTGTGCATGAAACTGAATGTTAGTGCTCTGGTTATTGTAGTGTCCGCACTTGTCATCGATATTGTACGTTTCAACTTTATCGGACCAGTCCATCTCGCAGATCTGCTTGTGATCACGATTTAATCTAAAAAAGAAGAGGATCACAAGTCACCCCTCGGGGAGGTCAATACAACTTGGCATACACTGCATGAGAGTTTGTTGCAAGCTGGGAACAAAACGGAAAATCTAAAAGCTTGTTCTTGCTGGCACTTTTGTGGTGGTAAGTCCTGGTAATGCCCTCATCTCTGCACCTTTCCCCTGAGTTCACATTTTCAGTGCTTGAGGGTAAGAACTCAATCCAGGGACGAGATCCAGGAAGGAAACAGTCTTGAAATGCCTACTAAACTTAGTACCCAAGGGTAATACCCGCTTTTTGGGGTACCAAATCGGGTACCCAGCCAGTTACCTGGGCAACCGATAGGGTACCCACATACCCCTCAAAATCAGGTACTTACGGCACCGATTTTTCAATTTACCAATTCAGTATACCAATTGGTATATAAAGTTGAAAATCTGAAAAACTGGCATGAAGAAAATAATAAAATAATAATAATAATAATAATAATAAAGTTCCCAGAAGTAGTTTCCTGATGGGAGGTTGACTTCCCAGAGCAGAAAAGTTCATTTTCTGTGATGGAAAACCCATAAATAAGTGTTTTAATAAGTATAATTGGTGGGAGAGGAGGGATACTAAAAAAATTTGGAACCAGAAATAGGTGGCAAAAAATTGTCAGAACTTGACGGAAACCTGATAAATAGATGTCGGGAACTGGTAATTGGTACTGGAAATCTACATTCTGGGAGTGAAAGTCGACATTCTGGGACAACAGGTACCAGATTGGCTTGTAGTCTGGTACCACATGTTACCTGATTGTTACCAGGTCAAATCAGGTACCGGAAATTTAACGGGCTACCTGATTTTGCAGGTATTCTCTTTCAGCTCTAGTCTAAATATATATATATTTTAAAAGTCATAGGCAATTTGGTCAACAGGCTAGCGATTCCCCTTCTTGGATTTAGGGTGTGATCCTGTTTGGCAACCACAGTAGCAGTGACATGAATGGGACTTCCACTCATGTCAACAGGTAAAAAAGGGGTAATTTCAGATGAAACAAGACCACGGTCAACCGCAGTGAATCCCCTGTGGTGGCCGTTTGTCCCGTTACGTCTGTTTGCTCCCCGCCAGATGTTCACCCCAGTGGCGGGGATCAAAATGACCACGGTTCTGGACCTCCGGCCGCCCAGAGGTCCAGAATTGTGTTTAGATTGGCCATGATCCGGGATGGGCCAAAAGTTACATCTGTAATGTTTGGCCCATCCTGGATCGTGGTCCCGACCATGGGACGGGATCGAGCGCAGCGACCGTCCATGTCCCGGAGGGTGGGCGGCCAGGGGAGCGCAGGGGGGCAGGGCTGTGTGGCCACATGTCGTGCTGCACAGCCCCACCCCCTCCCCGATACCCAGTGAGAATCAGGCCGGCACATCTAAAGGACGGACGGCCTGATTCCTGACCAGGATTTGAAATGGATCCGGAATGGATCCAGGTGCATGATTTAGCGTGACGGGCCTGCAGGCCTATTACATCTGAAATTACTCATAGAGGCTATCCCTCCCCACAAGGAATGCCAGCACCTGACCTGATCCCCATCAAACTCTATCAATCTGTGGTCTGGGGTGTGGCAGAGCTGCAGCAGTGACAGGGCGGGATAAGCTGCCAGCGCTGATCTCTGGGACAAATGAAGTTATCTCTGTTGCTACATTTATTTATTCATTTATTTATTATTTCAACATTTTTTTACCCTGCCTCTCCAGCAATTAAGCTGCTTGAGGCAGCTTCAAAATAAAAACATTTAAAACCAACTAAATATAAAATAACTACAAAACCCAGTAAAATACTATAAATTGGGGTGCCACTAAAAAAATGGGGGAGAAACCAACTCCCCCCCCCCCCATCACCCTCGCTGAAGGCCTGGCAGAACACTCAGGACTTGCCAGGTCTTACAACAATGGTGAAAGAAGGCAAGGTCTGGGGCCACCTGGGACTCTGCTGGGAGTGAATTCCACAGCCTGGGAGCAGCCACCCAGAACGCCGTCTCCATCGTCACCCCCTGACCAACCTGGGGGACCTCAAGAATGGCGCTCCCGGTGGACCGCAGGGGTCGATCCAGAACACAAAGAGTGGGTGATCCCGCAGGTAGGTGGAGCTTAGGTCGTTTAGGGCTTTATAGGTAAGAACCAACACCTTGAATCAGGCCCAGAAGACTTTCGGCAGCCAGTGTTGAGCACAGAGCACTGGTGTAATGTGCTCACAGCGACCTTTCCCCGTAAGAAGGCAGGCTGCCGCGTTCTGCACCAGCTGCAGTCTCTGAACCATCATCAAGGGTAGCTCCACGTAGAGCGCATTACAATAGTCTAAGCTACATTGCACCTAGCATGGTTACTTTTAGACCCACTTTGGGAAATAGTTTGCTAAAGAAAGTACTACTGTTTTCTCAGTCCCTGCCAGCAGAGGGCAGCAGGAACAAAGGAATAAAAAACTAACATCATCCAAGGAAATACGGGGAATATCTGAAAAGGGATTGTGAAAACAAAGTACAATCTACACTCAAGAGAAACTATACTGTAGGAATGGCCAGACGTATGCGTCACATGAGCCACACGATTCCGGGCATCAGCCTCAAACAATCTATCGGGATCTCTCCGTTTGGCTCTGGCACACTGGACCCCCTCTCCCTAGCTCCCAGCTCTAGGGGACCACAGATTTTGGCAGCGGGAGTCGAGAGGAGCACTTTCCTTTAAAAAACTTTCCTAGCTGCACTGGAGGAGCTCTCCTAACGCATTTCCTTCCTGAAGACACTCCGTGGGGAGGAGGGGGAGCAGCAGATCCTTCTCTCCTTCCTACAGGCAATGTCTGAGAGGCTGGTCCTCCTTCCCCATACTGTAATCTATTGGAGACTAACCTACGATGAGCTGAAAGAGCTGAAACAGGTACCCAATCTGGGATCTGTGGGTAATACTCAAAATTCAAAGTAACATTCCAAGTATCCGAATCAATTCCTGTACACCATTTCAGTACCTTCAAAAAAAATATTTCAGTACCCTTTTTTGGGGGGGGGCGGGGGGGAGTTTTCAAATACCCCAAATTACTCCAAAGCTCAACAAATGCCCAAACGTTTTTCAGATATCCAGTACCAGAAGTTGAAATTTGAGGACCTGAAGTCAAAAAATAGGGAAGAAAACTAGATTTCGATTTTTGAGATGCCTGGCCAAATATCATTTTGGTTACGGAAAATGACCCAAGATTTTGAGGTCATAATGAGTACCACAAATTCTATAGTATGCTTGGCTTTTTCCGGTACTCCTTTCAGCTCTAATCATGATCTACCTTTTGTCTGCTCCTGCTCTACTGTGTGTAAATGAAAGCAATGATAGTCCCTAGATCTGCGTCCATGTTCTGTTTTCTTCTTCAACATAGCATCCTGCATCGATTTTTAGTATTGCCCAGGAATACAAATAAAGAAGCCTTAAATGGAATATTTGGGACCAATAACCTTTTGCCCCTTTACAATAGCTTGAAATGCTGTGAAGCCAACATCTTATCCCCTCTCTGGGATGCTGCAAAGAGGAATTACAGAGGATTTAGGAGGTCTGATGGCCCCTGATGTATCAGCAAAGCATATCAACATTTTTCCATTTACTTGGTCAACACTGGCATCTGCTGGCAACAGTTGGGAAATGGTATTTCTGAATTGTCAAAATTGTCAGTGTCTCAACAATGGGATATAGCTAATTCATAGGTTTGGTGCTGGATTTACACAGGAGTAAATTTCACCTATTGAGGGTTGTGCCAGCTTTAAACCAAGATTTTGATCTGGAAACATGGAAAGCATCTTACTGCATCTGATTAATTGCTTGCATCAAAGTTCTTTTCAGAAGTTCCTGGACATTTCGGATGAGTTCAGCTTCCTAGATGAAAACGATAAAGGTTAGCTTATATTTCGGTATAGCTTGTCCCCTTTTCAAAGGTCTCAGCTTGCACAGGTGTGCTGATAACCCAGGGCCTTTTCAAACGGACCCCTGAGGCGCCTTGGTGCAGGGGGGGATGGGTGGAGGTGGCAGTGGGTGTGTGATGCATCTGCGGCCCATCTCCACCAAACTCCACGCACAGAGGTACCTCCATTTCCCCAATGTCTCCATGCATGGGGGGTCGGGGGAGATGGGTGGATCACAGGAGCGCACCCCCACCCATCCCCACCAGTGGTCAGATGGATGCCCCCTACCCACGCAGTTGTACACATGAGTGAGAGGGGGGGCACGTCCATGTAAAAAGGGCCTTACCCACCACTCAATCTTAGGCCTACTGTTTTTGTCCCAATGATGTATCCATGTACCCATTTGGTGACTGGGTAGTCCATTGAATACCAGAGACACTACTGGAAATGAAGGTATTGCCTACAGAGGCCAAATTAGGTAGCCCTTTCAGCTCCCCTCCCAATAGTCCCTATTCAGGAGGGACAGTCCCTCTTTGGTTTCTAAAGGCCACTGCCCTGCTTTTAAGAAGCAGAGGCAATACGGCTGGTATTCAAGCCACAGGCAACTCTTTTCTGGTTGCTTCCCAGGAAAAGCCCTGAGCAGACAATGGGGGAAGAGGATGCAATGACAATAAACTATATGGAATGAGAAGCAGGAGGAGTATCCCTCTGTATGCGCACTTGGAATGTCGGGAGGTGTGTGTGCACGTTAGGGGGTGGAACTTATTCACTGAAAGGAGGGGATTATTGGCTGAGGGGGTGGGGCTTGCCTCTCTTCAGTTTATTGGAATGTTGGGAGGTATGAAATTATGAAATTACTCTGAGAAGACTTTTGGGGGGTGGTTGTTAACCATGTGGGTTGTGAGAGACTGTTCTGTTCTTACAAAGTCGCTTTGCAAGATGACATGTGGAATCAAGGGTTGATATTGGAACTGTGCCCTGGCCCAAAATTAAGCCCTGTCTCCCATTCCGTCGCGCTGAGCTATAACTCGGGTGAGCTGCTTTCCTGCAAAGACTTACAACAGATTCCTTAGGTCAAACCCTAAAGGAGATTATTTCAACCATCTTGAACGCTTTGCAGTTTAAAGCTTCAAATCTGATTTATTTATTCCATGTTAAGCTTAACAGCATTATGTCACAGTTGGGATTTTCCTTCGTGAAAATGAATAAAGTGGTAATCCACCACAAAGTATGACTTAGTGTCTCTCTCCATATGGCTGTCTCCAGGGAATCATGGGCACTTTTAAAGAGAATTTTTTGTAAGCTCCTCCAGCTGGTGAGGATCAGATGAGCCCGGGGGCTCTTTTCTTAAGTTTAAACATTGCAGAGCCAAATAACTACCAAACCCCTTTATCACACAGTGCATAATTAACTGGTGGAACCGATTGCTGTGGGATGTTGGGCAGGAAATAATATTTATATGCAGCCTGATCCTGAACCCTGCTCCGTGTTCAAACGGATGTGCACATGATGTCTGAGCAACCCGCAAACAACCCTTGTAGAGCAAACGTGGAGTACATGCAAAATGCGCACAACTGGCAGTCAACCCATGTGCATTACGCAACCATGTGTGTGCAAGTTAGGATCAGACGCTAAATTCAAAAATAGTTTAGCCAAATTAATGAAGAATAGGTCCATCAGTGGCTACTGGCTATGATAGCTAGGGAATCTAGCCTCATGTTTAGGGTGTCTATAAACATTAGGAATGGGAAATTCAGAATTGGATTACTACAGTTCACTCAATTCCCATTGGAATTGGGTTAATACGATTCACCTGATTTTCATTGGATCAGATTAATTCAGGAATGCACTCTCACTCATTTCCCGCTCTCTGCTATTGAACTTTGCTAGGTTCCTCTTTGACCCATTCATCATTCAAGGATTGTGGCTGAGAGTGATGAATGGCCCATTGAACTTAATAGGTTCCGTTTTCCATTGATTTCTGACTGAAGTCAATGGGGAAAAATACTAGGGATGGGCGAACGTGGTTCGGAAGTTCGGACCGAACTCGACCCGTTCGGTCGACTGAACCGAACGTCTGAACCAAACTCAATTTTTGAACCAAACCGAATTTCTGAACTCGGTTCTGTTCATCCATCCCTATAAGATAATATTCCATTTAGTTCAACGGGGTTTGAATTTCCGAACTCTGTTCGGAAGTTCAGAGTTCAGACCGAACTCGAATAGTTCGGTCGACCGAACCGAACTTCCGAACCAAACTTGATTTTCGAACTGAACCGAATTTCTGAACTCAGTTCTATTCGCCCATCCCTAAAAAATACAATCTGATTCTGATACAGTTAAAATACGATTCAATTAAATCCAATACCAATTTTAATCCAATTCCAATTTTCTATACAATTCTCCTTCCCAATAAACACCTGTCTACTGGAAACTTGGACCGTTTTGCTTGTGATCTTCTCTTGAAGACACTGTCAGTGGCTAGCGAGCTAGATGGATGTTTGGTCTGGCCCATGATCAGTTCTTATTCTGTTGCTGCAACTGATGTCATTGAAACGTCTAACTTCTGTGAAGTCGCTGGCAATTAATTCAGCATCAGAAGGAGATGAAGTGTCATTGGAAATGGTTTCAGAAATATAATCAAGGTGTCACAAAGCATGCAAGCATGTCAGAAGAGAGGTAATTATTTCTGATTGTCACACACCTTTCACTGAGCAGATTAATTGACTGAACTTGGAGAGAGAGGAATTTATTATGTCTGATTGTCCTTTCCCCGCTGAACAGAACAGGACTGAGGCCCTTTCCAAACGGGACTCGGCGGAGCCGCGGTGCGGTGGGGATGGGTGAAGGCCACAATGGGTACAACCACAAAAAAGTAAAACTGCATGCAGAAATCCAAAAAACCCCAAACCAACAGTAGTGTACCCACTGCATGGCCCACCATCAGCAGTGAGTGCACCCACTTTATCATTATGTCAAACAAAAAGTGCACAAAAATGCAGGTTAGCAAGGGACATTCTCTCAAGAATACAACAACCCTGGAAAAACAGTCTGTAACTGCATGGTTCTGGGGCCTACGTTACTGGCAGAGAGGGCTGTGGCCAATATGTATCTAGAAGCTGCCACTCTAGCCCCAGGACCCACAGTCAGGGTTCTGGGGCCTATGTTACTGGCAGAGAGGGCTGCGGCCAATACGTATCTAGAAGCTGCCACTCTAGCCCCAGGACCCACCGTCATGGGTCTGGGGCCATCATTCCTCACACAGAGGCGATGTCATTCCAACGCATCATGAAACAGCCAATCCAGTTCTAGGACCCACCGTCAGGGTTCTGGGGCCAGGTTACAGGCAGGGAGGGCAGTGGCCAATACCTAGAAACTGCCAATCTAGCCCCAGGACCCACCAGCATGGGTCTGGGGCCATCATTCCTTGCACAGAGGCGATGTCATTCCACCGCATCAAGAAATATTCACTCCAGCCGCAGGACCCGCTGTCAGGGTTTGGGGTCAAGTTACAGGCAGGGAGGGCTGTGGCCAATATCTAGAAGCTGCCACTCTATCCCCAGGACCCGCCGTCATGGGTCTGGGGCCGTTATTCCTCGCACAATGGCGATATCATTCCACCGCATCAAGAAACAGTCACTCCAGCCGCAGGACCCGCTGTCAGGGTTCTGGGGCCAAGTTACAGCAGGGAGGGCTGTGGCCAATATCCAGAAGCTGCCACTCTAGCCCCAGGACCCACTGCCATGGGTCTGGGGCCATCATTCCTCGCACAGAGAGCTTTTTTTCGAACGCCCGAACCGAACACGACCAAACCAAATGGCCGAACCCAAGCGCGGCGACGGAACCGAATGGGCAAACTGAATGGGCGAACCGAACCGAACAGCCAGACCCGAAATGCGATGTTTTCACCCATGCCTAGCACTTTCCCAGATTTTCGTCACTTTATGTAACTTTTTGTCACTTTCCCAGATTTTTTTCATCACTTTCCGGGAAATTTACGACTGAGTAAAATAACGGAATATAAGTCACCCCATAACTTTATAGCAGTTTTACAGCACTTCTATGGACATTTCCAGCACTTCCGTGGAAAATCTTGAAAAGTGACAAAAACTGACAAAAAGTGTCAAAAAGTGATGAAAAAAGCTGGAAAATATGTTGCTCTATATCTTTTACAGCAGTTTTACAGCACTTTCATGGTAGCTTCCAGCACTTCTCCAATGCTTAGCCAGTATTTTTTTCATTTCCACAGCCCCTGGGGGTCCATGAGGGGCACACACAGGGTTTGGGACCAGCCCATAGCAGCCCCAATCAACTTGCGTAAAATAACAAAAATGGCAAAAACAGCAGGAAAACTGGTAAATTTCTACATTGTGTGGATCTCAGCAGATGCCCTGCTTCTGATGGAAACAGCACTTGATGCAGTTTCTTCTTTCAGGCCACTTCTACTGGAATGAAAAGGAAGCCACATTTCTATGCAGGAATTTCTCCGGGTTTCAGTGTCCGTAGTTGGGGTGGGTGGGTGATTGTTTCATTAAAGCACTACGTACTCAAGAGCTGCAAGACAGTCATTATTTCTGCAAAGAGCTGCATTTCCTACATGGACTTGACCCGAGGAACTTTCAAACATCCCCACTGCTGCACAGAGCAAAGAATATGTGATAACGACTGACTTTCAGTGAGTACAGTCTGGTCTTAATAAGCAAACAAAGCCACTCAGAATACTTTTAAAATCTACTATTTGCAAAACGTCTCTGTTGTCAAACCCACACAGTTTAGCTAACCATCTCACTCTGGCGAATTATTTTCCCTTTCGGTATACATCACCCTCCCCCTTTCTCATTGCAAATGCCATTGTCATGGTAACCCATTCGGTCGGGAGAGAGAGAGTTTGTCCGCTTCTGGCATCCGTTCCTCATTCGAAACGATGTCATTTTTTTCTTGGGGATGTCCCAGTTGATTGCCGTCATGTTGTCGAAAGAGGGAATTGCGATTTCAGATGAGGAATTAGAATCAGGAGCAAACAAACTCCTTAACAATGAACAAATTGTTCCTTGTAATGGGCGTAGTTATAACAGATGCAGCCTCACCGGGACCCACAAGCCTGGGGGTCCCACTCACATGTAGAATGTGTGTTCAGATAGGAGTGGAGGGCCTCATTCCATCTTCTGCACCAGGTCCCATTCCCACCTAGTTACACCCCTAGATGAGATGAAAAATGTAGGAAATAAAGCGGGGGCAGGGAACCTTTTCCCTTCTCAGGGACTACTTTGAAACTTAGTACAGGCTGTGAGTAGGACTGAAGCGGCAGCAGCTGTTACCGCGCCATGATTCCATTCCGCCATTTCGACATCGCCCGTGCCACACCACGGGTTTTCTGTCGACATTCCGCTAATTCCACCAGCATTCTGAAAATTCGGAAACTATCGGAAAAATTGCGGAATATCGGAAACTGTCAGAAAACCGCTGTTCTTCTATTTTGTGGGGCTGGTGGAAGTAGTGAAAATGGCATGTTTCCGCTATTTGTGAAGCCTGTGGAAGTAGCAGAATGAAATTAGCGGAACTGCGGAAGTAGTGGAATGAAACTAGCAGAATGAAAGCCTCTGCCACGCCGTACCACTAATTGCAGAAACGCTGTTTCCGGCGGAAATAGCTACCGCTGAGACTTTCCGCTACAGCCCTAGCTGTGAGAGCTGCATAGGTGGGGGTGCTTAGTGGATAGCGATACACTCAGGAAGAGGAGGGTCCAGATCATGGATCTGTGCCATTGATCTGTACCCTGTTCCTGTGTGCATGCCTTCCTCTCTGCTCCCAATGAATCCGGGATGCCCAAATGGACCTGGCCCCATTTGGGCACCATAGATACCCCAACGGGACTGGAGGGGTTGCTTGGTTGCGCTGGGTGTCCTTTGAAAGTGACAGGCCCCACCCGGGACTAGTACAAAGCCCAGCTCTACAACAGTCCCAGCCAAGGCTTATAAGTTTCAAAGGTGACTCCCCCCCCCCCACACACACACACACACACCCCTCCTCTCATCTGAGGCCCTGTGAGTGAGGTGAGTGCTGGCCAGCCTTTGAAAGTGACCGCTCAGGTTCTGTGGGGGTAATGCAGGCTGGCCTTTGAAAGTGGCAGCCCCCAGCTGGGACCACTGTGGAGCCGGGCTCCATAGTGCTCTCAGCCGGCGCTTGTTTCAAAAGTGCCTTCCTGACACAGCGCCTTTCTTACTGTATGGGGGAAGCCACCGCCTGTCTTTGAAACTGACACACCTTGACTGGAGTGCTGCAGTGTCAGACTCTGCAGTGCCCTCAGCTGGGGCTTGTCAGTTTCTCTGGGTAATGCTCACATTTTTGGGCATCGGGCACCCGATTGGTCCTTGGGTAGCCTGTCGGGTGTCCGATGGGGGTGCCCAAAAATATGGGCATTACCTGCGGATACTAATTTTAGTCCCTGATGCAGCTGTAACCTGGATCCAGTGCCCAGACTGATGAACTGGAAATGGGCCATATAAAAAACTAACTGTGAGCTGCATTTGGCCCCTGGGCCTGAAGTTTCCCTTCCCCGAAATTAACTCTGCCAGCAGAATATTACTGAGGAAGGAGAATTTTCCCACAAAGTCTCAGCAAGCAGCTTGCTAGGAGAATTTCTGCTTTGCAATTTGCGTGAAATCGTGTTGTCGTGTGTGAGTCAGAAAGATAGGTTGCTGCTATATCATTCTTCATGCCACACATTTCTTATCTCACACTGACATGAGGCTCAGGTCATTAAAGCAAAAAAACACCATTCATATCCATGCGTCTTGCATCAGCGCAGATCGCTTTGAGGAGCTGGCTAGAAGTTTTTATGCACAGACAACAGCGATTTATGCTGCTACTATGATTTCATATTTTTGAATTTATCTTTTGTATTTCTATTATTGTTTTATGTTATTTGGGGAGGAGGGGTGGGTTAGGGTGTTGGCTCTCCCCTACCTTTATTTTTCTGTTTCCCAATCCTGTTTTAAGTTTAATTTACTGTGTTGCTTTTAAAAATGTTTTTATTGATTGTGTTTATGAAGCTGTACGTTGCCCCGCGATGCCGTAGGCATGGGGGGCGACTCAGAAATGTTTAAAATAAATAAATAAATAAATAGTTTTATTTTAAATTGGTTGTGAGCTGCCGCGAGTCACCTTTGAGCGAGTGGGGTGGGATAGAAATGACCACAATAAATAAATAAATAAATAAATGTTACCACTTTGAATACTGGATTTCTCCTCTTCAGGATCACCATTAAAGAAATCCACTAACATCATAACTCTAATGTCCTGCTCTATGTTTATGTAAGGACTCATGTTGCCGGTACTCATGTTGCTCCCTTTATTTATTTATTTATTTATTTATATTTATTGGCTGCCCCCTCATGCCTAGCATCTCATCCTCAACCCCTTTCAGAGGCTTCCCAAATATGGTGGTGATTGCAAACTAGCATGTAGGCCTGAAACAACAAATTGTGGTCAATGCTGTTTCCATCAGAAAGAGGCCATTCGCCTTCATTTGCATGATGCTGAAACTTACTGGCTTTTCTGCTGTTTTCGTCTTTTGTCATTAATTTTCGCGAGTTGAACAGAGCTGCTACAGGGCCGAGTTTAAGCCCCATGTGCAAAATGGCCACCAGGGCTGTTCACTCATGTACGACCCTACTCCAAAATGGCACCGGCAGCATCACCACCATTTTGGAAAAGGGCGGCCAGTCTGCGCATGTGCAGACTGGCTACTAGCGATGGGCGAATAGAACCGAGTTTGGAAATTCAGTTCAGTTCAGTTCAGAAATTTGGTTCGGTTGACCGAACTATTCGAATTCTGTCCAAACTCCAAACTTCTGAACAAAGTTCAGAAATTCAAACCCCATTGAACTAAATTTAATATTATATTTTAGGGATGGGCAAACAGAGTCGAGTTCGGAAATTCGGTTCAAAAATCGAGTTCGGTTCAGAAGTTTGGTTTGGTCGACCGAACTGGTCCTAGTTTGGTCCAAACTCTGAACTTCCGAACCACGTTCGCCCATCCCTACTGGCTACCCTTTTTCCAAAATGGCACCGGAAGAAGGGATGCACATATGCAGAACAGCCCTGGTGCCCATTTTGTGCATGTGCTGTGATTGTTTAAAAAATTTTAAATTAAAAATAATCTTAAAAAAATAAATAATCACTGCGCATGTGCAAAATGGCCACCAATGTGCAGTGGGGGTGATTGCAAACCCCTGAGTATGTGGGATTTTTAATTTTTTTAAAAAAATAATTAAATTTTAATTAAAAAACAAAACAAAACAAATATTGAAAATGGAAGGGTCACATTTACCACACACACACACACAAAAACCAAGGGTTTTTTGTAAACAAAAATGAAAACAAAACCAAAAACAGTAGGGGTGCCTTCTGCACACCCCTAGAAAGGGTAGATTGAAGGGACTAAGAGGAAATGTTTTTGGCCAAAGGAGGTACAGACTGTCAAGGTAGGACAGGGCTACAAAACTTGTGGTTGTGTGCATGTGTGTGTGAGTGTGTATTTTGGGGGAGGGAAGGAGAGAAGGAGGGGAAATGAGAAATTGAAATATACTATTACTATTAAAAACAGAGTCACAGTTAACAAATTCACTACATATTCCATCTCTATGTATAATATAAAACACTGCAGATGCAATTCTGTGGCCCTCGCAAACTGTGCCTACACAAAACGCAGTGAAAGACCGCAAGCACTCGGGGGCGCATGCACGCACCCTGCTAGCACAGCAAGCCAGGCGGGGTAACAGCGTGCCCCATCTGATGCAACCCCCTGAGTTCACACACCCCGCAGCCTGGAGGATGGAGCAGGAACCATGCCTACTTTGTCCCCTGGTCTGCGGGGGGGAGGGGGGATGGACTCGGGGGTCGCAGCAGCATGGGTCGTGTCATTGCCCCGCACTTCTTGCTGCCCGCCACCCAGATCACCACTGCGCCTGCCCACCGCCCAGATCACCGCTGTACCTGCCGCCGGCGTAAGCTGGTAGCAGGATTGCACCCTGTGATTTTTAACAGCACTTCTGGCTATCAATGTGCATAAAAATCCAAAGGTGGAAACAAAGGCAGAGAAGAAAAACATCCCATCCATGATGATTTCCCAGAACATTTTCTAAATGGAATAATTGTCTGCCCCATCCCTCTGAATGGGCAAAGTGGTCCACAAGCTCTGATCCAGCTTGGACGTTATTCTGGTTCGAGACGAGACACATCAGTGAGATTGGACTAAAGCTGAAAGAGGTAGCTAATCTAGTACCCATGGGTAATACCCACATTTTTGAGTACCGTGTCAGGTATCTGACGGGCTGCCATAACACCAAAAGGATAACCAACTACCCCCAAAATTGGTAATTTCCATTACCGATTTACCTATTTTCCAGTTACCAATTAGTACATTGAAATGGAAAACATGAAAACCTGGGATGGAAACTCAGAAACTTGGGATCGAAAGTTGCTATACCAGGACCAGAAGTTGATATTCAGGTACATCGGGTACGTGAATTGGGTACCGATTATTGCCCAAATGTTGTGGGTCAGTTCAGGAACCGGAAATTCAACAAGTATACCCATCTTTGCGGGGACTCTTTTCATGTCGTGATTCTTGCAGTATGAGTCGCCTTCTGAAAATGCCACCATCTCAAATGCGGGTGATCAGGTTTGTGCAGGAGGGAGAACATCTTTGGTAGGAAAGAACATACAGGCAAGGTTTTAGAACAGGATCAGGTTTGCTAAAATAAGAGAGTGTCAGAAAAGTTCCATCTGTGCGTACTCTCCCTGTGCCGGGCTGCCACCTCTCGGAGCTGTCGCCCACCCACGTTGCAAGCTGCCGTCATGCACCCAACGAAAATTCCACTTGGTGTGATCCAACCAGGCTACATTAGAACACCGCCTCAACTGGGCAAAAATAACTGCAGCCACAATCGCAATGGTATATCAGGCATGCCCACATTTCACCCACTGGACAGCTGCATCGGTATCTAGCCAAGAACCTTGGGCTGTAATTCGCTGAGGTAAAATGGAACATATTCCAGTGGCTCCTTATCTCTAATATGATTACGGCCGTTGGAAGCCACAGGTCCTGGCTTCTCAATGAGAGTGGAATCCACAAATGTGTGATGCTCTATTCTGATAATTATCAATTAGTTATATGGCACCACCAATGTGTGTGGTAGGGGTGCTTTTGGTTCTTTAGTAATTTCGGGTCTCGATTTTGATTTGTTTGGGGTTTTTTCCAGATTTGTATTTTTGCATGCATTTTTCCCCATTGAAGTCAATGGGATCAAACTGCAATGTTAAAGTTCATACTCAAAAAATCAGTGTAAAAGATCAGAATCTCCCCAAACTGAAAAAGATATGAAATTTCAGATTAAAATCGGCCAGTTTCGGGTTCATTCTGTTCTATTTAAATCCAAATTCCCATCCCTAGCCTAGCACTGAACCATCGTTAATTGGACACAAATCTGTGCCCTGAGTGGGATACAAGTTAGGATGGACTATGGAAGAGAAACAAGGGAGAGACACGGATAAATTCATGAAGTTGAGAAGGCGCAGGGGTAGACTGAAATGAGTACTCGCAAAAACGGATATATGCATCAAAATTGCAGTACTTGACTCAATAACATCAGGTACTAATTGGTACCCAGTTAGTGCTCCTGGGCTACCAAATGTACTGTTCTTCTTCATGATTTCCAAAGTTTGGTACCCATTTTTTGATGTCGGGTACCAATTCCTGTACTAATTTACAGGAGTTATTAAATCGGTAACTTGGTAACAGTAATATCATGTGTTTTGGGGTGATCAAGTACCCAACTCGTATTGGGATACTAACTGAGCACCCAACAGACTACTTGAAAATGTGGGTATTAGTGTACGTGGGTAGCAAATTCACTACCCGTTTTATCTCAAATACTTAGCTTAGTCACAGAGGAGAAGGAGACCTTGAAATACAGGACAAAAGAATGAGCATCACTGAGCAGTAGGCGTGGGCAGAAGGCAAATTCATTTTTGTTTTCGTTTTTTTTTTTTAAAAAACACCTTAATTTGGGGGTAAGGGGGTCATAAAGGACTGTACTGTTTTCATTTTTTGTGTGTTTTATTTTATTAAAAATAACAATAATTAAAAAGTCACGGTGCATGCACAAACGGCCACTTTGCACATGCTCAATGATTTTTTTATTTCTCCTTGTTTTGAAGAAAATAAACTGAAAAAAGGAAAAGAAAACATAACAACGAAAACAGATGAAATCAAACAAATGTTGTTTGCGTATTTATTCGCTTTTCTTCCCTTACTTACAACACTGAACGGGGCGCCATTAGGAGCTAGGGAAAGTCTGATGGAAGAGGTAGGTTTTTCGGAAGGACCTGAAGGTTGGGAGGGTGGAAGAAAAGCATGTATGTTTGGGAAAGGTGTTCCAGACGTAGGAGGCAGCATTGGAAAGGGGGCAAAGATGGTTTAAGAACCATGAGGAGACTCTTTAACTGGTGAAGGTGGTGGCAGGAGAGGAGGAAAATTCCCAGGTGGAAGCATAGGGTGTTTTCATACATGATGCACTTGGGCACCACCACGGTCTTACCCAGTCCAAACACAAGTCACAACCATGGCCAAGACCCTGCCAGGGCCCTGGAGTAACGTGATGGGGGCCAGGCTGCCAGGGATATGCACGGACGTATGTCCACCCCATCCTGCCCCTGTGCTGCGCCCAGCAGCCTCTCCCAGACGGGCATCCATGGTGGCAATGGCGCCCAGATCCAGCGGGTACACCAGACTGGGTTTGGTAAAGCGGGCTTTCAAATGTGATAGCCTGATTTACTGTGAGTCAGAGATTTTCCCAATTCACAGCCCAGGCTATATGCCACCACGCCTGGACTATATCCCTGGTGAGAACTGATGCGCATGTTAAAGAAGGGGAAAGTGTGGTAAAGCGGGCCACCATCGCGTCCGAAAACACCTTCACTTTCTACTCCATTTCCCCACTCATGGAGGAGCAAGGCAACAGAGGCGGGTGCACACACAGCATAAAATCACGCCACAAGAATGCGCAGCCAGCTTTAACGTGCGAAATGTCGTGTCTAAATCCCACACGCAGGACATTGACACGTGGCATGATTTTATGCCGCAGTCCGAGAGCCTTGAAGGTGAGGAGGAGAAATTTGGGCTGGGTGGAAAGCAGGAAAGGGATCAAACAAGATATTACAACCCTTAATCTTCATTTGCCCTCAATTGAGAATTTTAAAGACATTCTGATCATTATCGAGCACAGAGTGCCGGAGCCTGTAGCCGCATGTTACAGGGGCGCAATCATGCTTGCAAGTTACACTGTCAGTAGGAACTTCCATACTGGGGCAGACCAATGGTCCATCCAACTCAGTGTCATGTCCCTGACAATGGTCAGCAGCACTTGATTCTTCAAATTAGAAAGTGTTGGGGTCAATTTATGAATTGATTTAGTCATGGATGTTTTTCTCTCTACTTTATTAGTTTCCCCTTCACCAAAATAACTGATTTTGATGAATTAAGGCATCAATAAGACACACCGTATCCTCACTCCAGCACAGGATGGAGGTTCGGGTTGAAAGCAAAGCGCTCTAAAACAGCTGCTTCTCAAGCCTCTGGGAACAGGGGCCAGAGCTCTAGCAGAAAGTGAGACAGGTCAAACCCTAATGTTCCTTTCTCCTTCCACAGTAGAATAGCATCAGGGACTACAAGAGGAGCACCCAGTAGAATGTGGTTTGCACAAACCTTATGTAAACGTACGCAACCTTCTTTTATTTGGGGCAAAATTTACCTTGAGCAGTTCCACTTCCACCTGATCCTGCACGAGGTCAGCCGGCTGCCTGCGCTCGCGGCATTGCAGGTTGTCGGTGGCGATGCTGTAGGGCACCTCGGTAGCATCGAGGGCTCTCTCCAGCCTCACTTTCTGGGCAGCCAGCAGGTCAGTCTCGGCCGTGAGGTCCTCAATTTCCCTCTGGAGCTCCGATTTCCAGAAGTGGATGTCCTGGAGGCGCTCACCCACCTTGGAGGTGGAGTCCCCTTGAGTGCGCTGGGTTAGCGCAGCGGTGTAGGCCGACAGGTTCTGGGACTCATGGCGGCAGCGCTCAGAGTGGTCACGGTCGGCAAAGGCCTCGTGGTACTGGGTGTAGTTGTGCTGGTGCCACTCCTCGGTCAAGTATTTGGACGTGCGAAAGCCAGCTGTGGCCAGACCGCAGGAAGAATCAGGCCCTGTGTTGATTGCCGTCTCATACACCTTCAGGGGCAGCTCAGACACCTTCACAGTCTGTGGAGCTGGCTCCTTGGTCAGCAACACCCCAGTCTGCGCCATGCTCCCCACACCCAGGACACGCTCACCCACTCAGGAGAGCCTACCACTGGTTACTACAACCAGGAAAATCCCTGGCTCACACAAAGGCCTGCAAGATGTGGCCTGCTAGCATCTTAGCTCAGCGTCCTCCCGTTGCCTAGGTGACAGCCTCAGCCAATGAGGAAGCAGCTCCACCAAGGGAAATATCCTACATGGAAATCCGAGCCGGTGGTTTCAGTTAGCGTCTCTCTGTTGCCATGGGAGATGAAGTCAGCCAATCATGGTTCAGCTCTGTCAGGGAAACGTTCTATATGGGAAATCCGAGCACTTTAGCGTCTCCCTGTTGCACCAGGCAACGGCTGGAACCAATGAGGGAGCAGCTCCAGTTCAGGTATATTCTATGGGGAAACTCTAGCCCTCAGAGGGTTACCTCTGACACAGCAGCCTGGCAGACTAAATCCAAAGAAGGGATTTTGTAAGACTAGGGGGAACATGATCTTTAGCCCACTTGGTACCTAAAATAAAAGTGTATTGCTGGGGGGGAAAAACTTTCTGACATGTGGGCTTGACTCTGCAATGACTTATGGCCAGGGGGCTGCCCTGCTAGAATGATAAAGACAGAAACACAGGTGCCACTCTTTTGTATAGCTGCCACATAATTTATAACAGCGGCTGATGACCCAATTTGAACATTAGTGCAAGCTTTACTAATATTATTATTTCTATTATTATCATTTCTAATGTGCTACTAGGTGTATGCCACATTTTACAGTCACAGAGACAGGTCCCTGCCCAGTGGGGCTTACAATCTAAGCTGGACAAGAATGAGGGGAACACAGGCAAACACACACATTCCCATTTTACAGATGGGGAACTGAGGCCGAGAGGTTGTGACTTGCCCAAGGCCACCCAGGGAATTCATTGGCTGGGGTGAGATTCAAATCCTGGTCTCCCAGATCCTGCCTAGGAGTTGGGGTTGGAGTTGCTTAATGGATGTAGAAAGGGGAGGCAGAGCTGGCCTTAGTATTTGCGGAGCCTAGGGTGAAGATAAAATGTGAGGCCCCCATGGATCCACTCTCTTGGGGTCACCCTCTGCATAACCCTAGAGGTGGCCGTGCTGGGAAGGAGTGGGGGATCCACACCAAACAGAGGCCAGTTTGAGGTCCCTGGAAGTAGAGAAAATTGCGGGGCAATTGCCTCTGGTCACCCTGTGGTATATATAAAGATTCTCGCACTGTCTTGACGTACAAAATTAAAATGGCATCGGTCCATTCGATAGCGGAGCAGAAGCCTTTCACTTGACGCCGTCAAAAGAAGCTGATTTTTCATTGATGGGGAGATGGTCTCCCCCTGCTCTTTTCACTGAGGTTGAAGAAAGACCACCCTCGGGTAAGCTACGAGCTGAATATTATCACCGGAAAATGGTCTCTCAATGCAGAATGTCTCTGCATTGTTTTTGCCATTTATCTCTCCGTCGGAGACTCTTATCCCATCACAAGCGCTCTGTTCTACTGACATTATCACTTTAGCTCTTCTCAGCAAGGCAGCCAGATTAATTCTCAATCAGCTCATCATCTAAGAAATGGGGTCGCTCGAACAGAATGCTCAATCTTTGTGGGGGAGGGAGGACACTGTTGATCAAAGTCTCCCTTGTAGGCGACAAGATCACAAGAGATTGGGCACCGGCCTTTGTAGCTGCTGATTCTGATTCATCCCAACACGTTTGTCTACCAAGCGAAGGCAATTAGAACCAAATCCTTTGCTTCCTTGAGGGCGTCGCTTGTCAAATTTGTTAATATTGCTTTTTGGAGTCGGGGGTTTGGAGCAGAAAGGGATGGGATTCGCTGCAATCGAGAGAATCGTTTAAATGAAAAACACACATCGGTTGAGCAAAGTCTACAAACATCACACTTAATGTCCACAGCTGAAAATTGACTCAGCCTGTTAATGAATTGCAGTTCTGGGTGGTGCAGTTTTATTAATTCAATGAGTTTATTTTGCTAACATACAGCAGGGATTGGCCACTAACTCCCTCCATTGGGTCACTCTGGCCCTTTTCAAATGGACCGCAGTGTGTGTGTGTGTGTGTGTGGGGGGGGATGGGGTGGATCTGCACCTATGGTGGGTGCGCTCCCATTCCCACAGGCACACGCCCATCTCCACGCACGGAGCAACCGACATTGGAGCCGGTTGCGCCGTGCATAGGTGATGGGTGGAGGTGGGTGAAACGCAGGAGCTCGCATGCACCACCGGAGCACCGCTCCTATGGATGCCCCACCACCACACACCCACCGCAGGTCGCGTTCGCACAGGTACCCCCCAAAGGCCCTCTGAAGATTACTACAAAATCGGTGGTTATAGTGGTGCTGGGGGAGCCTAGAGAGAGTTATGAGGTATGCTTGAAAGCAGAAAAGAGTACCCAATTTGGTGCCTGTGAGTAATAGTAATCTTTATTTTTATATGACACTCGGAGCACTTTACATATAAACACAACTTATAATCCTCACAACAACCCTGTGAGGTAGGTTAGGCTGAGACACTATTGTGACTGGCTCAAGGTCACCCAATGAGTTTCTGGCTAAGAGGAGACTTAAACCAGGGGGAGGTAGGGTTTTTTTTTTAGCTCTGCCTAGAGATGTTTTATACTGATTTTATAGGGGTATTTGTATAGTATTTATGGTTATATTAGATTTGTATATAATTTTAATATGTTGTGAGCCTCCCCGAGCTGCTGTGGCAGGAGCGGGCAGCCAAGAAATCAAATGAAATAATAATTGTGACTGGCTCAAGGTCACCCAGTGGGTTTCTGGCTAAAGCAAGACTTGAACCGGGGTCCTCCCCACAACTCCTACCTCCCAGTCCAAGTCCGGCACGCTTAGCCATTACACCACAGTAATACCTGCATTGCTGAGTTCTGTGTCAGGTATTTGACGGACTATCCGATCACCAATCTGGATCCTGGATATAGAAAACAAACCAACAAACCCAACCCTTCCACAGCTCCCCAACAAACCCACTCCCCAATTCTCCACATGCAAGCCCTCTCATAACTCCCACCCCAACCCCACCCAACAACCCCCCGCCCCCATCCTCACCCACCAAATACTTTTCCAAACAGAAAAGTCTTACTCCACCTTCTGAAGAAGCTCAGACCCAGGCTCAAAGGAACCCCCCAGGGGAAGAGGGTTCCATAACATTGGGACAGCCACCGATATCGTCCCCTGCGGGGCCCCCATTGTACGGACAAGATGAACAGATGGTACCCACAGAAGGTCATGTCCAGTTGATCGTAGGGGCCGAAATGTTGCTTGGAAGGATAGGTGGGACTTTCAGATATGTAGAGCTCAGACCGTTTAGAGGTTTAAAGGTCAAAAACAGCACCTTGAATTGTGCCCAGAAAGCTATAGGGAGCCAGTGCAGAAGTCGGAGCACCGGGGTAATGTGCTCCTAGCGCCTCGTCCTCCTGGTTCCTCATCCTAGAAAGGAGCGGAGTCACTGCATTCTGCACCAGGTGCAGCTTCTGAACAGTCATCAAGGGCGGCCCCACGTAGAGCGCGTTGCAATAATCGAGCCTCGAGGTGATGAACGCATGGATGATGGTGGCCAGATCTGATATTTAGTACCTGATATTTTCAAATAAATGTTGGTACCGGAAATTCAACAGGTATACTTCTGTGGCATCCCTTGTAACTGGATTTACTACAAGCCAAATTTGTTCACCCCCCTTGCTTGTTTCATGGGAGAAAATGCAATTTATAGAGCTGTGATGGGCAACCTAAACTAACCAGAGGGCTTCAGATCTGGATCTCAAATGTACAAATAAACAGCAAGACACACACACCCCCTCTGCCCTTTACCACAGTCACAAGTCAAAAGCACAGAGGAGAGCTCTAGGGGTGTGATCCAGGGCCCCATGTCATTTTTCGTTATCGTTTTCATTATTAAAATGTGTTTTGTTTTTTTTTGTTAATAACAAAATGTCAGTTTTCATTGGTCATTCACTTTTTGACATATTTAATTACTACTAGTGATTGACAGTATCCTTGTAGGATCCAGTGTGTGTGTGGGGCGTGGGGGCAGGGGAAGGAAAAAGATAAAATGTAAGGGTAAGGAATTGGAAAGGTAAGGTGGTAGGGATTTATTTATTTATTTATTTATTTATTCAATTTTTACCCCGCCCCTCCTAAAAACAGCTTTGGGCAGCTTACAACAATAATAAAAAACAATACATATAAAATATATCTAAAAACAATGAAAACATCTCAAAATCCAACTCAAAATATTAAAACAGGGCCAGGATTTTTTATGCAAGCACCAGCAGATTTTGCAAATGCACCCTGACCGCGCGATAGTTAACACAGAACCAGAATCAAGCAGCCCAGCCCTGCAGAATAAAGGGTTGCAGTGCCCTCCCCCAGAGCGCCCCTGATTGGTTCTGAGAGGTAGGAGGCACTGAGCAATCACAGGGAGCCATTCAACTGCCTGGGACCTGCTTGTGCTACGCATTGGCCAGCAATTACATCCATCAGGTCCTTCCCCTCTCATCATAGGCCCAGTTCAAGAGTTCAATGCTCCGAGACTTATGCTCCCTCCTTCCCTGGCTACATTTCCCGCCAAAAAACACCTGCCAGGCTGCTAGGCAATAACAAAATCAAAAACAACTATCGTTATTGATTTTGTTATCATTTTTTGTTGTTTTCATTATCACAATAACGATAACGAAAACACCAATTTTCGGTTTTGTTACTGATATAACGAAAATGACGTGCACATCCCAGAGAGCTCCCACCTGCCTTTGATGTAGATTAGTTCAAGCTCGGCAAAAATAGATTGAGTAGCTCTTAGACTTGAATGAACTTTAGATGAGGCCAGATGGACCTGACTCAAATATTTACACAAATAATCCTTTGATCCATCATTATTCTGTCGCAGGGATGGGAAACCCTGGGCTCTGTCTTTCAGTGCTTGGGGATAGGAACTGGATCCAGGGGCCAAATCCAGGAACTGAAAAGAGCCCAAATAAAAAGTAGCTCTGGGCTACATTTAGCCCCCAGGTATGAAGTTTTTTGCCCCTGCTGTACTAGGTTCAACTCTGGCCAAATTCACAAAGACTTTACAAAACTGGCTGTTTATGTCATTCTTCTTATAGGTTTTCCTGTATCTTCCTCCCTGCGCTTATCATGCATGGGTGCCACTGGGACTCAAGGCAATTAGATGCTTCTAAACACCTTTGCTAATCAAGCCCTGGCAAATTAAGTCTGCTCTGTCATCAGATTCATTTTAATTTCATGAATTACAAGCAGCAAAGAGACTTAAAATGGAACTTCAATATTTGGACAATTATCAGGCACGCTGAGCAAATGAACTGAAAGAACCTGAGCAGATTTCAAAGAGATGGCCACCAGGTCAAACTAGAGATGAAATGGGTTCCTAATTTAGGACTTGAGGGAAATGTCCACATTTTTTAGTTGGGTATCAGGTATCTGATGGATGACCTGAGCACTAATTGGTAGCTGAATACCCTACCACCCAAAAAAATAATTTCCATTGCTGGTTGACCAGTTTTCCAGTTCCTGGTTGGTAAATTGGGATGGAAAATTGAAAAATTGGGATGCAGATGAAAAAAATCAAGACCAGAAGTCAGTGGGACTGATCCCATGCTCCGCGCCAAGCCACGTACAAGCACACCCATAAAAAGTCCCAAACCCACACACACTGATTTACCCAAACGTTGCTAGTGATGTACCCATTCTGTGGCTTAACAGAGGCTTCGGTACCGACACCAAGGTGTTAATCCGACATGTTGCAACTGAAAGTTGACATTCTGGAACATCGGGGACTTGGACCAAGTATTAATCAGGTTCATGTACTAGTTAGTACCCAAATGTTGCCAGTTAATTTGAGTACCAGAAATTCAACTAGTATACTCAATTTTGCAGGTACTTCTTTCAGCTCTACTCTTGATGTGTATGAGTTTGGGAAGAAGATGAGGAGATCAATGCCCAAAAAAGAAGAGCAATAGGGTTTGCATGACAGTAGAGGGTGCTGATGTCTTTGCATTGCAAACAAAGAAATCAGCAGATCCCGTACCTGCTACCTCATTTTGATTTTTAGAAGCGGTGCGCACCACCGTCCTCCCGGTGACATTCGTCCTAATCAGTGCCTCGAATGACATCTAGAGAGATGCTCAGAAGACCCAGAAAAATTACCCACTCATATGCACATGCACATGCATCTATATATAGAGAGAGATGCGGTTTAAGATAATTTAGTGACAGAGCAATATGCCTGATTGACACCCTGGCATGCTGAAGTCTCTGTTAACACACAGAACAGGTACATCACTAGCAACAATATTGAATTTCTCTAAGCTTCTACCCTCAAGATGGAGTCTTTGGGGCGGAAAAGGTACATTTTCCTCTTTCAATAAGGACTTAGTATACTTTACTGTAGAGCAGAGACTTTGGATGAACCCCAGTGCCACTACTTTTTAATCCTTTTCCTTTTTTCATTCTCTTTATTTCCATGATGGGCAACATTTGGTCCACATGAAGCCCCCTAAGAAGCCAACATACCCACCCACCCCCGCCATAATCCAAGAGGTCTGCCACTCATCCTGAACTCAGCAGGTCCTGATCCCAAATTCTGTGTCTAGCTTGGATTGGGTAGGGCTGGTTTGTACCAGCCATTCCATTTTCACGAAAACAGAATGGGAGGTGAAAATTGATTGGAATGCCAATTGAACCGACACTGCCGGAGCCATTTTGGAAAAGGTCCGTACATGCGCGGAACAGCCCCTGCAGCCATTTGCACATGCCCAGTGATTTTATTTAATTCATGTATTTGTTTTTAATAAAATAAAATTAAAATAAATAAAGGAAAACAGTAGAGTCCTTTACGACCCACCCCTCTCCCTCCACGCAAAATGAAGGGGGTTTTGTAAATGAAAAGTAAAACAAAAATTACCGATGGGCCTTCCGCCACCCCATAGTCTCCTGGATCATCTTGTTTTGCCTTTAACTACCAGACCATACTCTTTCTCTGTCTAGTAAACATTGCTCATAGCACTGAAGTGAATTATGATGGTGAATGCTATTTCTGATGAAAACAGATGATTAACCATTTTGCAATGGTTTTTCTGGGTTTCCATTCAGAATTTTTTAGGTTAATTTCATTAGAATTTTAATTTTTGCCCTTTTGATTTTGTTAATTTGTTTGAATTTTTTTGGATTTAGAATTTTTTTGTTTGTTCGTTTGTTTTGGAGGGCAAAAGTGAAGAAAATAACAAAAAATTGCTGGTGGAAATCCCGAAAGCAATAAAAGGGTGAAACTTGCCCCCAAATATTAACATTCTAGTGAACATTCAACAGGGTTCCCCAAATAAAAAGAATTCCTGTCATTCCAGAGACAGCTGATTAATTTAAGCACTAATTACACGCCGGAATTATGCAAATCCTGACTGCCCAGTATAAACATTACTTCAAAGGTGAAGCTGAAATGAGTAACTGCAAAAATGAGTATATCCATCAAATTTCCAGTACCCGAATCGAAGCAAATATTTGGGGTACTTTATGGTACCCAAACTGGTTTTGATCGGGTAACTGAAATATGGACAACCGGTATACCGAAATACTGATTTTGTCCCGATTTCCCCCCAGATTTGTCCCGAATCTCTATTGTTTTATTTCCTGGTAATTTTGGAATACAGATATTCCAGTATAACAGTTGTCAGTATTTTGGTATTTCAAGTATTCAAATGATATTTTGGTAACGATTGGATATACCCAAAATGGCACACAAAAATGTGGGTACGCAGGTAATTTTACGTACCCGTTTCAGCTCCATTTTTGGCCCTTTTTACATGGGCAGCAGCCATACATGAACATCCAGAAATCTGGGTGTTCATGTGTGGGTGTCACCTGTGTAAATCCTGCAGGGGTGGGTATGCATGCTTTTGTGCACACACGTGCACACCCATCCTCACTCATGGAGACAGCGGCGAAAAGAGAGGTATCTCCATGCGTGGGGGTGTGCCCATCTACATCCTCCCCCAGTCAGCGCACACAGACCGCAGTGCACACAGACCCACTCCTGCGCCGTAGCGCACGTAAAAAGAACCTTTGAATAAAAAATGGAGACAAAGTAGTTTGAACGCTATCTTTTGTTGGACCAACACTTTGTCTCCATCTCTGGGCATTTTCACACAAGACACTCTCCACCCACTACCCACCCACCCACTACACATGTTGCAGGGTTGTCCTGTAACATGTATAGTGGGTGGGGGGGTGGAGAGTGTCTTGTGTGAAAATGCCCTCTGTCACTTCGGAATAACACAACAACCACACTTTCTCACAATTTGACTCAAAGACCAGTTTTAAAATGGTTGTTATTAAAGATGAAATGGACACCCCGTTTTAGTACCTGTGGGTAACACTCACATGTTCAAGCACCATGTTGAGTACAAGAGAGGCTCCCTGAGCACTGATCAGGTACCTAAATACCTGAAAAATAAGCAATTTCCATTACCAATTTGCTGATTTTCCAGTTGCCAATCAATAAATTAGGCCCTTAATGGTAATGATACTCAGCTGTACCTCTCGTTTTCAACTGACCCAGGTCGCGTTGCCTCATTGCTTTCCCAATGTTTGGAGGCCACGGCGGATTGGATGCGGCAGAGCAGACTGAAGCTCAATCCCGATAAGATGGAGGTGATGGTGGTGGGAAGACCGAGGGAAGTGCTGGCCCCTCTGATAGGGGGAGTTCGCCCTCCTGTTGCTCATCAGGTTCGGAGTCTGGGGGTGGTTTTAGATTCGGACGTCTGTCTGGATCGGCTGGTGGAGGCGGTGGCTAAAGCCGCCTTTCGCCAGCTGTATCTGGTACGGAGGCTTAGGCCATACATCTCCAGACCCGACCTGGCCACTCGCATTCACGCCTTCATCACCTCGAGGCTAGACTACTGCAACGCGCTCTACGTGTAGTTTCCCTGGTTTCTGGTTCAGACGCTGCAGCTAGTGCGGAATGCGGCGACCCGTCTCCTTACTGGGGCGGGCCGCAGGGAGCACATGACACAGGTGCTGAGCCCCTCATACCTCGGGGACCGCCTCGCCCTCCGCATGTCAGAGCGATTCCTTCGGTCTACTGGGGGTGCCTTTCTGGAGACTCCCTGTGCAAAATGGGGGGCCACAATGGAGAGGGCGTTCTCAGTGACTTCCTCCCAGAGGAGGCTTGCCTGGCCCCAGGCCTGTTGGCCTTTTGACGAGTTTGCAAGACCTGGCTGTTCGCCCAGGCCTTCGGAGGGGAGGATGGGGTAGGGGGGAGGGTTTGGGGTTTTAGTGATGTTCTATTAATTGTTGTGTGTTTGGTCTTTTTTATTGTTGTTGATTTTAGTATTGTGTTTTTATGATGTTGTAAGCCACCCCAAGATGCCATAGGCATGAGGGGGCAGCCAATAAATTGAACAAAATAAATAAATAAATAAATAAATAAATATTTTGGGTATTCTGGTGCCTGATTTGGCACCTGCCAAGTAGGGGTGTACAGAAGACATAACATTCATTTTTATTTTTATTTACCAAAAAAACTCTTTGCTTGTGAGGTGTGGCGTTGTAAACTTCCCATTTGTTTTTGTTTGTTTGTTTGTTTTTTTCTGTTTTATTAAAATATTTTTAATTTTAAAAATATTGCTGCACATGTGCAAAATGGCCACCTGACCATTCCGTGCATGCACACTCTTCACCAAAATGGCGGTCAGTCTCCGCTTGTGCAAAACAGCCACCGCACATGTGCAGACTGGCTGCCCTTTTCCAAAATGGCGGCAACACGGCTGGTGCCATTTTGGAAGAGAGTGTGAATGCACAGAACAGTCCAATGACTATTTTGCATCTGCACAGTGATTTTAAATTTTGTTTAAAATGGCTCCCCGAAGTGAAGAATGACTGATCTTTTCCAGATGGCAGCGATGCTGCTGGCACCATTTTGGAAAAGGGGGCGTGTGTGCAGGACACCCCCAGTGACTTATTTTTAATTTTTAAAACAGAAACGCATGAAAGCAAATGATAATCTTTTCTTATTCATCCGTTTTTGTATCTTTGTTTTAAGTAACTTAAGAGATGAAAACAAATTGCACATCCCTAATACCTGACAGACTGCACAGAACTGTGCAGCATTCGAGCTGTAGGGAGAGAGTGGTCAGGATGAAGGAAGGTGTGGAGCATGCGTCTATGCCAACATGCATCCAACCATGTCCTTGTCTGCATGCCTTCATCTCTGCTCCATTCCCCTGAGCTCAGGCTTTCAGTCCTTGAGAGTAGGGAGAGCAGGGGCCAGAGTCACAAATTGGACAGGGGCTCTGGGCCAGATTTGGACCACATGTCAGGGGCTCCCAACCTCTGCCCTAACAGCTTCCAGTTGGTCAGTTAATCACAGAGGACACAGAGAGTAGCCAGTCCTCAAGGACTGCAACCAGAAGCTACATAAGGATCATAGGACTGGTAGGGATGGGCAAACGCGGTTCGGATGTTCGGCGTTCAGATCGAACTCGGTCTGTTCGGATGTCCCAACCGAACGTCCGAACCGAACTCTCAAATGACCAAACAGTTCGGTTGTGTTTGGGGGCAGGAAAAATATCTTTCCAGGGCTGAAAATTAGGTTTCGATTTTGATTTTGTTTCTGTTTCTGTTTCGATTTCAGTTTTGCTATTTTTGAATGTTCGGCCAATTTCAGCCAAACCGAACTCGGCTGAACTGAACCATTGAACCCGAACTTGAGTTTTGAACCGAATGACCGAACATCAAAACATCCGAACTGCGTTCCGTTTGCCCCTACCTAAGGGCTGGCCCTACAACAGGGTGGCCTGGGTAACCATTCCAGGCCCCGTGATTTTCTCTACTTCCGGGGACCTCATTGAAACCAGTGCATGGGCCACTTCCTCCTAGTGGGGTCATGACAACCTCTAGGACCTTGCAGAATGAATGAGGGCATGGTGGAGGAGAGGCCACCAGAGGTAATTGTTTTCTTATTCATCTGTTTACATAACTATAAATGAAAAGGTTACGGATGCATGCGCCTACCTGCCATTCCCTCAGAATCCCCCTTCTAGCCTCCCCAAAGCATCCTCCAGAAAAGGGTTTGGGGAAGGTTTTGCCTCTGGGTCATGTCCACGACAAGGTTAAAAAGCATTGTAAAAAAACAAGCACAAATATTTCAATATTTTTCACACCAAACTTTAAAAAAATAAACAAATAAACCCCCATGTAATCAAATGGAACTGGTAAAGAGTGTGCCTTCCTCCTTCATCTGCAAACCTGGCCGTTAATCTTTCTCAGCACCAACAAATAACCCAGCCATGGACAAAACCAGGCAATCAGTCCCACAATCAGAAAATATTGTCAGGCATTTAACTGTAACCAAGCATTTTGAAATGGGAAGAGATGAGCTGAAATTGACTGGCTTTATAGCCAAGGCAGCTAAAGTACAATAGATACACAGGCTGGTACCTTGAAGCTGCTGGCCTGTTTCATTGCATGCTTCATCTCTCTCTTTGTTCAGGATTAGCTGTATTGCTATGGACTGAAGGTGAGTTGGGTATTGAGGACAACAGAATAAAGAGAAGGAATAGACTAGACTACCCAAATGTAGAGCTGAAATGGGTACCTCATTTGGTGCCTATGGGTGATTTCAGAAGTGACGCGTTCCAATTCACCACAGTGAATCCCACCCTGGTGTGAACGGATTCACCGCGGGCTGTGGTGACACGTGCGGCCCCAACAGAAGTGACAGGATCGTGACCACCGCCCGGGGGCAATCAGAGAGAACATGGGCCGGGGGAACACAACAGACATGCAGTGGAGACGTGACCGTGGTTCGAGCCCCAGAATGCACCGTGGCTGGGGTCAATTCTTTCCACTGTGGCTGCGGGTTTCCATTCAGAAGTTACTTTTCATTCACTCCTGCCGTGGTGACCATTCACCACACTTCTGGACCTCCTCCCGCCCCAACCTCACGAAGCGTGGTTAGCTTCACCCCAGGCCGTGTTTGACTGTGGTGAACATCTGGATGTGAGCAAACAGACATGCACGACGCTTTCACCCCCCCACATTTGACTGAGGTTGACTGTGGGTGTTTTCAGATGTGACGGGGCCAATTGGCCCCGTCACGAAATCAATGAATTCATCCCCCGCCGGGATGATCCGTAACGCCCTAACAGACATGCCGTGGGATCCCAGTGGGGAATAGGGGAGGGGGCGGGGCCTCATGGCGCAACATGCGGCCGCACATCCCCACCCCACCCCACGCTGCCCCAGCCGCCCGCCATCCAGGAGACGGGCAGGCGCCGCGGCCAATGCAGTCACAGCGCCCAGCCACCCCCCCGGCATTGATCATGGCCCAGAATCCCGCTGTGGATTCTGGGCCGTGGTCAGGGGACAGACGTTACTGTCACCTTCATCATGGGGGAAAATCTCATTCACCATGCGATCGGTAATGGTCCGGCCAGGACCTCCTATTGCACGGTGAATCTGATTTCCCTCCCCCCCGTTATTCATGGGGGTGAACATCGGGGGGGGGAAACTTCTGTTCCCCCCAACAGACATTACAGAATCACTTTCACCCTGTGCAGATTCACTGTGGTTGACTGTGATCTCGTAACGTCTGAAAATACCCGTTCAGGGCGCTTTGGCCCCGCCGCGGGATTGACCATGGTTCACTGTGATCTCGTAACATCTGAAAATACCCTATTATTCAGCTGCTCAAAGGGCTTCCTTAATGTAGAAATTCCATTCATAAATAATAAACTTACGACCCATTTCAATTCTAGGTCGCATCCTAGCTCCATTGAAGTCAATGGGATCTGAGATTTCCCCCATGGAATGATGTCATCCACTGTGATGTCAGTGGGCATCACGTGGTGCCATGTGGTTTGCGTGTGCATCGTTGGCCCTGTGTCCGTGGTGCATGTGGCTTGCACACACCATGTGTGCTCTGTGCGACGGTCCGTGGTGAATAGGATCAGCCCCACCATAAGGTAATTTCACTCTGTTTCTATAATTGATATTTTAAAAATCATCTTCATCTTGGAAAAGAGATGACTGCAAGGGAGTATGATAGAAGTTTATAAAATCATGAGTGGTGGGGAATGAGTAAATAGGAAATGGTTATTTACCTTCTCAAATAGTACTAGAACTAAGGGACACCTCATGAAACTAACTGGCAGAAAATTTACAACAAATAAAAGGAAGTATTTTTTCACTCTGTGTGCACCATTAACTTGTGGAATTTGTTGCCAGAGGATGTGATCAAGGTCAGTAGTATTGCTGGGTTTTAAAAAGGATTGTGTCAGCCCCGGCAGCTGTGGGCATTTCTGGGGGGCGGGGGGCTCTGGGGCTCCAGAGTGTGGTGGAGAGCTGGCCCCCCTCACCCCGCACTCCTGTCCAGGCCGAGGAAACAGACGCTGAGCCTGTGGCACAGGCAGCATCGCCACAGCGTCAGGTTGCTGAGGCAACCCGCCTGCACACCGACAACAGGAAGCCCCAGCCTTCAACCTCATGCAGCGTGAGGTCATCACCGGAGCCAGTGCGGCGCTCTGCACGGCTCCAGGCATACCAGGGGGCGGAGCCTAGAGTATAAACTCCGGCGCTGTGAGACACACGGTGCCGGTAATCAGAGCCTGAGAAACTGGCCCCAAGCAAGCTAAGTGTGCTTTTGTCTTTGTTCCCTTTGCCTATTGTGAGAGTTTGGAGTGTTATAGCAGATTGTGTTCCCTTGTGTCCTTCCCCTACGATGGAGCGTGAGTGTGTGGTGGGTGAGAAGAGTGCAAGTCCCCTCTTCCCTGGGGTTCGTTCCTTCCCCCCGGTAGAACGAAAGCCCCACCATCCTTTCCTCTGGACCTGGCTCCCCATCCCCCGAACTCCCACAGTTCCTTGACTCATCTCTCTCCTCCCCTTTGGCCAGCAAAAGTGTGTGGTGTGAGGCCGAAAAAGCTCTGCGACTAATGATGATAGGGGGCCTAGTCTCATTGAGATCTAAAGGGCCACAACACTATCCTGACGGGCATTATTTCCCAAGTGTTTCCCAGCAGAGTTTGAGTGCGGTGGCCCTGTATGAGCGTGTGGAGTCATTCCTGGTTCGTCTTCCCCCCATCCCCGTGACAGATTGAATAAGTTCTTGGATAGTAGCTCTATTAACAGCTATTAGCCAAGTAGGTATGGGGGATGCAGTCTTTAACTTTTGGTAGCTGAGAGTGAACAACAGGGAATGGATTACCCAATTATGACCTATTGGGTACTTCTCCCAAGCACCTGTGATTGCTACTGTCGGAGACAGGATGCTGGGCTTGATGGACCATTGGTCTGACCCAGTGTGGCAATTTTTATGTTCTTTTGTTCTTACTTTGTCTTTCAAGGATAAAATCTGTCTCTCTGAAATCTGGATAAAGTTTAGCCCAATGTGAGCAAAGTGTTCAGTTTCTTCATTTAATTTAAATTCACTCCATATTATTTTATCCTTTGTGTACATTCTCCAGTGATGAGCACCTTCAGAATGTGATAGATAGAGAAACCAAGGGCCATTCATTTAGATGACAGATAGTCAGAAAATACCGCACATTCATTTAGACCTTAGAGACGACCGAGTAGATTGTTTTGCATAAGCCAACATTTCAGGAACACAGACAGTCACTGCCCAAGAGCAACACAACACATGAATAAAAAGATTAAAGGCTTCAGAAGAGAAAACTCATTTTTTTTTTTAATATCAACATATTGGAAAATGTAATATTTCACTGTAAAAAGCTGTCCCTCCGTCCCCAGAAGAACTAACTTTCAGAAACATACAGAGCAAAGGTTATGGAGGAATGTGGACTTTATTTTTAGATTATCCAGACTTCAGGAAATTACAAAAGACCTTAGGCATGAAACTCTGGATCTCCTAAGACAATGGCAAAAATTCTATTGATTTCAATGAGACCAGAGTTTTATCCTGTATACTGACTTATTATTGATATTGCAGGGGCACCAAGTGAGACCCATGGACCCATGATAAGACACAGTCCTTGGTCTAAAGAATTCACAGTATGAGAGAAACAGTGGGTAAAGCCAAATGAGATAGGGGAAGACTTGATCCACTGCCCTCCCTGGGGTGGGCACTGCAGTCGCCACACTTTGAGCTGGCGTAGAAAGCAGGTCACACAATATCCTCACCCCTCCCCCATGAAGAAACCAGGGGTGGAGTGGGGTGGATCACTATCTTAGCAAGAGACCCCCCTTCCACCCGTGACTATTGGGAGATCGGTACCCCAATATACACTCGATTCTTAAATTTAGGGGAATTACCCAAATAAATTGAACTAGGGGTCCCCACGTGCCACAAGGATCAGTCTGAGGTTCGATATGCGCTAGTCAGGTTACGTACCCTCCCCAAAAGTAGAGAAAGAGAGGGAGACAAACGTTTAATAAAAAGGGAATGTTTATTTTAAAAGGACATTAAAGAAAACACACAATGGGATACACACATATACTAATCAACATAGCCCCGGTCTGGCTGGCGGTTTACAGGGGAAACACAAGTGGCGGCAGGGAAACCGAAAGTAATGTGGTGCAGGAGGGAGGGGAGACACTGGGGAAACACACACACACACACACACACACACACAGAGAAAAGATCGAGAGCAAGGGGGGGAGAGAGAGATAGAAGCAAGAGGGGAAGTCAGGACCAACGGTTACCTCTCCTTCCCATCGAAAAGGGGACAGGTGGCCCGCAGATCCAGCAAAGTTCGAGGATGAAGGGAAGGGGAAGACCAAAGTCTGGGAGACCCCTTAAGACACAGACACACACGGAGGGACCCACACGTGTTTGCATCCAAAGCGTTCTCAATTTCAGAGGGGGAGCGATGAGCAGTTATAGGGCTTAGGATAAAGGATTTGGGATAGGCTCAGGGGTGCCACAATAGGCTCATATGGAGGATAAAAGGGATTTTAGGTGTGGGTCCAAACATAACAAAAGGGAAGATGCAAACAGGGGCTGAAGGGACAAAGAACACAACTGAGCATGAAAGGAGAGAGGCCTGGGTGTTTGTCCAGGCATAATAAAGGAAGGATGCATAAGGTAAACAGACTGGGGCTGAGGAGACAAAGGACACATCTGAGAGTGGGCATGAAAGGAGAAAGGTTTTCAGCTGATTTGGGGACGGAAGGGAATCATGAGGGGAGCCCTAGGCTGAAGAGTGACACTAAGGTGCATTTCCACCAGTCGGGCGTGGGGGCGTTGGCTTGTGTGGGGGAAACATAGGGTGCTCTAAATTTCCATGCCTTTGAAGCCGTTGCTAGTCCAAGTACTATTCACCAGTGGTTTCTTAAAACAGGGAGGAGGCCTTTTTTTATCTGCCTCGTACTTACTCAGGGCTTCCTCCAATTAATCACCTTTTCCAAGGGCAGATTGGTTTTTGCATGAAGTGGCCTTTTCCCTCTAGGCTCCATTGCAGCTCAGCCCTGACCCTGTTCAGGCTCCCCAATGCCCACCGACCCATATCCCACAAGGCCTTCCTGACCGTGGGGGGGGGGGCCTGTCTTTGGGAGAATTCTGCACACACGGTTGACTGGCCCTGCCCCATTCACCATTCTTCCCCTGGACGACCCACTATCCTGCCCACGGACATGATGTGGATGAAGAGGAATGGCAAAAATGCCCATCACTCAATGGTGCCAGGGCCAGCGAATCTCACTACAGGGCCGTGCAGCATGTGGACCGGCCACATGAGAGGCGACTTGTTATCCCACTTTGAGCAGCCTTAAGTCACTTTGAGCAGCGTTACTATGTGCTGCATCTCTGGTCTTCTCCAGCTGACGCATTGCATGCCTGTGGTGGAAGAAGTAGATTGTGCACAGGTGTGTCAGCAGTGATGTAAACCAGCAACCAGGTCCCAGCAGATAGGCTAACAGATCCATCCAGCATTTTCTTTTTACACTAGTCATACTCTTTTTGGTCGACGTTTCCCTGCTTTAGTGACAATTCAAATTATTATAAGAACATAAGAAGTGCCATACTGGGTCAGACCAATGGTCCATCAATGCCAGCACCTGTCTCTGCCAGTGGCCAATCTCAGTTGCTTGGAAGAAGTGCCCAACAGGTCACAATGGGCAGTCCATTCCCTGTTGTTCACTCCCAGCTCCAGACAATAAGAGGTAACATTCCCTAAAACCTACTCGGCTAATAACTGCTAATGGACCTATCTTCCAGAAATTTGTCCCATCCTTTTTTAAACCAGGCTCTACTACTGGCCTTGATCACATCTTCTGGCAACAAATTCCAACAAATTATGGTTTTGATTTCATCTAAATGATATTATTAGCATCAGATTTCATTGCAAATAAAAGCACAAATCTTACCATCCCCCACACAGATGAAAACACCATTTAAAGCTTCATTTCACCAGCTTCCTATCTTGGAGGCAGAAACTGTGCATGATTAGATAGTTCCAGGAGTGGTTAATAATATCAGTTTGAGTGACAACTATCTATACCAGAATGACACTTTATTTATATTCATCTCCCATCAACTGTGGGAAATATCAGTCTCTCTTCTGAATTCCATTTTGGTGGAGACACAGCACGCACATTGTTTTAATGACAGTGTTTGGATTGGTGGTTTGGTTGTGTTTTTTTTTTAAAAAATGGGTTTGAGGGTATTTTTTATCATGATGGGCTTGATCAAAACCAGACACAGAAACTGTTATCAGCTGAAATCAGTTGTGTGTGAATGGGAATGATCTCAAGGGGGAAGGAGACATGGAGAGTACAGTTTGTTTACCTGTGTGACTCATTTGACTCTGGTAACATCCTGTATCTGATGAGCCAAGGTTCTGCGCCATTTGACAATGATAAGCAAGGACATCTCTGCTTGCATAATACCAGGAATGTCAAACTGACAATAAATTGGCGGGGGGTGGGGGGGGAGGGGAGCAAAAGGTTGATGATAATTAGCAAAAATCACTGCACTTTCCTCTCTGGTCAGAATTAAAGTCGCCAGCTATAACATTAGGCAGATGATCGGCAATAATTGATATTCCCAGAGAAATCATTTTTACACCCTCCTGCTCCAGGAGAAAAATGAAATGATGGTGATTTTGCTCCAAAATCTCTGCTTTGGTAAAAAAAGTGACCTCAGTCTTATGTTGTGCAGAGGAACCTAAAAACGAGAGCTGGCAAGCAGAGCCGAAACAGGCATTTGATTTGGACCTGCGGGCATTTTTGAGTACTGCTTTGGGGATCCAACTAAGTGCCCAAATACTACACTCAAGTACTTGAAAAAACTAAATTTCAGTTTTTGGTTTTTGAGTGCCCAGAATTACCCAACCCTGCCCAACTCCAACAATGTTTCCAAAAACCCACATCCAGAAATAAATCTTTTGGGATAAATAGGATATTTCATTATGCCAGTATTTTGGTATTTTGGGAACCTGATTGTACACTGTTTTGGGTACCGAAAAGTACCCAGATTTTCAAGTTGAACCGGATACCACAAATTCAATGTCTATACCCATTTCAGCTCTACTGGAAAGTTCTGTTTATTAGGGCCAAGATGAGAGCAAGTGTTCCCTTTAAGAAGGGAAACAACAAGCTTTTGGGAGAGCTCTGCTAGTACTGCATCAGTTTACAGTGATTCCACACTTCTGCCATTTTAAAAACCATTTTTGTCATTTTCCAGGGCTTTCATCATTTTCCTGGACTTTTCGGCATTTTTGTCACATTCTGGGAGTTTGTATCACTTTCTGTGAGTTTTACAGCAGTTTTACGGTGGTTTTACACCACTTTTATGGCATTTCCCAGCACTTCTTTGGCACTTAACCAGCAGGTTTTTGTCTCCACAGCTGCCAGGGGTGAGCGCAGAGCATACACAGGGCTTCGGACCGGCCCATAGAGGTGAAATGAAAAATCTCTGAGTGCGTTATTTCTGACATAAACAGCCCTTACACCGTCATTTATGCAAGGAAGAAATCTACCAACATTTTCAACATTTTCCATGATTTTCCACTATTTTCCACCATTTGGGTAATTTCCAGTAAATCCCAGTAATTCCCGGTATTATCTGGTAATTTTCAGCAAATTCCGGTTCATTGTCCCCAGGGGTCTTCTCGTGTGGTTTCCCACAGGGTTCCATTCTGTCCCCACAATTATACAATGTGTATTGAATATCTGGTGCGGAGGCTGCGCCCGTACGTCTCCGGCCCAGACCTGGCCTCCCTCGTCCATGCTTTCATCACCTCGAGACTGGACTACTGCAATGCACTCTACGTGGGGCATGGGGCTGCCCTTGTTTCTGGTTCGGAGGCTGCAGCTAGTGGAGAATGCAGTGGTCCAGCTCCTGTCGGGGACGGGTCACCGGGACCACATAAACACCTGTGCTCTGGACTCTGCACTGGTTGCCAATAGTGTGCTGAGCCAGGTTCAAGGTATTGGTATTGATCTGTAAGGCCCTTCATGGTCTTGGACCCTCGTACCTCAGGGACCACTTTGCCTTCCACAGCCCAGAGCGGCTCCTTTGGTCTGCCAGGGGTGCCTTCTTGGAGGTTCCCCATGTTAAGTGGGGGGCCACAATGGAGAGGGCATTCTTGGTGGCCAGACCACGCTTTTGAAACTCCCTCCCAGAGGAAGCTCGCCTGGGCCCAAGCCTTTTAACATTCTGGTGAGTTTGTAAAACCTGGCTGTTTGCCCTGGCCTTCGGTGAGGGGGGGTTTTAATCTCCCCCTACCCTTATTTATTGTTTTTTGTGCCTAACCCTGTTTTAATATTATTTGGATTGTTTTACATTTTTATATGATTGTATTTTTATTTTTTAAAATTGTTAGCTGCCCCGAGCTGTTTTCAGGAGGGGCAGGATAAAAATCGATAAAAATAAATAAAATAAATAAATATATGTAGCCGCTTGGAGAGGTTGTGAGCTGTTTGTTGTCATCAATATGCTGATGGCACCAAGCTGTGTCTTTCTTTTCCAACTGACACGGACCCTACAGTCTTGTTGCTGTCCCAATGTTTGGCCACTGTGGGGGATTGGATGAGCATGAGCTGATTGAAACTCAATCCTGACAAAACAGAGGTGATGTTAGTGGGTGAAGTCGGTGGATTGGGGGAGGGGGAAGTCCCTGTTATTGGGGGGTGGTCCATCTGCCGTTGATTTCCTGTGGGCGGAGCCTGGGGGTGCCCCTGGATTCACAGCTGCGCCTGGATCAACAGGTGTCAGCTGTGGTCTTTTGCCAATTACATCTGGTGAAGAGACTCTTACCTTATGTTTTGGACTCCAATCTCGTCACTGTCATCCATGCATTCATGACCTCGAGGATGAAATACTTGAATGCACTCTACATAAGTTTGCCCATGGTGATGGTCCAGAAGCTGCAGCTGGTGCAAAATGCGGCAGCCCGTCTGCTTACTGGGACGGGTCGTAGGGAGTATATTACACTGGTGCACCAAGCATTACACTGGCTACCACTTGTCTTCCAGACCCAATTCAAAGTGTTGGTTTTGACCTATAAATCCCTACACAGCCTGGGTCCCACTTACCTAAGGGACTGCCTCACTCCCTGGGCCCCAGGACAGCCCCTACAGTCATCCGGGGGCTCCCTCCTGGAGGTCTCGCATTCAAGAGGACATTCTCATAGACCGCCCACTTGCTGTGGAATACGCTCCCAGTGGAGCTTCACCTCAGCCTGGATCTCCTTATTTTCCACCAATGCTGTAAAACCTGGAAAGGGGGGGGATATGTTAGTGGGGTTTGGGATGGGTATATTTTAGCACAGACCTGGATTTTGTTGGATGAGTTGTGTTTTTATAGATTTTATTGTATTTTTATTCTATTGTTTTGTAGTTATTTGTTAGCTGCCCCGACTCACCATGTAGTGAGATGGTTGGGGTATAAATGAATTAAATAAATAAATTAATTAAATAAATAAATACATAAATATCTGTTGGTTGTTTTGTAATTTCCAGTATTATTGGTAATACCACAAATTACAGGAAATCGCGGGTGCCAATACCGATGGGACCGGAAGCACACAAGTAGAAAACACAGATGAATGGCCAAAAGTGCTCCTGAGAGGTTGGTATTTCCCGACGGAACATGAGAAACTGCTCTTGCTTCAGGCCTACCACCATGGCAACCCTGTGCATCTTGCGAAAAACAACAGAAATGGTGAAAACAGCTGGAACGTCAATAAGTTTACACGTCCCACATTTATATGCTCTCAACAACTGTAGTTGGTCCAATAAAGAATGCAGATGAGGAGGATCATCTAGTTTTTCAACTGGAATAAATCAGCCTCACAATCACTGGATCGAAACCAATTTCCACCAACGGATGTTCTGACCCTATACGATATATAAAAGTATAGGGACAGCTCATTGGTCTGTCGATTATAGATAGATAGATAGATAGATAGATAGATAGATAGATAGATAGATAGATAGATAGATAGATAGATAGATAGAAAATCACACAGAATAAGTTAAAGCCTTGGTGGAAAAGGAACTGTCTTTTTACAGCTTCATGGCTCTTGACTTTCAAATTCTATTTCATTTTAAGTCATTAAAAAAAAAAGATTCCCCCGAGATCTGCTGCACATTATTCCGATGTCTATATTTAACATATCCATATCGACACAGCTCACACCTGAGACACTGGTGAGCTGGTGGGTGGGGGGGGAAGAGAGCCCTGAATCATTATTATGTCTCTGAGATTATGTTGCGTCGCCTGGAATGAATTGGATTCCAGCATAAAGAAGACAGTGTGTCACTCAGACCTAAAGGAATTATGAGTCATTCAGAATTGTTTTTACAATTATCAACTAAGTCTGAGAAGGTGGGGGCGCACGTTCTGTGATTTGACGCAGATCTTGTCAATAGTTTTATGACATGAAACCCATTCACAGTGGTCTTGGGGAGGGGGTGGGGGGGCAGAATCTATACAAAGCAAATCCGAGGAGGCTTGATGTAAATAGACAGACAGAGCTGAAACGAGTACTGACAAAAACAGGTATACCCGTCAAAATTGTGGTACTTAATTTGATTTGGTAATTACAGGTGTGAAGTTTGTTGGGGTTTTTTAATGACTAAAACGAATGAACCCCCTTTGTTTTATTAATTAAAATACAAAAACAGACTGGCTGCCTTTTCCCAAAAAGACACTGACGGCGCCGGCTCTATTTGGGGAAAGGGCACAGCTGCACAGAATGGCCCCGGTGGCCAATTTTGATTGTTTTATATCTATTTAATTTTAAAAGTAATTTTTAAAAAATCGCTGTCCATGCACAAAATGGCTACTGGACCATTCTGTGAATGCGCAGCCTTTCCCCAAAATTGGAAAAGGGCTTCCCAGGGGCAGAATGGTCCAGCAGTCATTTGGCACATGCTCAGTGATTTATTTATTTTTTAAAATTATTTAATGATATGGCCATTTACAAAAAATAAATAAAAAATGAAGGGTTTTTTGTAAATGAAAACAAAAATTAAAATGTAAATGGTAGGGATGACTTCTCCAAACCCCGACTGTTTGGTACCCAAAAAGTATCTGAATGAGTACCCTGTCACTCAAAATACTTTTCTGAATGGATTTTTTGTCTTCTGGTCCCGATTTTCCAAGTTTACATCCCAATTTCTAATCGGAAAACAGTAAATCGGTCACCCGGAAATTGAAATAGTGGCATGTTTGGGTATTCGGGTACTGTTTCAGATACCCAAACAGTACCCCAAATTTTGGTATTATCCACAGGTAGTGAATGTGCTACCCGTTTCAGAACTAATATTGATATAGATGTATTTAAATGAAGATGATCCAATTGCGGATTATCGTAACATTTAAGACTGACCTTATGGGCTTTAACAGCTTACTGCTAAAGAGAGCGGATCTCTAAGAATCATCAAAATCATCTGTTATTCTTCTCTGTCTTCATACTGCAGGACGAAAGGGTCCCTCGGCAAGGCTAACACTTTACAGAGTTGGCAAATCTCAAAGCTTTATAGGAAAGCAATCAATTTTTTTCACCGAGGGCTGTTGCTCTCTTTGCAGGGAACTGAAAGGTTGACGATGGTTTGGAACCACTGGAATCAATTTCAGTCCATTTCACTTCACTTGCCATTTTTGCAACTTTGCATCTGAGGGAAGAAAAAAAAAAAATGCCCTTCCTTGCAACATAGTCTGCATTGTTTTTTCAAAAGATACTGTTTCCATAGTGAAAGCCAGAGATGTCGTTTTCAAAATAACCCCCTGCTCAGGACTTATGGAATAGGGCCTCTGTCATACATTGGAAACTCCCCCCTCCCCCAATTCCCTACATACTTGGAACCTCGGGGTGTGGCGGCAGTGGCAAGGTGATGAAGAGGACCACAAGAGTGGTGCGGCAACAGCAGTGTTGAACCAAGAGCTGGAAGCTTCCACAGGCCTTCCAGGGTAGCTTTAGGTACCATGGGGCCTTGACCTGTTGGGAACAAGCATAGACTGCCCAGACACCCACCCAAAGCTCACCCATCTTATCACCACTACCCAACGTTTTGCAGTAATGGTAAAATGGTATTAATTGGTGTTTCAGTTAATAGATTAGCTATTGTGGTTAACCAACTAACTATCCAGAATTTTATTTTATTTATTTATTTATTATTTTCATTATTTATACCCTGCCTCTCCTGCCTAGGCAGCTCGTGGTGGCTTACAAAAGTTAAAATATTTTAAATATATACATAAAATACATAAAAGGGAGGCATAAAAATAAGAATAAGAAAATAAAATAACTATCCTCCTCTCCCAACCTCACCTACCCTTCACCCACCTCTCTCACCAAAGGCCTGGTGGAACAGCCAGGTCTTGCACTGTCGTCGAAATGAGGCAAGGTCCGGGGCCATTTGGACCTCCACCATAAGGGAGTTTGACAGCCTCGGCTGCCACCGAGAACGCCCTCTCCATTGTAGTCCCCCAAACCACCTGAGAGACATCAAGAAGGACGCTCCCAACAGATCCAGATCACAGAGTGTGAGGCGGTCTGGCAGATAGGAGGGGCCCAGACCATGTGGGGCTTTATAGGTAAACACCAAGACATTGAATTGAGCCCGGAAGACTATCGGAAGCCAGTGCAGAGCTTGGCGCACCAGTGTAATGTGCTCATGGCGACCCGTCCTGTTAAGGAGATGGACCACTGCATACTGCACTAACTGCAGTCTCTGGACTATCACCATAGGTAGCCCCACATATAACGCATTACAATAGTCTAATCTTGAAGTGATGAAGGCATGGATGACAGTGGCCAAGTTGGAGTCCGAGACATACGTCAGAAGCCATCGCACCAGATGTAATTGGTGGAAAGCACTCCTCACACAGCCGCAATCTGGAGATCCAGGTAAAGCTGCAGATCAAGGAGTACCCCCACACTCCGAACCTGAGAGATCAGTGGGGGATGAACCCCATCAATGATGGGGGACTTCACACCCACTGCCCTCCCCACCAACATCACCTCCATCTTATTAGGATTTAGCTCGCCCTCATCCAATCCCCCACAGCTGCCAGACATTGGGTAAGCACCGAGACTGCCAGGTCTGGGTGGATGAAAAAGAGAGGTAGAGCTGGGTGTCATCAGCGTACTGATGACACCGCACCCCATACTGTCTCATGACCTCGTCGAGTTGCTGCATGTGCACATTGAACAAGAGAGGGGACAGAATAGAGCCTTGTGGAACTCCACACATGAACTCCTGAGGAGAAGATGAACAATCCCTGATCACCACCCACTGAGTTCTTCCAGCCAGGAAGGAGCGGAACCATTCAAGAACAGTTCTGCCCACCCTGGCAAAGTCCCGCAGGCAAGTCACCAGCATCTCATGATCAACGGTATCAAATGCAGCTGACAGATCTAATACGATTAGCAGAGTTGAACAACCCTGATCCAGTTCCTGGCCAAGGTCATTGACCAAAGCCACTAATGCAGTCTCAGTGCCACAACCCAAACGAAAGCCAGACTGTGAGAAATCAAGAAAACCGATGCAGTCCAGAAGCTCCTGCAGCTGCTGAATCACCACCCGCTCAATAACTAGGGACGGGCAAACGCGGTTCGGAAGTTCAGAGTTCAGACCAAACTCGAATCGTTCGATTGACTGAACCGAACTGAATTTCCGAACGGAACTGAACCGAACCGAATTTCCGAACTCAGTTCTGTTCGCCCATCCCTATCAATAACCTTCCCTAAAAAGGGAAGGTTAGAGACTGACTGATAACTGGCGGGGGAGTCAACGTGAAGCGATGGATTTTTGAGCAGCAGCTGCACCACCACCTCTTTGAGGCAATCCGGCACCCTGCCCTCCCTCAGGGAGGCATTGACAACATCCGCCAGCAACGGCCTCTGCGTCTCCCAGCTGGCCTTGATCAGTCAGGACGTGCATGAGTCTAGTTCACAAAATGTGGCTCTAACAGCCCCCAGAACATCTGCCACAGTAGCAGGCATCACCCACTGAAACAGATCCCACAAAACCAGACAAGACAGAACCTCGATAACCTCTGGTTCTCCTATTGTCATAAGTGCAGAGTGAAAGTCGTGGTGAATCCAAGCAATTTTATTCGCGAATTACTCAATAAACATGTCACAGCAGGCGCTGGAAGACTCCAGTTCCAGGCGGAGGGAGGCCGGACTGACCAAACCCCTCACTACCTGGAAAAACGCCGCTGGACGAGACTTCGCAGACGCTATCAGGGTACCGGGAAAATCCTTGTTCGCTGCCCTGACAGCCACAACATAGACAAGTACTTCGAATTTCTGAAAGGTAGGTATTTCCCGACCATATGGGAACAGTAGCTCTTGCCTGAGCTCTAATTTACTCATCCAGATTCTGGAAATTCTAATCTTTGCGGGGATCTGAGTGATGCAGGGGGAGTCCCTGCTTAATTTTAGCAAGGACTGCCACCTTCTCAGTTTGATTCAGAGACTCCCTGTGATGTCCGTGATGTTTGCCACTGCAGGAGTGAGGATGGGAGTAGAGATGACATGAGTACTCCCAAAGATGGGTATACACATTGAATTTCTGGTACCCAAATCAGGTACTGATCAGTGCCCAATTAGTGCCTGATTTGGGTATCCTATATCCTGCAATATCAGGTTCTGGTCCTGCAATATCAAGTTCTGATCCTGCAATATCAACTTTTGGTCTCGATTTTTTCACTTTCTGTCCTGAGGTTTTTTTAGTTTTTGTCCTGATCTATCAACCAGTTACTGGAAAATTGGTAAACTGGCAAAGAAAATTATCGATTTTTCAGGTCTTTGGGTACCTAGTCTAGCACCTGTTTCAAAGCCAGTTGGGACGGGACACGGAAATCAAACTTTCTCCTGTCCCACAGATTTGATTATGTGGGAGGATGTTTCTTCCCTCCCCCCTGCTCTGTTTTACACCCGTGATTCTGTCTCCTCCAGTGTCTGCTCTCAAGGTTTAGCCGTGAAGCAGCTTTCGATAACGCAGGCAGTGCTAATCAAAAGCACAATGCTGTTTGAGAATTTCAGCTTCAGACCAGGGAGGGAAATTAATCAGAAGGGGAGGAAGCCGGTAATCCACATTGTGCCAGCTTTTCACCTGTTTAAGAATCTTTTTGATGAGTCACTTCAAAATGATGGGGTTTTTTGTTCAGCTGCCATGCTTTGTGGAGACAGCACTTCTTAGTGGGGGGGAGGGGGGGGAAGATAAGTCAATTTAGTCATTTGCAAATCTAAAGCTACCTTCTGCCACAATGTACCTTAGACTCAATGGCCCTGTAATGGGCCATCCTAGATTGTGATAAGTGCTGAAATTTGGTCCTCGGTTTGCATCGGAAAAGCCCAAGGGTCTAGATACTTGACTCAGTTTTCCAAGTTCTGAAGTTTTCAGGAATGGCCCCCAAAACTTCAGAACTCGGAAAATCCTCAGCTGAATACAGGGAACGGGACCAGTTACCGGTGCTAGGCCCCTGCTCCCCCTTCTCTGGCCCCTACTGGCCAGGTAGAGAATAGGCGGGCAGTAGCCAAGAAAGGGGGGGCTAGCAGGGACTCAGGATTGGGGTGCTAAGGGTGTGGGGGCCTATTGGAAGATGAGGGGTAAAGTACTCTCCAGAGGGGCTCTGGCAACATGTGGCAGCATGTGGGGAATCGGGAAACCCCAAAGGGGGAACGGGCATGGACCCCGATGGCAATTAATGCTTGCTAAAAATATGTCCCTCAGGATCGTAATTGGCAGAAGGAGTGGACAGTTAGACACCTCGAGCCTAGATCATCACAGGGAGGCAAGCGTAATGCCTGGCCCAGGAAGGGGAACACACCCACATGGGATACAATACAGTATTTTCCAACGTCTTAGCTTGCCCATCTATTTATTTTTTATACTACAACAACAACTAATAATAAAATAATAATAATAATAATAATAATAATAATAATAATAATAATATTTTTTCTGTATTTATGTAGTGCCATCAATGTACTTCATTCTGAACAATCATTAATGAGAGACAGGTAGGGCTGAAACAGCAATTCAGTGAGAATTCTGTCTTTGATGGAACTAGCCTTTCCAATCCCATTTGGAGCTGAAACAGGTACACACAAAATCAGGTATACCTGTCAAATTTCCAGTATCTGAATCAACTCAAAAATTTCAGGGATGAATCAGTACCCGATTTTGACCCGATTCAGCTGCCCAGTGTCCTTGAATGTGTACTTCCGTTCCTGATTTTTCAACTTCTGGTCCTGATTTTTCAGTTTTTCATCCCGACTTAATCGGTAACCGGAAAATTGGATAATTAGTACCAGAAATTACCAATTTCCCAGGTATCTGGGGTATCCATTTGGTACTTGGGTATTCCATTGAATACCCAACAAGGTTCTCAAAAATGTGGGTATTACCTATGGGTATCAAATTAGGCACCCATTTCAGCTCTAGTCTGCATTTCAATGTAGATCCAAATCAGGTGAAGCCCTGTACAGTGCATGAAGAAAAGGTGGCCCCCCTTTACTACACTGTACTTTGCTCAGGTGCAGTGCAGGTCATCACCATTTTGTTCATGCACACTAAAGGTCACCACCATTTTGTGCATGCACAGCACAGGGTGCTGCCATTTTTGGCACAAACAGGACAGGGTTGACAGTGGGTGTGCTCTGTGACCAGAACTTCACTTGGAGTTCTGAAAAAGTGGATGAAATCCATGGCAGAACTCAAAGTGACCTTCTGAAAAAGCAGAATGTATCCTCAAAGACAAAAAGACCAATCAGATTTAGCCCTCGAGACAGGTTCTTGTCCTGGGGGGATTACAATGTAGGATTAAAATTTTATTTTATTTATTTTATTTGATTTTTATGCCACCCCCTGCTGCCAATGCATCTTGGGGTGGCATACAACATAAAAACCAACATTAAAAAACTGCATATATATAAATAATAAAACCCAATAAAATTTCAGTAAATAAACTACAAAAAGCCAGAGTTAAAAAGATCTAATACAAAAACAAAATATTTATTTATTAATTTTTTATTTATTTTATTATATTTATATGCTGCCCCGCCCCCCCCATGCCCACAGCATCTCGGGGCAGCTTCCAGCACAATATAAAACAATTTTTAAACATATAAAATCTACAAAATCATAAATAAAACAAATTTAAAACACCCCCTACAAAAATTAACCCACCCCCTTCACCCTCCCCTCCGAAGGCCTGGGCGAACAGCCAAGTCTTACAGATACATCGAAAGGCCAACAGGCCCGGGACCAGGTGAGCCTCCTCTGGGAGGGAGTTCCACAACCGCGATCTGGCCACTGAGAACACCCTCTCGATTGTGGCCCCCCGTCTTAAACGGGGGACCTCCAGAAAGGCGCCACTGGTGGACCGAAGGGATCGCTCTAAGGCGCGGAGGGCGAGGCGGTCCCCGAGATATGAGGGGCCCAGACCGTGCAGGGCTTTGTAAATAAATACTAACACCTTGAATCTGGCTCGGTACGCTATAGGCAGCTAGTGCAGAGCACGGAGCACCGGTGTTATGTGCTCACGCCGCCCCGTCCCCATCAGGAGACGGGCTGCCGCATTCTGCACTAGCTGCAGCCTCCGAACCAGAAACAAGGCAAGTCCCACGTAGAGTGCGTTGCAGTAGTCTAGCCTCGAGGTGATGAAGGCATGGACGAGAGGGGCCAGATCGGGCCCAGAGAGGTAAGGTCGAAGCCCCTGTACCAGATACAGCTGGCAAAAGACAGCTTTAGCCACCACCTCCACCTGCCGATCCAGACGGAGGCCAGAATCCAAAACCACCCCCTGATTCCGAACCTGAAGAGCAACAGGCGGGTGAACCACCAGTATCAGGGGGGCAGCACCTCCCCCACCCTTCCCACCACCATCATCTCCATCTTATCAGGATTGAGCTTCAGTCTGCTCTGCCGCATCCAATCCGCCACAGCCTCCAAACATTGGGAGAGTAATGAGACAGCAGGACCTGGGTCAGTTGAAAACAAGAGGTACAGCTGAGTATCATCAGCATATTGGTGACATCGCACCCCGACCCCTCTCACTATCTCCCCCAGGGGCTGCATATACAAATTGAACAAGAGTGGAGACAGAATGGAACCCTGCAGAACGCCGCAGGTCAACACCCGGGGGCCAGATGTTTCAGTCCCCAGCACCACCCGCTGGCTTCTACCTGAGAGGAATGAGTGGAACCATCCAAGGACAGTCCTGTCCAGACCTCCCAAGTCTCGTAGTCATCTCAACAGCAGCCCATGGTCCACGGTATCAAAAGAGGCCGAGAGATCTAGCAGGATCACAAAGGTCGAACATCCTGCGTCCATCTCCTGGCGGAGATCATCCACCAAGGTCACCAATGCAGTCTCAGTACCATAGCTGGGGTGGAACCCAGATTGAAAAGGGTCAAGGAAACCAATACTGTTCAGATGCGCCTGGAGGTGCAGTGCCACTGCCCGTTCAATAACCTTCCCTAAAAAGGGAAGATTAGAGACGGGTCGGTAGCTTGCGTGTGTGTCCACATCCAAAGATGGCTTCTTCAGCAAGGGGCGCACCACAGCCTCCTTGAGACAGGGTGACAATCTCCCCTGCTGAAGGGATGCATTCACTACCCTCACCAGCACCGTCACCAAGGTCTCCCTGGAGGCTTTCACCAACCAGGACAGGCACGGATCTAGTTCACAACTAGTGGTTCTGACAGACCCCAGGACATTCACTGCACAAGCCGGTGCCATTTCCTGAAACTCATCCCAGAAAGATCGACCAGATGGTGCCTCCATAACCTCGTGCCCCTCGCTTACTGCTTCCAATCCGGTGTCAAAGTTACTCTGGATCTGAGCAATCTTGTCTGCAAAGTAGGTGGCAAACTCCTCATAGCGGGTCTGGGACAAGTCCCCGTCCAGGTGGAGGGAGGCTGGACTGACCAGCCCCTGCACCCCCCAGAACAGCTCCGCTGGACGCGACTTCACAGATGCTATGAGGGCAGCAAAGAACTCCTTCTTTGCTGTCCTCACAGCCTCAACAGAGGACCACAAGTGGGTCCTATGGAGAAGTCGGTCAGATTCAGAGAGAGTCCGATGCCAGCGCCGCTCTAGTCTCCTACCTACCTGTTTCATACACCACAACCCCTCAGTAAACCAAGGGGCCCTGCGGTGACGAGACGGAGGGAGAAGACGTCTCGGAGCCACCCTGTCGATGGCCTCCCCCAACAAGATGTTCCAATGCTGGACAAGCTCATCTGCAGAGCGGCCGTCCATGTCTAAGGTTAACTCCCTCAAAGCCTCCTGGAACTGCTGCGGTTCCATCAGCCTCTGAGGGCGGACCAACCTAACTGGTCCATTTCCCTTCTGGAGGAGGTGCGCTGCCTCTGAGAGGCTGGCCTGTAGGAGATAATGATCCATCCATGACAAGGGCATGACCCTCACATCCCCCACTAATGGATCACCCACCTCAAGGCCAGAACAAAAGATCAGGTTGAGAATATGACCCCCCACATGGGTCGGGCAGTTGACCACTTGGGACAAGTCCATGGTTGCCATGGTTGCTCTGCTCCTAGAAGGCCGGCATTGGCATGGGCGTTGAAGTCCCCCAGGACCAAGGTCCTGGAGGAGTTTAGCGCCACCTCCGAGGCCAGCTCTGCTAGAGTGGCAAGGGATGCTACCGGATAGGAAGGGGCCCGGTATACCAGCAGCACCCCAAGCTTGACCCCAGCCAAATCAAACACCACATGGAGTACTTCAATACCTGAAATCTCCGGAACTGGATGTCTCCTAACTGGCCACCCCTCTCTAAAAATAATAGCTACACCTCCCCCCCCGGCCCCCTGTGTGAGGCTGGTGCTGAACAGCATACCCGGCTGGAACAAGGTCCACTAAAGCTGGTCCTGCCCTCTTGTCCAGCCAGGTTTCTGTGATACATGCAAGGTCCGCTGCCCCATCCAGGATCAAATCCCAGATCACTGGAGCCTTATTCGCTACAGACCTTGCATTCAACAGCAGCAGACCTTTACAGGCAGACCTTAGACCCTGATCCTCTCTCACCCTCAGTGGGGGCGGGGGGGTGACTCTCTTAACCTCCACCAGGAACCTCGGTGCCCTGGGAGGACAAGTCACCCGTCCCCTTGGACCATACCGTCCACGCCCCATAACCACCCCTATAGCTGCTCCCCACCTCCCATCTGCTCCATCCTGACCCCTAACCCTTGGCTGTTCGCCCTTCCTCCAGAGTTGCCCCCTTCCCTCCCCGCTCCCCATATCCCCCCCATTTCTCCGTCTCACCGGGGGACAAGGTCCATCTCCCCGGGTCTCCCCCTCTCACAGGGGGTCCCCCCAACCCTCCCCAAGGGCCACCTCCCCTCCTCTCACCAGGGGGGCAGGCCCTATCCACCCTAACCCACTCCTCATGCCCCCCACCCTCAAGCCACACCCATTGCAGCCCCCCCAAACCCCTTAAAACCACAAATTAAAAACAAGATAAAAGCTGCCCCCTGCAACAGCAGCAACAGCAGTGATATTAGTGGGGTGGCAACAGCAACAGCGAAGATGGGCTACGCAACAAACAATGGGTGTCTGTCCATATCACACACACACACACATATTACCTGTCTCCCTCCCCAAAAGCCTACAGAACCGCCAGATCTTACATGTCTTACTAAAGGAGGGGAGGTTCAGGGCCAGGCAAACTTCTGTTGGGAGGGAGTTCCTCAGCCTCTGCAAGCATCCCAGAATCCTCCCTGCTTCCCCCCCCCAAACATGGACATCCTTTTGCCATAGCTATCCCACAGCAAATGAAACCCCTTAAAAGCATTAGCAGCTTCTGAAACTTTCCAGAGCAATACATTCCCGCTCACAGCCTCGTATGACCTGTTTTCTCCGTCCAGAGATTTGCTGCTGTTGTTTTACTGCAGTGCACAATTGGCCTTGAACCCACTTTAAGGCACTGCATGCCAGAGCTATGCAATCCCCATTAACTTTGGCTCCCTACAGGACACACAAATGGAGTTCTTCACTGCCAGTGCTCAGTCATGTGGGCTGACACTTAGCGGGGATAAAAGCCCCTAGAATCACATGACATATTGGAGTGCTCACGAATGTGAACCTCCAAGAAAACTCTCCCCCGCCCCCCAATCTAATTAGATGGTTTGATGCTCTCCATCTAAGACACTCTGTGAGGGAACTACTGCCTGGACGATATAGGGGCAACTCCTACCAGCAACTAATCTCACATCTAGGGAGAAACTATGGAGACTTGAGCTGAAATGGGTATCCACTAGTGCTAAAACTCGGTGTTCAAAATTACCGAGTATCTCAGTATTCAACTCAGTTTTACAGTGTAACCGAGGAATCGGCCCGATACTCGCTACATGGAGCTCCGAAAATCCTCAAATGATCATCATATGGGGCTTTTCTATATAAGGCTACTCAGTTCTTGGGAAATACTCAGTACTTGGTTTTATTTTACTGAGTATTTCCCCAAGTACTGAGGTTAAGAACTCGAAGACGGTCCTCGAAAACTTGGAAATACTCGCAAATGAAATTATTACTATTAATTGCAGCCTTAGCCTTCCCAAAACAGACATATCCATCAAAACGGCAGTACCCAAATCATTTGGGGCAGATCAGGAACTAAATGGTACCCAAACTATCAAATGACCATTACTATTAAAAAATTGCTGATTTTCCATTACCAAATTATGGTTATTGCATTGTTACCATTACCGTTGTTACAATTCATTTATTTTGTGCCATTTTGCTGATTGCCAATATATCATTTTTTCTGTCATTTCCATTCATCTGTTGATTTTTCTGTGTTGGAAAGACACTAACATGCTAAGTCAAATTTGGTCAGTAAAATGATAAACGGTAAAGCAGAAAGTTGTTAAGTTGGTAACTTGTTATATAAATTTATATTTATATAAGTTTTTATATAAATAAAAATAAATATGTTAATACCCTATACCCAACTGACCCAAACCCTGCTGTCTCGATACTATCCCAGTGTCTGGAGGCCGTGACGGAATGGATGTGGCAGAGCAGACTGAAACGCAACCCCGATAAGATGGAGGTGATGTTGGTAGGGAGAGCGAGGGAGGTGTCGGTCCCCCTGATTGGGGGGGGGGTCGCCCTCCTATAGCTGAGCAGGTTTGGAGTCTGGGGGTGATATTGGACGCAGACCTCCGCCTTTAGCGGCAGATGGAGGTAGTGGCGAAGGCCGCCTTCCGCCAGTTATATCTGGTGTGGAGGCGTCCGTATGTCTCCGGTCCGGACCTGGTCTCCCTCATCCATGCCTTCGTCACCTCGAGGCTAGACAACTGCAATGCGCTCTGCATGGGGCTGCCCTTGTTCCTAGTTCGGAGGCTGCAGCTAGTGCAGAATGCGGTGACCTGGCTCCTTTCGGGGATGGGCCATCGGGAGCACATAACACCTGTGCTCTACACTCTGCACTGGCTGCCAATAGCGAGCCGAGCCAGGTTCAAGGTTTTGGTATTGATCTATAAGGCCCCTTGTACCACAGGGACCTTGTACCATGGTCTGGGCCCCTTGTACCACAGGGACCGCCTCAGCCTCCGCACCCCAGAGCGACTCCTTCGTTCTGCCGGGGGTGCCTTCTTGGAGGACCCCCATGTTAAATGGGGGCCACAATGGAGAAGGCATTCCCGGTGGCTGGGCTGCGCCTTTGGAATTCCCTCCCGGAGGAAACTCGCCTGGCCCCAAGCCTTTTCATATTCCGGCGAATCTTTAAAACCTGGCTGTTCACCCAGGCCTTTGGGGAGGGGGGGAGGGAGGGTTAGGGTTTTTTATCCCCCTCCACCCTTATTTATTGTATTATTTTTTTATGTTCCCTAGCCGTTTTAATTGTTGACTTTCTGAGTGTTTTTTAAATGTTTTACAATTGTGTTTTTATTTTTGATATTGTTAGCCACCCCGAGCTGTTTCAGGAGGGGCGGGGTATAAATGCGATTAAATAAATAAATAAAATTAAAAAATAAATATTACCAGTAATTGGGTGCCTGTTTTGGTATTCATGGGGTAACTGGTAGGCAGCCCAAAAGTTCAGTTATTACATGCAGATACAGAATTTTCTGCCCATGGGTGTTTCCAGATGATCAGGTCAACCAGGGTGGAGGGGAGGTCCGTGGCCACCACATGACTCTGCTCCATAGAACATCCCTCCCCCAAATAACCCTTTAGAGTAGGCACCAACAGATTCATACTTAGGACTGAGACAAGAGTAAGAGTTCCCATTCCACAGTAAAATACTGACCTTTCAGGAGTGCTCAGTACTGCATCAGTCTCCAATGATTCTGCACTTCCACCATTGTCAATATCGCTGCCTGCATTTTTTCATCATTTTCCATCAATGTCATCACTTTCTGCCTTTTTTTGTCATTTTTCACCATTTTAATCATTTCCCTCACTTTCTGGGACTTTTAGGGACTTTTATGACCGTTTTACAGTACTTTTATGGCACTTTTGGGACAATTCCCAGCACTTCCCCGGTATGCAGTTTTGTGTCTTCACAGCCTTTGGGAGTGCATGTGGGGTACACATGGGTCTTGGCATCAGTCCCAGAGCAGCTCTATTCAACTCATGAAAATAACAAATGTCAAAGGGGCCAATCTCATCACATGGTTTGTACCTGCACTGTAGGTTCTGTGCCGGAGGTGTGAGTTGCTTGCATGCACATACATGCATACGCACTGCGTGTGCCCCACACAGCATTCTGTGGGGTGTGGAATTGGCCCCACCAACACCGGAAAAGACAGCAAGTTTCCAGATTGTGCAAATGAAGGAGGATGACATGTTTCTGATGGAAATAGCATTTGCCGCAATTTGTCAGTTCAGGCCTATCCATAATGTCCCTTATTTTATTTATTTATTTATAAGAAAAAACATGATGTGCCAACCTTCATGGGTACCACCAAGGACATCATCTATTCTCCCTGGCACGCAGAGATGTATAGAACCTTTCATTACCGGGTCCGTGCTACCCCCCGTTACACGGCCGGACTGCATCTTCCAAAACCTTCTGATCATTCCCACGTACTCGTCTTTCTGATATCACAAACCCTGCTCAAAAAAAAAAGCATTGTCCAATCAAACAGAACATCGGTTGGAGGGTGAGCAAGTGGGAGCAGACTAAAACTCACTTTACATAGAAATAGCCTTATTAATAGAGAAGGAGGAACAAGGCGTGCAGTCAATGCTATAGAGTTTGTCGCAGGCACAGAATGCTTTCAAGACAGTGGGGCAGATCAGCCCCGCAAACAAGCGTGCACAGCGCATGTGATGTACATGTGCAACCTGCATGCAACCCCCCGACACACCCATTATGGGGATTGTGGCACGTCTGAAAAACACACGGAAATCACATGGAACACGTGTGTGAATGCCTAAGCCATTCTGAATTACATCCAGAGTACGTCCCGCATTGTCTCTGAAAGCATTCAATGGTGTGCTTGCAACTCCATGCGGACTTGGCGTTAAGTCCTTTGTCTAATGAACTCTACAGCATTGGCTGTACGCCTTGTTCCTCCTTCTATATTAGGAAGCATATTTCTATGTAAAGAAAGTTTTACTCTGCTTCCACTTGCTCACCCTCCATCTAATGTTTTGGAGGACCTCCCACATGGGAGGTGGGGGAGAGCGGAAGGGAAGAGGCGGGCTCAGCACAGCTTTTCAGCATTCTATTGGCTACTGACACCTGCTAGCCAACAGAATGAGTCTGCCCCTTCCCTCTGGCTCTCCCCCCTCCCATTCCTGAAATGTGCCATCGGGAAGCTTTCCCCACCAAGACAGCTGGTGCCAGTCCTAGACAAGGTAAAGAAACTGGGGAGGCAACAGTGTGGATTCCTCCTTCCCTCCCACTCATCACCACCAGCTAGTTTGTTTCTTGAGATTTCTCATGCTTCTTGTGAGAATCCCGCCAATTTTAATTTCATTCTTGTTTGCAAGAATGAAATGAGAATTGTGATTCTCGTCAAGAAACACAAGAAAGCGAAAAAATGAGTTTCAGCCCTAATCCAGATGTTTCGAAGGACAATTTCAGTGGATCTCACCCTGTTCGTCTCTGAACCCCATGCTGTTTCTTTAGCCTCTGCCCTCCGTGAGCTTACCGTCACCGCTAGAGAGGGGGGTGGAAACTAAGGTGTCTTTTTTCCTATGTGCCTTTTCTAGAGCTCAAACAGGCCCTGATTTGGTACCTATGGATAATACCTGCATTTTCAGGTACCATTGTTACCTGGATACCAAAATACTGACGTAGCAACCATCGATATACCAAAATTGCAAATTTGCAAATTACAAAGATATCAAATATATACCAAAATTGTAAATTACAAATTTGGGAAATTGTTCTGAATTTGGATCTTTCAGGAGTTTGGGGATTTTTTAAATTTCCCTTTTGGTATTTCCATATACCAGTTTTTGGTATGTTGGTATTTTGGTAATTCGTTATCGGTATGTTGTTTTTGGTATTTTAGTACCCAATAGAAAACTAATTTTGAAACCAAAGTATACAGTTCAATTCAGGTACTGGAAATCCAACCGGTAAACTTTTTTTTGTGGGTACAAGTTGTTTAATCTCTAGCTTTTTCTCATATACATGCCTCGTCCATAATAATATAAGAAATGTCATAGCAGACCAAACCAACAGCCCATTCAACCCACTCTCCTGTCTTCCGCAGTGGCTATCCCTTGTTTTTTCAGAGAAAATGTTCAAAACCAAAGCAATTACAAAGTGATCCACTCATTTATTCCCAGTTTCCATCTGTTCATTACCAGTCAGGAAAAGGCTGCTGCAGGATTTGTAACAGTGGGATCAAGACAATCCCTGTGCAGTGTGTGTGCACAAATGGATCCTGCGCGGGAGTTGTGTGCACCCCCATTATCAGGGAATTGTGCCATGCTAATCCCCCGCAGATCCACACGGAAGGGGGGGGGGAATGGGATTGTGGCCAGTGGCGCTACACCAGTGAAGCTTCCAATCTGCATAGGAGGAATCATTGGCAGTCAGTGCAAATGAGTTACAGGTGGCTTTCAGCTAGCACCCCTCCCCTCTCCCTTACTCGACAGAGGAATAGGTGCTATGACATTGGGAGGTAACTTCATCTTTGTTGGTGGGAAGCAAGACAGATCTAATTTCAAGCCTGATTGTGTAATTCATTGGCTTCAGATATTTCCCTCGACTCTTACCTTATTTATCATACCTGGCACATTTCCTAGGACCAAGTCCAAAGAAAAAAAGAAAAAAAGAGTTGCAGTTCCTGACAGCTTCAATTTCATTTTAAATGCAGAATTCTGTACTCTGTCCAAGAATAATCCCCAGTAAATCTACAGTGTGGTTCTCCTAGTCAATTGCAAGGTATTAAACACACCCCATTATCAATAACTTATCTTTTAGAAAGCCATTGGCATAAACACATCCTTCTTCAACTTCTGATTGCCCCCCAGAGAGCAGCTTTTAGCAGCTTTTATGTTATCTCTAAAGAGTGCTGTTGTCAAGGGAGAAATCTGGCCAGTGTCTTTGAAATGTTTGGCCACTAGGGGCGTGCAATTAGATAACGTTTTTTTTTTTACTTACTAAAGCGAATCAAGCCCCATTTAGTAATTAAAATATGAAGATGGATGACAAAGGTAACAAAATGGATTTAAACAAAGAAAAAAAATCATCAATTTTTGCAACAACAACAATAATAATAATAATAATAAATTCCCAAATTGACTTTGGGGAAAGGGCGCGAATGCACGAATGGCCCTGGTGGCCATTTTGTGCATGCGTGGTGATTTTTTCAATTTTTTTATTTTGAATCTTACAAAAATTAAAAATCACTTCGCATGCACAGTGATCTTTTTATTTTAAAAAATAATCAAAATTTTAATTTTAATTTTTTTATTTTAAATGATAAAAAAAGAACCCACTAAATACATTTGTTTATGAAACCCCCCTAAAATGAAGGGGTTTTAGTAAAGAAAACAAAAACAAAAACAAATTAACTGCCTGCTGCGCACACTCCTGTTGGCCACCCTGGATTTATTTTACCCATATGTTCAAAGGCATAGTTTTGGTCCAAATGTCATGTTCAGACAAGCGGGCAACTTGCCTGCTTCTCTGAACATGAGAAACTTGCTTGCCTCTCTCCCATCTAAGACAAAGCACCACCATAATTGTTCAACCACACCCTCAGACATAAGTTGACAGCAGGTGCGCCTGAGTAACCAACATGGTCGCCTCTTCCACAAAATGGTGGCTCCTCAGTGAGTGCCTGATCATCATCTTGCAGAAGGATGGCCGTGTTGTGATGTCACAACACAACTACTGGGAGGGGAAGGCTGACAGAATGAACTATGACCATTTGACAACACCCCCCCTCCAATATTGGGGGGTACAGACCTATGGGGGCTCCTCAAAGTCTGAGAGTTGGAATTCATACCCCTCTCTTTCCCTTTGTTTTTACATCCATCAAGACAAGAATCTTTGCTACATATGATTTCGCAGAAACGATGTGACTCTCTCAAAGGAAAACATATTAATAATAAATTAGGAACAAATAAACTATTTTAGAGGGAATACAAATATTCAAAGCAAACACATTATCTATTAAATTCAGTCACTTCAAACTGAATCTGGCAGAGCAGATAGTCATCTTGCTTCATTTGGATAATTTCATTTGTTTGAATTATTGAGTTGATTTTCTTGTTGTCAGGCTCCGACCTTGGTCATGCTCTCAGGGGTTCATCTGGAGAAGTGGCCAGCCAGCACCACCATCTCAACGTGTGGTGCTAAGGGAGTTTCATCCAGGGCCTCACGTGTGGAGTACTGCAGGGTTCTATCTTATTTCCCCTCTTGTTCAATGTGTATATTATGCAGCCTCTGGGAGAGGTTGTTAGGGAGTATGGAGTGAGATGTCATCAATATGCTGATGACACCCAGATATATCTCTCATTTTCCTCCGACTCAGGCCCAGTAGTCTCGGTGTTTACCCGGTGTTTATCCGCTGTGGGGATTATATGAGGGTGAGCCGCCTGAGGCTTAATCCTGACAAGACGGAGGTGATGATTGTGGGGAGGGCTGAGGGAGTGGTGGCCCCCATCATTGATGGTGTCCGCCCTCCCCTGGTTTCTCAGGTCCAGAGTCTGGGGGGGCTCCTGGACCCACACCTCCGCCTGGAAGCCCAGGTGGCAGCTGTGGCAAAGGGAACATTTCACCAGTTACACCTGGTGTGTCGGCTTAGGCCGTATGTCTCGTACTCGGATCTGGCCACAGTCATCCATGCTTTTATTACCTCAAGGCTGGATTACTGCAACGCGCTCTACGTGGGGCTACCCTTGGTGTTAGTTCGGAAGCTGCAGCTGGTGCAGAATGCGGTGGCCCGTCTCTTGATGGGGACGGGCCGACGCAAGCATATCACACCGGTGCTTCGCCTTCTGCACTGGCTGCCGGTAGGCTTCCAGGCCCAATTCAAGGTGTTGGTGCTGACCTTTAAAGCCCTAAACAGCTTGGGCCCTGCCTACCTGATGGACCGCCTCACCCTCCGGGTCCTGGAGCGGTCCCTGCTGTCGGGTGCGTGCGTCCTACTCAAGGTCCCCTGGGTTTCCCGGGTGTCCACTATGAGGAGGGCGTTCTCCACGGCTGCGCCGCAGTTGTGGAACTCCCTCCCATCGGAGATCCACTTGGCTGCCGGTCTCCCCTCTTTCTGCAGACAATGTAAGACCTGGCTGTTCCATCAGGTCTTTTCCGAGGGAGATGGGGTGGGTGGGGTTTTATATTGTTTTTTAATTGAATTATTATTCTTTATTTGAATGTTTTAAAATGTTTTTAATATGCTGTGAGTTGCACCAAGATGCCTGAGGTAGGAGGGGGCGGCATAAAAATTTTAATATAAATAAATAAATAGATCTCAGCCTGTCTTAAGCTCAGCTCCTCCCCTCCTCCCCCTCCCCACCATGGATTCTCTCTGCATGATGATGAACCCCACCCTTTCTCCTGTCCATCTTTGCTCCACTACCCAGGTTTCTGGAGGCTGCCAGCCAGTATTTAAGGCATGCTAGTAGCACCAGGAAGTTGAGTAGAGCAACATTCTTTCATTTGCTCCACAGCCCTCTTCCCTCTTGTTTTCGGTCCTTTGATCCTGACTAGAGTTGAAACACGTACCTGCAAACATGGGTATTAGAGTCATCGAATGTCCGCTGTGATATGTTTGTGGACATTTTTGCAGATAAAATCGCTCACATCCACCACAGTTTTGACGCAACACTTTTAGCAGTGGGTGAACCACAGGCAGTAGAAACCCCGCCTTGTCCTGTTTTCTGGGATGAATTTTTGACTGTGTTGCTCTTAGATGTGGGGGATGCCCTGGAGTCTGTTCCAGTCACTTATTGTGAATTAGACCCATGCCCGTCCTGTCTGGTCAAGGTCAGCCGGGAGACATTAGGGCCATTGCTGGTGGGGATTGTCAACACCTCCCTGAGGGAGGGCAGGGTGCCAGACTACCTTAAGGAGGCACTGGTGTGGCCCCTGCTCAAGAAACCATCATTGAACGTTGGCGTCCTGGCCAGCTATCAGTCAGTCAAAGCCCTTCCCTAACCTTTTTAGGGAAGGTTATTGAGTGGGTGGTGGCTCGATAGTTGCAGGAACATCTGGACCAGATTCACTTTCTTGATCCCTCACAGTCAGGTTTTCGCCCTGGATATGGCACGGAGACTGCACTTGTGACCTTGGTTGATGACCTCTCCCGTGAGTTGGACCGGGGTCATTCGACCCTGATGATCCTATTAGATCTCTCAGCTGCATTTGATACCGTTTTCCATAAGTTGTTGGTGACTCGGCTGCGAGACTGGGCAGGGACTGGTGGGCAGGGAGTGGTTCCACTCGTTCCTGGCTGGGAGAGTCCAGCATGTGGTCTTAGGTGATTTTTCATCTTCACCCTGGGGCCTCACGTGTGGAGTCCCACAGGGTTCTATCATGTCCCCTCTCTTGTTCAATGTGTACATGCAGCTTTTGGGGGAGGTTGTTAGGGAGTTTGGCATACGGTGTCATCAGTAATGACACCCAACTTTATCTCTCATTTTCATCTGACTCAGGCCTGACAGTCTTGGTACTTACCCGGTGCTTGGCAGCTGTGGGGGATTGGATGAGGGTGAGCCATCTGAAGTTAAATCCCAACAAGATGGAGGTGATGGTCATGGGGAAGGCCGGGGGAGTGGTGACTCATCATTGATGGGATCCGTCCTGCCCTGGTATCTCAGTTTCAGAGTCTGGGGGTGAACCTGGACCTGCAGCTTTGCCTGGATGCCCAGGTGGTGGCTGTGGCGAAAGGGGCATTTCACCAATTACATCTGGTGCATCAGCTTCGGCCATATGTCTCGGACTCTGACCTAGTCATGATCATCCATGCTTTTATTACCTTGAGATTGGACTACTGTAACGCACTCTACGTGGGGCTACCCTTGGTGCTGGTTTGGAGGCTGCAGCTGGTGCAGAATGCAGTGGCTCATCTCCTAACGGGGACGAGCTGATGCAAGCCTATTACACCAGTGCTTCTCTCTCTGCACCGGCTGCCTATAGTCTTTTGGGTCCAATTCAAGGTGTTGGTGTTTGCCTTTAAAGCCCTGAATGGCCTGGGCCCCGCCTACCTCCGGGACCTCCCACCCTCCGGGACCTGAATCGGCCCCTGTGGTAGGCCAGGGGCACAATCCTCGAGGTCCCCCGGGTTTCTTGGGTGTTGACCTTGAAAAGGGCATTCTTTGTGGCCACACCACGGTTGTGGAACTCCTTCCCGTTGGAAGTCCATCTGATTACCGACCTCCCCTCTTTCCATAAACAATGTAAGACCTGGCTGTTCCGCTGTGCTTTTCCTGAGGGAGAGAGGGTGGGTGGGTTGGGTTAGGGTGGGGGGTATGTTGTTTTTATATTGTGTTTTGTGTTTTAAATCCTATTATTGCTGTTTTAAATTGTTTTAATATGTTATTAGCCGCCCCAAGATGCTTTTAGCAGGAGGGGGCGGCTAGGGATGGGCAAACGCGGTTCGGAAGTTCAGAGTTCGGACCGAACTCGATCAGTTCAGTTGATCGAACTGAACTTCCGAACCAAACTTGATTTTTGAACCGAACCTCCGAACTCGGTTTTGTTTGCCCATCCCTAGAAGATAATATTCCATTTAGTTCAATGGGGTTTGAATGTCTGAACTCTGTTCGGAAGTTCGGAGTTTGGACCAAAATTGAATAGTTCGGTTGACCAAACCGAACTTCCGAACCGAACTCGATTTTCGAACCGAACCGAATTTCTGAACTCGGTTCTGTTCACCCATTCCTAGGGGCGGCATACAAATTTTATTATAAAATAAAAAATACCCACTTAATTTCCGGTACCTGAATTGACCTAACATCAGGTACTGATGGTGAACTGATTCGGGTATCTGATGTCCCATAATGTCAACTTCCAGTCACAGAATGTCGACTTGTGGTACTGATTTTTCAACTTCCATCCCAATTTTTAAACTTTTGATTTTTATTTTTTTTTAACTTTCTATCCCAGAAAGTCATCTAATCCTTGAAACTCAACTTCCAGTCCCAATTTTTTTTTACTTCCAGTCTCAATGTTTTTATTTTTCCATACCAAGTTTTCAGTTTTATGTTGCTATATACCATTTGGTAACTGGAAACATGACAAAATGGTACCATAAGTTACTGATTTGGGGGGTTTCCAGGTACCTGACTAGTACCCAGGTAGCCCATTAAATACCTGATGTGATACTTAAAAATGTGGGTATTATCTGTGAGTATTAAATTAAGTGCCTATTTCAGCTCTAATCCTGACCCCTTTCACCCCAAATCCCCACTTCTGCCCATGTCATGGACCCCAGTCACCCAGTGACCGTGACAGATATGTGGCTTAGTCGTTTTGTTTATTTATTAGGGGTAAATAGTCCCAAAGCAAAGGCTACTTTTAGACGATCGGGGCGCACTCACATGATACACTCACGTGACTTTTAAAAGTACCGCGATTAAACGAGACCTTTTGCGTGCTTTCACCGCTCATGCATTCCTTTAATACCATGGATTAAATACCTCTATTATCGAGGTATTTCATCCGTGGTATTAAAATAATGCGTGAGTGGTGATAATGCGTGAGAAGTCTTTTCTATTCACCGCCCGCGGTACTTTTAAAAGTTGCACGAGCAAACCCTGCTCATCGAAATGCGGCCAACGTCACCAAATAAGCAAACTGAATAATCAATGCAAATAATTCTATAATTATATGAAAGACGTGCAAATATCTGTTTCAGAGGTGGATATTACACAGGTATTGTGAGGACTATCCAAATATGCGAATATGTGTTTGTGAATGCAGAAATACCTAGTCATTTCACCACTAATCAAGTTCCTGAGGAGACTGAGGGAAGAATTAGGTTTGCTACCAGTAGAGGAGACGTCTTCTCATGAGGCTTCTTGTAAGGCAAGTTCCACCTATCCCTCCTGGCCAGAGCTCTGGTTTGTCACCATTGAATCCAGCAGGGCAATTATCTCTTCTGTCCCTTCAGGCTCTGCTGCCTTTCCTGCTTCCCCTCAAACACCTTTGACGCCTTCCAGCAGCTGAAACGCAGTGGCAGGCATCCATGTAGCAGAGCTGCCAAGCATTCAGCCGCTCCGGCAAGCTTGGACCAGAGCTGGGCATACAGACTCAGGGAGATTCTTTCATGCTCTCGGAGTCACAACAGATTGCATACTTAAATACGATTATGCCTCCGCAGTCTGGTATATCCACAGGCCCGATGTGACCAGATTTACACTTCCTAAAAAGTCAAGAAACGCTTTTGAATCCAGATGGACTCCAATCCCCCCATGTCTCTTATTCTCCTCTCTGGATTTTAATGCTTAGAACTCCACACACAGTCATAGCTAAATTACTCTTTCTATTTAGATCTTGCAATATTTTTCTAATGTGCTTGCTTTCCAACAGCTAGAGACAATTTTGCACTGTCCTCCCTGAAATTAAGGAGGTTAACAGTTTATGCTTTTTTAATGGGGAAAGGAAGGGATGGAAGGAAGGGGAGAAGGTATCCGAGGCTGCAATCCTAAGCCCCCTCTGCGTGGAAGAATGTACTCGCAATGGACGTGTGTGTGGTTTGCATGCATGTATGTGTGCAGGGCTCACATGCAGTGCACGGGGGGCATGGGATCGTCCCAGAGTGCTGTAAGTAGGGCTGAAGCAGATCAGTCAGAGCATCTTCACAAATTTAATCCACACTTTGGCAACAACCTGTGAAGATCTGATATGGGATGTCCGAATTGCTCCATTTCATGAATGTGCCCACCTCCCCCCCAAAAACTCTTTGTGCATGTGCAAAAAAGGATATTGTAGAATATGCATGCGCGAAATGGTGCCACACTATGTTGCACAACATGGAGACACACAATTTTAGGTGCGTGCACTGAACAAAATAAATTCCACACATGCACAATGGAGGGGGTGGGGGTGGGTTAGTGTGCCTGCACAAAATTACATTGTACAAGGGGAAGGGGAACAGGGCTACAGATCTGGATACGGCTATTGAGGCTTTCATACCGGCTGATCTCCGCGCATATCCTGGCTGCGCATTACCTCCCGCAGCCAGGATATGTGCAGTGGGGTTTTCATACTGGCTGATCCCTGCACATATCCTGGCTGCAGGGGGGAATGCGCACCCTGAATAGGTGCGGGAATAGGCCGGTATGAAAGCACCTCCCTGCATGGCTTTGCCAGCAGGAATGCGGAGCAGGAAATCCCTGCACATGTCTGCCGGCAAAGCTGTGCGTGGGAGGGGCTTTCATACCAGCCAATCCTAGCGGATAGCGTGGCTGCGCATTCCCTCCTGCAGCCAAAATATGCATTTGGGGAGGGGGGGGGACATCTGAAAGCATAAGTTGTAGTTAATCAGAGTGATTTTTTCTGCAAAATAATCACCAAACATGTCACAGAGGGTATTAGATACATCCAATTCCAGGCGGAGGGAGGGAGGGAGGACCGACCAACCCCCTCACCACCTGGAAAAACTCCGCTGGATGAGATTTTGCAGAGGTTATACGGGTAGCATAGAACTCCACATGAGGTACATGTGTATGGAGCGCACAGCACATGGGGGTTAGGATCGGACCAGTATCTATGTACTCCCAACCCATCGTTTGGAAACCTGTGCTCTAAAGCCCACCAAGATATAATGGCATCTAGTAAGGTTTGTCTACATGGGAGATGGATTATTCTATCATTCAGCACAATTACATAGGCATCAATTTGGGGTATTTTCTGAAAATACCCTTGAAAATACATAGAGACACAAATTTAACTTTATTAGCCCAACCTTCAGGCCCAGCGCTGCCACTGAAAATTGTGTTGCATTAAAATTACACCGTGATTAGAGCTGAAAGGGGTTCCTGATTTCATACCTGTGGACAATACCTACTGCCATTTTAGGTATCTGAATTGATACTTTGAATGCCCGAGAAATCCAAATTTCGGTTTATGGATTTCTGGTATTCCAGCCACTCCCCCCCCAAAAATACCCACAAGAAGTTTCCAAAATCCCACACCAGAAGTAAAAAAAATTGGGATGAAAATGGTATGTCAGTATCTTGGTATTTTGCATACCCAAATGGACACATTTCAGGTACCAAAAAGTACCCAAAATTTACAATTCGGATCAGGTATCGTAAATTCAATGGGTGTACCTGTTTTTGTAGGGTTCCTGTTTCAGCTCTAGCTGTGACCATTTCATTTCTGTTTGGTCTCTGACAATGCAACTATGGACTGTCATGCAGTCATGCCTTTTTCTCTTAGATAGGGTCTTAACAGCAGCAGCAGTTACATTACCATGTATCTGGGGAAATCTCAACAAATGTGTTTGAATGGAGAACTATAAAGCGACTTATATTTGCTGTAAAAATATTTTCACAAAATTTGTTCAGCGGCTGTGCTCGGGGCACGATTTTAATTTTATTATTTTATTTTATTTTATTTTGACGGCAGTCATTAGGAGACTCAGATTAAAAGACAAAGGAAGGTGCTTGCAAATGGTTACCAAGAGATTCAGCACAGTGCCAGAGCCAGAAGTTCCTGAATCAAGAGGTCATTGGGACCGATCCCATGTCCTGCGGATCCTGTGTTCAGCCAGTCAAGCAGGAACACACACACACCCATTGCTGGCACATTGTGCTGGATGGAAACCACGCACATTCACATGGGGGGTGCGCGGGATCTGTGGGGCATAGGATCATTGTCCAAACAATCAATGTTGAGAAGACCATGTCCCAACAGTTTGTTTATGGCTGAGTCGAGAGCAAGTGTTCCCGTTCCGAATGGAAATACCAAAATTTTGAGAGTGCTTGCTAGTGTCTGTCTCTACTTCATCCGTTTCTGGTGATTCCACATTCTCATGATTTTTCCCATCACTTTTGTCACTTTCTGGGACTTTTTTTGTCACTTTTGTCACTTTCCAGGACATTTTTATGACTTTCTGGGGGGTTTTCACCACTTTACGAGACTTTTACGACAGTTTAACAGCAGTTTAACTTCACTTTTGGCTATTTCCAGCACTTGCCCTGTGCTTAGCTGGCAGGTTTTCATCTCAACAGGCACCAGGGTTGCACTCAGGGCACACACAAGGCTTGGGACTAGCCAGTGGCAGTCCCCTTCAATGTGCGGAAAATATTGAAAAATGACAAAAACAGCAAGAAAGCCATTAAGTTGCCATCTTGCACGATTATTGGTGCATGCCCTGCTTCCAACAGAAGCGGCACCCACCAAGATTTTGAGTTGCAGGTCTAAATTTATTAAGCCTCTGTAGGTTACATAGAGACAATTTTGCACAGTCCATCCTGAAACTGTGGAGCTCAATGCCAATGGAAAAAACTGAAACAAGTATCGACAAAAACATACAGATATACCCACTGAAATTGTGGTATTTGACCTGACAAAGCAATATCAGGTACTAATTGGTCCCCAATTAGGGCTCAATGGGATACCCAAATTACCGATTTACCATTTTGGTCCTGATTTTCTGACTACCCATCCCATTTACCATTTTACAGTAAAACAGTAAATCAGTAAATCATTAAATCGGAAATGGTAACAACTAGGGTTTGGGGGGGATAATTTGAGTTACCGACTCAGTGATCGGGTACTGACTGGCATCTGATAAACTACTTTAAAAATGTGGGTTTTACACGTGAGTCTCAAATAGGTTACCTGTTTCAGGTCTAATTACGGTGAAAAGTCAAATCAAGTCAAGTCAGCTTTTATTTATATCCCGCTCTCTCTCACCTATGGCGACTCGAGGCAGCTAACAACAAAAGTAGAAGACATCCAGAAAACAGTAACAATTATAAATTCAGCACAACCAACACAACCTCAATGACCCCTCAATTTAACACAAATTGGCACTGTTGTGCACTGTTGTGGATGATAGGTCGCCCCTCCTGGTGAGAGCAGGAGGGTATGGGGGGGGGGATGGACTCCTTCTCTGGTGGCAGCAGGGATGGAGCATATAGAAGGACTGGTGTGATTATGATATGTTGTAATATTATTGATTTGTTGTTATTACGAATAACAAAATTTCATTATTAACAATAATGAAAATGACAGTTTTTAATAACAAAGAATGAAAACAAAAACAAAAAACGACATGGGTCCCCTAGCATGGGGTGAGGTATTCCATTTTCTGCCCCAATGCCCATTCCAACCTAGCTACACCCCTGTCATGCAGCTGGTTATAATGGCAGCATCCTTAATGTTCTAAAGAATATATCCATTAAGACGGCATTCCCAACGCCGTTGAAGTGAATTTCTAAACTCTCATTGGCTTCCGTGGAGTCAATATTGTGCCCTACGTCAATCACGTGCTTCATCCATTCTCTTACAATAGGGATCTACAGAACATTTTTCTCAGTTCCATCGTATTTCTTGGTCCAGGCCCTCATGCCTGACCTCTGGAAGAGAGGTGAGGTGAGATATGTCTTCTGCCTTCCTACTTTTCCTTCTCCTTCCCTTTCCCTTCTTTCAGTCCTCTGCCTTTTCTACTGTGACTAGAGTGAAACTCCGTCCCCCCTTTCTATAATTAGCATCAGCTTCTGGTAGAACTTCCACAGTTGTACATCTCATAAGCCATCCCTGGATGCATGCCAACTTACCCTGTTCCCACAATGAAAGATCCCTCTCGACGCCCCTGCCGTTGGATCACTGTGAACAATTCCATTCCGCCAGGAATGGACAGCTAGCTAATGTGCACAAGGCAGGAATCACTATGCTTAGGTAGCTAGTCACATGACTATCCATATATTTGCACATAGTGCCTGAACCCCCAACCCTCTGTTTCTCAAAACCCCACTCCTCTGGCCCTTGCTTCAGGCTTTGGGGCTATGGAGTCAAATTTCATGGAGCAGCAGTACGTATGACTAACACTACAGCAATGATACGCAGTAGTAGTAAGTAGTATGGAATGCCTGAAGTTGCAAGATCTCTGCTAAGGGTTATGGTTCTCCTGTCCTCTCATCCAGCTAGCAGCTATACTGCACTCCTTCTACATCTCTTCTCTTCCTGTTTTTATACACAGAATGGGCTGCAGCTGCATTAATGCCAAGTCTGGCTGCAGCTGCTAGTGGCTGGGTTCTGGCCAATCAGGGAACACACCCTGCCAAGACTTATCCCAGACAGCATGCTGCTGTAGGCTTGGAGATCTGATGTTGGCCAAGAACCAGGTTGTCACAATTGAGTCTACATATGTTGCACAGCCGTGATGAGGATAACTAGGTTAATGAGACTCTGAGGTCCTCCGGTACTATTGAGGTCATGTGTGCACCTTAAAGAGATTAGGCTCAAAAACTAGTAACAAATTCTTGCATGTTTATGCTCCGTCTATCTATTCTCTTCTGCATTGTTTTAAGGGTTAAATAAGCCTATTGCTTATTTATTGCATGCCCGGAAGGAGAGCAAATAGCACTGTAATCGGAGTTCATTTTCCAATAAGATATAAAACCAGGGCTTAGAGGACGCAAAGACAAAAGCAGAGGAAACTTAAAAGCGTTCCTCGGGGAGAAAAGAAAAACGAGACGACCTTTAAAAGAAAGTAAACGGACTTCATTTTTGCCGATTCAGTCCGAAAAAGTAAATCAGTTACTTAATGAAAAATAAAATGAAACTAAACAAAAAAAAGATGAAAAATAAAAAATATAACATGCTTTATTTGATTCTGATTTTGAGTATTTCATAGAAAAGGGACAATCCCAACATCCTCGCTCTGGCAACCATGTACTCTACCAGATATTCAGGTGAGGAAACTAGCCTTAATAATTTGTCTCTCACACATAACCCTATGGTTAAATTTGAGCTTCTAGGTGGTAAAATCAAATGAATAATATGGAGCTGCTAGCAAGATGCTCCCCACCCTCTTTCTCTTTCGTCTCTCAAAAGGTCATCATCTCCATAGACAAGAAATATTTGTAAGACATTTACAAGACTCATTTCAACTGGACACTGTATCAAAGTGACTTACAGACTTCAGCTGGATCATATGGCATTACTCGCCATGCAAGGGAAATACAGACGACATGGCATGCTAATGCTAATACTAATATACCAATACTAATACTAATAATTTGGGAATTTTATTCTGATTAGAAAACTCCAGTGTATAATTAGAGCTGAAACAAGTACCTACAAACACCAGGTATATGCACTGAATTTCCTTTACTCAAATTAACTTGAAAATATCGGTTACCGATCAGTAACCGGTTTTGACCCAATTGAGAGTACCCGATATCCCGATTGCCGTATTTGGGGTTTGGGAGGAATTTTCCGTTGGAGCAGATTAGCAGTCGACTCAGTCGGGATTTTTCTTTTCTTTCCCTTAGCGCGAGTGTGGCTCCCCACTTTGAGACAGCTGGATTTTCCTTTTTATATAATTGTTCCCTTTTATTTCAGGCATCATCGCGCTCTGGTTGGACCCTGTCTCAATTTGTGGCAGATTTTTAAATAGCTCCTCTTTTTTCTTGGATAGACTTTTCTGTGCAGTTAGCTAGTAGGGATGTGCAGCAGACACACCGTTCATTTTTGTTACCTTTTTTTATAACTTCAAAAATCTTGTTCATTTGGGGGGGGAGGGTTGGGACCTCCCCCCTCCCCCACCATTTTTGTTCATTTTTCATTTCCTTTTATTAAAAATAAAAATAAAATAAAAAATCACTGCACATGTGCAAAATGGCCACTGGACCATTCTTTGCATGTGTAACCCTTTTCCAAAGTGGTGATGGTGGCGTCGATGTCATTTTATAAAAGCGTTGGGCATGCGCGGAACGGTCCTAGTGGCCATTTTGCATATGTGCAGTGATATTTTTATTACTTTTTTATTTTTTACTTATTGTAACAAAACCAGACGCTTTTTTGTTTGATTTCATCTGTTTTCATGACGTTTGCCATTCGTTGTCATAACGTAATTACTAAAACGAATGGGGCTTCGTTCAATTTAGTAATTTAAAAAACTAAATGAATCTGCACACTCCTAATGGTTAGGGTATGGAAAATCCTTCCTTGGTGCATAGGGCTGGATTAGATGACCTTTGAGATGCCTTCCAACTCTGAGGGTGATTTCAGACATTACAAGATCACGCTCAACCACAGTGAACCATTATATTTCCACAGCGGGGCCAAAGTGACCTGAATGTCTGTTCGGTGGCTGCCAGATGTTCACCACAGTCAATACCCAAATGGGGTCAAAATTAACCATGCTTCCGGAGCTCCGGCCCGGACCATCTCCAAAAGTGTGATCAAAGAGATTCCCAATGGGAAACAAAAAAAAAAAGCAATGTCTGAACGGCAACTACCGGCCGGAACCAAAGACAATGATTCCCAGCCGGGGACAAAGCACACAGTGTCGCTGCCAGGCAACCAGCAACAACACAGACTGGGGAGGGAGATTTAAAGGGCACATGACAGCAGCCGGGACAAGCCGCCCCGGTGCCTTTTGGGTGCTTTGACCACGGCCTGGCCTGGGATCGGCATCATGTCTGTTGCGCTGCCCTGGGCCGTGGTCCGGTGGTCCAATTCCCTGCCGTGGTCCCGGTCCCGTCATGTCTGTTCGGGGCTTTCCTTGACCATGGGGGTGGGGGGGTGGTTAATCTGTTCACCCCCGCCGGGAATCCACTGTGGTGAATCGGGACCACGTAATGTCTGAAATCACCCTAAGTCAACTACGCAAAATCCTTTCTCACTGCCTTCCTCTTTGGCAGACCATGGAGCTGTGCCAAAATTTAGGAGGGATTGTCCCCCTTCTTCCCAAACTCAGGGGAAAGATGTCTTCGCCACCCCCATTCCCTGCCCCTCACAATTATTGCCATAGAATCAGAGATCGAGTCTCACCGTTCCAGGGAGAAAGGTGAACTGGTGTGAAATGAGCTCTGTCTGATGAGCTGCAGAGTCTGGCTTTTCTTTATCCATGATGGGGTTTTTTTTATGTCGGTTATAAGATTTATCAATTTTAAAAGCTTTCTGATCTCTTCCAGTTAGACTTTAATTACATTTCTTCATCTCCGAGATCAAAAACAGTTTAGAGGAAAATGCCTTCTCTTCCTCACCAAGCCCGCCTCCCTGTCTTCACCGGGAATTATATTTCCCTATACTTTCCGAGTCCATGAGATCATTAAAGTATAAAGCAGCAATCAGCTACTAGGGTTTATGATATAGTGTCCTCCAAATTCCAATGGCAGAATGCCAGTCACGGTAAATAAGTCTTTGGAGTTGAGAAGTTCTTCCCTTTAGCATAGTTTCTCATAGATGGAAAAATATTTATTATTTATTTTACAAATTTTTACCTCACCCCTCCTGCCAAAGCAGGCCAGGGTGGTTAACAGAACAACCAAAAGAAACACCCCCCACACTACCCATCTCCCTCACTGAAAGCCTAGTGAAATAGCCAGGTCTTACATTTGTCGGTGGCAGGAGGGGAGATCCGGGGCCACCAGGGCCTCCACTGGAAGGGAATTCCACAGCCTAGGTGCAGCCACCAAGAATGTCCTCTCCATAGTCACCCCCGCACCCCCGAGCCACTCCCGGCAGACCATAGGGGTCAATCCAGAAGCTGGGGGCGTGAGACGGTACCGCAGATAGGTGGGGTCCAGGCCATATACGGCTTTATAGGTACGCACCAACCCATTGAATCAGACCCAGAAGACTATTGGCAGCCAGTACAGAGCTAGGAGCACCGGTGTAATGTGCTCATGATGACCCATCCCCATTAGGAGGAGGGCTGCCACACTCTGCACCACCTTCAGTCTCTGAACCATCACCATGGGTAGTCCCACATAGAGCTTGTTAAAATAGTCTAGACTTAAGGTGATAAAAGCATGGATGATAGTGGCCTTTCAGGCCCTGGCAGCGTACCTGCTGGGTTCACGGGGGGGCACCACAGGACCCCGACATGCAGGCAACAGCCTTGAAGAACACGGGGAGCCGCTCAGGTGCTTTAGAGGGGTCCAAGGGCAGCAGGGACAATGCCGCACCAGGTGGCGGGTCACAGGGAATGGTGGAGACAAAGGGCGGGGCCCCGGGAGGTTCCAATGGTGCTCCTAGTGCCGCCGGGCGCATGTGCACTGATCTCAAGCTCCTGCAGTGCTCAGAGTGCCAGTGTTAGCAGGTTCTGTGCCAGGGCAGGGCCTAGAGTTTAAAGACGGAAGTCCAGCTAGACTCCTTGCTGGTAATCAGTGCTCTGCCTGCAAGACTGGACTTGCTACACCTTGGAGCATTCTGTCCTGACTCTAGCAATATTTAGTGTGTGGGTGGGTGTGGGTATGCTTTCATGCATGGAGATAGACTAGAGGAGTGGAGTGGGGCATGCTTGAGATGTGTTGAACATTATGGTTTCTAGTTCCCCATGTTGCAGTCCACTAACCTTCTCCTCCTTTGTACTTGTGGGACCTGAGTCTGACGTACAATCCGCCAAGACCACCCGATGAGCTCTCCCAGCCAGGAATGAATGAAACAAGTCCAAGACCATCCCGCCAATCCCGGCATGGTCCCGCAGGCGAGTCACCAACACCTCATGATCGACTGTGTTGAATGCAGCCGAAAGGTCTAGCAGGGTGAGTAAGGTCTGATGACCCTAGTCCAATGCCAGATGGAGATCGTCAACCAAGGCCACCAATGCAGTATCCGTACCATACCCAGGGCAAAACCCAGACAGAGAGGGGTCAAGGAAACCGGTGCGGTCCAGATGTTCTTGGAGCAGCCATGCCACAGCCCATTCAATAACCTTCCCTAAAAAGGGAAGGTTAGAGACCGACCGATAACTGGCAGGAGCATCAGCGTCAAGAGATGGTTTCTTGAGCAGTGGCCTAACCACAGCCTCTTTCAGGCATTCAGGCACCTTGCCCTCCCAAAGGGAGGCACTAACCACCACAGCCAGCAATGGCCGTAGCATCTCCTGGCTAGCTTTCACCAGCCAGGATGGGCAAGGATCTTGTTCAGAAGTGGTGGCACAAACAGATCCCAACAAGGACTCCACATCAGCAGGTGACACCATCTGAAACCAATCCCACAAAACAGAACAGGACGGGGCATCCATAGCCCCAAGATGATCCTCTGCAATAGCTGCGGAACCGAAATTGTGGCAGATGCGAGCGATCTTATCTACAAAGTACTCGAAGAACTGGTCACAGCAGTCACTGGATTGCTCCAGGTCCAGACGGAGACAGGCAGGACTGAGCAAACCTTTCACCACCCAGAAAAGCTCTGCTGGACGTGACTTTGCAGATGCAATAAGGGCAGCAAAGAACTGCTTCTTTGCTGCCTGTACCGCCACAGCATAGGCCTTTAAACTGTTCTTGTGTTGCGAGTTCCCCTTGTATGTCTGAGGGTTTGGGGGGTTATCCTTGTGTGGCTTCCCTGAGCACTCTCTGCACTGTGGTGACTTAATTCTTGACTGAGGTAGGTCTTGTGGCACCCCACCTGGTTTACCATCACCCTATAATGATTGCAGCAGGATCACTTTGATGGATCAATGCCACCCTATGATCCTGAAGGTTACTTTCTAGGTGCTGAAGGGTGTCTTCTTCCTTCCCCTCCCCACATCTCCATGGCCAGATCAGAGTCTGAGACAAATGACCAAAGCTGCCGCACCAGATGTAATTGGAGAAATGCACTCCTCGCCACAGCCCACACCTGGAGATCCAGGAGGAGCAGGGAATCGAGGCACACTCCCAGAGTACAAACCTGGGGGGGTCAATGGGGGGCAAACCCCATCAATTACAGGGGATGCCACACCCACTGTGTCCTGTGGGGCTGCTGCCCCTTTAGGAAGGGTGCTGTGGGGGACAGCCAGAGGGCTGAGCACCCACAGGGCTATGGCAGAGCCAACCCCAGAGCTGGGGATCAGCCTTTGGGGAACACAGGCTGAGAAACCCCTGGGACAGAGTGGGCAGTTTAGTGGCCCTTTAAGGCTGAGTAGAGGAAACCTGGCCATGCCCACTCTGTCTGTATAAAAGGAGAGACAAGGCAGAGAGGAGAGAGTCTTTGCCAGGGAGCCGAAGGAGCAACATCTCCCTGAGAAAGCCTTCCTGCTCTACGCTCTCCAAGGTGCTGAAGAGCAGAGAAACAGCGGGACCCAGGCAAGTGGGAGAGGCTGTGCCCAGGAGGGAGCCTCTTGTCTGGGGAAGACTTGGCCAGAAGCTAGGGGTTTAAGACCTGGCTGGCTGGACTTTGGAGGGCTGAGGTTGTGTTGCTCCAGAGTCTGCAGAGATGAACCTGGGCCTGCAGGGTGGAGGCGACTGAGCCGGCAACCCCAGGTACAGAGGACATGGGTGGTGTCCAATAAAGGTCTGTAGACTAAGACCTTCTGGACTGTGTGGTGTTTCCTGAGAGGATGCCCCTACCTGGAAGGAGGGGGTTCAGCCGAGGTTCAAGACTGAAACGGCATAGCAGGGGGTGAACTAATTCCCTTGAGTGACACCCCAGCACTCTGTGTGGCCCTGGGGGACCCCACCCCTGCTACACACTGCCTTACCCACTATCATCACCTCTGTCTTGTCGAGATTCAGCTTCAGACGGCTCGTCCTCATCCAGTTCCCAACACGGAGACTGCTGGGTCTGATGAAAAGAGAGGTCGAGTTGAGTGTCATCAGCATGAGCCTGTGCAAGAACTTTCCCATTAAATTATTGATTATTCTTGACCACGTGGCTGGATCCAATGGAGTCCTGACTCCACCAAGCATGGAAATGATTGCCAAACGCACAGGGCCCAGAGGTAGTGCCAAAAAGAGTGCCTGCAAAAATGGATATATTCATCGAATTTCTGGTACCCGTATCAAACCAAAAATTTGGGTACTTTTCAGTACCCAAGCCGGTTTTCCACGGGGTACCAAATATCGACAACTGGTGTACTGAAATACTAACAACTAGTGTATCATAATACCAATTTTGTCTCAATTTTATCCCAATTTTTTCCTGGATTTGGGGAATTGTTCAGGTATTATTTCAGTTTTGGGGGGTAATTTTGGTATTTGGGTATACCAGTTGTCGATATTCTGAGTACTCTACCGTCATTCGAGTACTGATTCGGATACCCAAAAGATACCGGAAAACGAATTATTCCCACGGGTACTAAATCAGGTACCCATTTCATTTCTAGCCAGAGGGCATGGCAGATGAAATATTGATTAAGGATTAGGGTGTTAACAGATGAGATGGTAGCCTGGAATATCCAGCAGCAGCTCAGGGGCCAAGGGCCTGTCAATTAGGTGCCCACTAGATGCTCACCAGCATGGCCCGGCTGCCACAGGGCTGCTGCTCCCAATATCATCCTGGGGAAGGCCAGTGATGCAGTGCGAGCTAATTTGGGCCAATCCAGCATCCTGCACTTTCCTGTCGCCACCTCCCCTATGTTGGGGTGGGCCACGATGCACCCAAGTTGCCACCCCTGTTTTTTGGAGTGTGCATATTCAGATCCTTTGAGACCACAGAGTCCCAGGAACAGCAGTTAGAGAAGTCCAGGGAGCAACCACATCTTGGTGGTGGGGATAGAGGGGGCAGACCATGTCGTCAGTCTGTTGGTTGGAGTCCCACACTCAATCTGAGGAGTGTTGGCTACCTGGGGGGTTCCATGGAGCGATCCTACACTCCAACCAGCTCCATCCCCATCTGCTTTTACCCTTCATTCATCAGAAGCTTTGAGCAACTTAATTTTTTTGCAATTTCAGTTTGGTCGGTTCAGTTCATTTAGTTCATACAGTTCATTTATTTCTTCCATTTCCGGTTTTTCCATTCATCTTCACCAGGAACGATAAAAATCTGTGATGGAAAATGAACAGTAAAAACTGGAAATGGCCGAAATGAACAAGCCAAATTAACTGACCAATCCAGCTGAATGGAATGAACCAAACTTGAGAAAACAGGTAATCAATCAGAGATTGGACAGGTAGTGTTGATTAGTTGTTTCATTTGTTTCATCTTAGTTCATTCGGATTCGATAGATTTGCTCCTTCTGGCAGGTACTGTCTTTAGCTCTAAGATAATATTGATCAGTATTGCTCTTCGTCCCCTGAATTCTCATCCGATAGATGTTTTCAGATCCCCAGTTCTGACAAACATGTTACGGCTCCAACCAAAATTGTTTTTTTCCTTTCCTGTCCGGTCAGTTATAGATTTTGCTTGTGAAAAACTTTCTTTTGTCACTGCAGGATCAGTGATTTGGGGACAGATCCAGAAGGGACTTATGGGCAATGGCCACACCTTGCTACATTGGGTGTGTGTTTGGTTATTCAGTTATCTCATCTTGGGATTCTATACTACTAGACCGGAGCTGAAACGAGTAACCACTACTATCCAGTGGGGGGCAATCCTAAGATTTGCGCAACATGCACACATCCCCTTTACGGGGAATATGTAATGCACGCAATCTGCACATAAACCATGCACAATTTGCATGCAAGTGGGGGGTTTGGTATCAACCCCAGTATCTGTCCCAATGTCTTGGTAGCCCCAGTATTCGATATCTGGTTGGATATTGATAATATCCAATTTAGCATCTGACAGGGTTCCAGTTTTGCAGTATTGCCATTTACCAAAATATATTAACCATTTACCATTTGACTTTCTGTCTTGTTCCCTCCCTATGTCCGGAATGGTCTGGTTATGTGGCAATGCAGTAAGCAGTTTTGCGGTAATGTGATAAGTGGTAAGCTGTAAATGGTAATTTGGTAAACAACCATTGGTAATATCCAGGATTCCAGTCTAGGTATATTTTGGGGAATCTAGTTATATTTCACAATCTATTCATTTCAGCTGTGAACTGGACAACTACTTAGATACTCTGTGAGAGTATATGGACGTAAAGGATCGGAGGCCTGATGCTTCAGGCACTGTGCCCAGTTGCATATGCCAAGGCGGAACCTATGTGTGTTGGAAAAGCCCTATAAATGAAGTTCACATGTGGAAGACTCTTTGTGAGAGACTCTCTGTTTGGTCCTTGCTGGTGTCTTGGACCCTGGCTCTGTGAGTCTCCTCTCCTTATGGTGCCAACCCTGGGGCACAACCATCGTGGAGTCAGTCAGCAGGGACGGAATGAGGCAGAGCAGAAGCTAGCTGAGGTTAGATGGGGCTGCGCTATTAGCCTGGGGGAGACTCCAGCAGTCAGAAGGGAAGGGGATGGGGAATGGTTGGAAGACTGAGAAATATAAAGTCATTGATACTGTGGAGAACTGGAAGTCCAGTTCTTTATTGTGGTGAAAACTGAGGCATGAATGGCCTTAGGATTTATGGGGCCCAGGGCAAAGATAAAATGCGGGGGTCCTGGTGGCTCCTCCCCCTTGGGGGCAACCTCTGCAGTGTCCTGAAGGGAGTCATGTTTGAGTTCCCACTGAGAGGGAATGGTGCCCCCAAAACCTGTTCCGGTGAAAATAAGAGGCCACTGTGGAGCCTTCAGAAAGAGCTGGGCCCGGGGCAGCCACCCCAGGTTGCCCTGAGGTAGAGGCCAGCCCTGAAGTTAGGCACCGAGCCAGGGAAGCGCTACAAGGCTGGACTGACCTACTTACGGACGGGTACAACTCTTGGCAGAATAGGGACCATATTTTGTCATTGGATCTTAACTTCTGTCTGTGTTTGTACTACAATCTCTTCCTGATCTGGTGGAAGATTGATAAACAGTCACCACGGCCATATTTGCCCATTTGATTAAGTGACATCAAATTAATTCTGTGGATATTAAGTGCAGTGCAGTGTTGCATCTCCTGTCTCATAATGATAGCTCCTATAGCTATCACAGAGACATTTTTAGCAGCCAATCAATACCCAATTACCAAGTCAGGCACCCAATTACCCCAAATACTGGATATTGCCCTTACCGATTTTCCATTTGATCGACCGATTTCCATTTTACTGATTGATTCCTACTTGCTGTTTTCCTTTTTCATGACCATTTTCCTACCTGGGTACATGGTAAAAAGAAAATTGGGGCAGAGCAGACTAAAGCTCAACCCCCATAAGACGGAGGTGATGGTGGTGGGGAGAGCGAGGGAGGTGTCCGCCCCCCTGGTTGGGGGGTGTGCACCCTCCCGTAGCTCGGCAGGATCGGAGTCTGGGGGTGATTTTGGACGCAGATCTCCGCCTTGAGCAGCAGGTGGAGGCAATGGCGAAGGCTGCCTTCCGCCAGTTGTATCTGGTGCGGAGGCTGCGTCCGTTTGTCTCTGGCCCAGACCTGGCCTCCCTCATCCATGCCTTCGTCACCTCGAGGCTGGACTACTGCAATGCGCTCTACGTGGGGCTGCCCTTGTTCCTGGTTCAGAGGCTGCAGCTAGTGCAGAATGCAGTGGCCCACCTCCTGTCGGGGACGGACCGTCGGGAGCATATAACACCTGTGCTCCAGACTCTGCACTGGCTGCCGATACTGTGCCGAGCCAGGTTCAAGGTATTGGTGTTAATATACAAGGCCCTATACGGTCTGGGCCCCTCATACCTCAGAGACCGCCTCGCCCTCCGCGTCCCAGAGTGGCTCCTTCGATCTGCCAGGGGTGCCCTCTTGGAGGTCCGCCGTGTTAAGCGGGGGCCACAATGGAGAGGGCATTCTCGGTGCCGGGTCGCGCCTTTGGAACTCCCTCCTGGAGGACGCTCGCTTGGCCCCAAGCCTTTTGACATTTTGGTGAATTTGTAAGACCTGGCTGTTTGCCCAGGCCTTTGGGAAGTGGGGGGGCTAGGGTTTTATTTATCTTCCCACCCACCCTTATTTATTATTATTCCAGACTGTTTTACTGTAATGTTTTTATATATATAAATTGTTTTTATTATGAACTTGTTAGCCGCCCCGAGCTGTTCGCAGGAGCGGGGGGATACAAATTGAAAAAATAAAAAATTTGGAATCAGAAATGGTATTCTGGTAAATTGGACAACCTGTCACATACCAATTAGGGCCTGATGTTACTGGGTTGAGTCGGATACTGGAATTCCAATAGGTAATCCCATTTTTGCAGGTACTCATTTCAGCCCTAACTTTGAGGTACCCAAACCTACAAAACTATTATTGTGTGTGTCTTCGCAGCTGTCCGAGGTTGCATAATCATATGCAAATTGAAAAATGAGTTCATTTCAGAAATCCAAGAAGTTGATAACCATAGATATATTTATACAGACTCCACTACAAAGGTAAAAATAATCAACTCAGAGCCCCTGAGTAAGATTATACCATAGATAAATTCATACACAAAATAAACCTTTCCATGATTCAAAATAAAACTCTTGTTCTGGTCTTCCAAGGCCTAGTATGTTCTATCTAGTAAAACCAGCTCTAGGCTTATCAGAAATGCTGAGAGACTAAAAGCCATGCTTGAGTGAGAATGAACATGTGCCAACTAGGTTATCAGCTGAATATCGACATTGGTAATTAAGCTCACTGGCAAAGACCCATTGCTGACAGACAAATCTCCAGAGGGTCTGGCAAGTCAGCTCTGATTATTTACACTTAACAAAACCCCAGTGAGCCCGAAAGTTTAGGAAACATCCTGGTTTTGGTCTGGGCAGGATTGTGAAATATCTTTTTATATCACTCTATCTTCTCCAAATCTAACTAAGGCCTGCCCAACAAAATCACTGAGAACTAGGGATGTGTGAACAGAATGCGGTTCAGATGTTTGGTTGTTCGGTTTGAAACCCGAGTTCAGGTTCGGTTGTTCAGTTCGGCAGACTTCAAATCGGCTGAACTTGACTGAACATTCGAAAATAGCACTATTGATACAGATACTGAATTCGAAGATTTTTTTTTGGTATTGGTATCATTTGACCCTGAAACAACCCCTGGTCTCTACCCCTGGTGCCAGGAAGTCTGCTCCTCAGCTACTTCCCCCTTCAAATCATTTTTTCCCCACCCAAAGTCACGTTTTTCCTGCCCCCGAACTCATCCAAACTCACCTGAACATGACCAAATTGTTTGGCCGTTTTCGAGTTCGGTTCGGGCATTCAGTTTGGACATCCATAACAGACCGCTCAGTTCGAAATCCAAACATCCGAATGACATTCGCACATCCCTACTGAGAACTTTTTAAGACCACAGGCAGCTGCTACACCAGTTGTGGATGTAGTCATGTGTGAGAAGCTGTAGCTACTGGCATTTTATCCTTCCCCAGTTTCACTATGAAATGAATCATCATTTTCATATCTGTGAATATTATTCCCATTTTCATATTGTCATCAAACTCTATTTAGCAAAAGTGGGCAAAATTATGGAAAAGTCTTGTCTGATGTTCTTCCATACTGTTCTCCTGGGGGGAAATAGGAGCAGCGAGGACTTCTCCTTCTTCTGTTTCTATAGGTACTTGACCACTTTTGAAATAAAAAGGACAAAAGTGATTTATTGGCCTATGACTAAGTGACAGTCAAGTGACTAAAAGGTCAAAAGTGACCTGTTGGCCTATGGCCAAATAATACCACTTCCCTGAACAATTTCAGCTTCTGCTGTTGCTGGCAAATTCAGTTGTTGGTGCTCAACTGAATTATTTTCCCACAGAAAGGCCCTGAGTGTTATCCATATGCTGCCAGATGTTAGATTATTTATTTAAACGTATGATCCAACCCTGTCCCAAGGACTTAAGGCTGGTTTACAGCACATAAAAGCATAAATAGATATAAATAAATAAAACCAATTAAAAATCCCTTACCATAAACCTCCCCAAATCTCCATCCTTGCTTGCCAAATCCCCAGCCCATTAAAAAAAGACTTCAGGGACAGTGGCAAAGATTAGAGGACAGACTGAAGAACTTCCTGGCCACAAAGATGCTAAAAAAATGGGGCCGACCCAATGACCTGAGGATCCTGCATGCCCCTGCATTCACGTACGTCCTCGCAGGAACCTCGTGCACCTCTATCACAGGAACAGTGGGTTGCACGTAAACTATGCAGATAGATGTACGGGCAGAGGAGTGCCCAGAATCTGTGGGCCATGGGATCAGCCCCATCAACATAATTAACAGGTGCCAGGAAGAGAAGAAGGTGCTCACTGATGAGACAACGCATAGCCAAACTGGCTCCAACAAGGGTTATAAAGAAGCTCACACGCAGGCCAATGAGGTGGGTGGAGAAGAGACTGGATCAGTGCTGAAACTCATTCTCATTTTTCAATAATTGCATTTCTCATTTTGTTCTGGAAAACGAGAATGAACCGAGAAATGGGATGGATTCTTGTCGATAACAAGAGAAAATATCATAAAAATAAAAGGTACTCACTGTGGGGTTGCCGACGTCCAGTCCGGTCGGTGGCTGCTCGCTGCTCCCTGACTCCACCTGAATTCTGAAGAGACCTGAGCTTTCTTTCTTCCTCCCTGGTCAGACTGCACTCTGCAGAACTTAGCTGGGACCCAACTGTCGATTCTTCAGTGGGGAGGGGAACAGAGAAGCTTCTTCCCCAGCTGTATGCAACACTCTAATCAGTCCCCATTCCCAGGGGGACGGATAGTAGGCCAGCACACAGCTCAGCCCTGAGCAGTACCCCGGGAAATAGGGACCAATTAGAGTTTCACACAACTGGGACTGAGATCTCACGGTTCTTGACCTCCTGAGTTTTCTCACAAGAAAAAAAAATCTCTTCTTGTTCAGCCCTAGTCATGACACTTAGGGTGAAAACAGACATGACGCTAACCACCCTTTAACCACCCTTGGTGGTCATTGATGCATATTTCAGGGCTGCATAGGGCACCAATACTGCCCTGAAACATGCATAAATAACCCCCAAGGGTGGTTAGCATCATGTCTGTTTTCACCCTTAGTCAGGGGGTTGGAATCTTCCCCAGCAACCACTTTGAAAATTAGTAGTAAGTTGGGGGTGGAGGTGCATAAGGGATATGTTCAGGAAAAGGAGGGCCAGTTCATGGATCTGTACCGTGGATATATCTCCCCTATCCTTGCATTGCATTCATGCCCACATCTGTGCTCCGGAGTCTTTTCCCCTGAGCTCAGCTTTTCAGTGCTTTGGTGTAGGAAATGGATCCAGGGGTCAGATCCAGGAACTGGAAAGGAGCCAAATAAAAATTGTATGGACTTACTTTGAGCAAAACCTGGTGCTATAGAAATACTTTAAATAATAATAATAACAATACATTTCTCATTACTACAGCATGCTCACCTGGAAGGCCTCCCCTAAGCGCCTTCGTCCCTTCTCACTTGCTGCCCCCCATGCCTGGAACTCCCCCCCTGTCCACATCCGCCTTGCCCCCTCCCTTCATACCTTCAAATCTCTCCTTAAAACTCACCTCTTTCGCTCTGCTCTGTCTGACTCTTTATCCTGCTGAGCCACTATTTCCTATACCTACGGTCTGTTTACCCTTATCCTTGCAACATGGACCTGCCTGCTGTCATTCTCATCGTAACCAAGCCAAGTACGTGCACTTGAGACCTCGCATCTTCATGAATGTTAGACCCCTTGTCTCTCCCTCTGTTCCCCTTCCTAAGTCTCTCCCCCAGCTCCTGTCTCTCAGATTGTAAGCCCTAGGGGCAGGGACCGTGTCTATTTTATTAATTTGTAAAGTGCCAGGTACACTGCTTGCGCTATATAAATGTTTGTTAATAATAATAATAATAATAATAAGGTCTCATGACACTGGCACGATGATACCCCTTGGATGCATCAGAAAGACCTGCAGATGCCGTCCTCATTACCCACACCCTGATATGGATGGGTCAGCCTGCGTTATTGAGATCAAACTGCAATAAATCTGTATTCATGGCAAAAAACTGACAACCCCAAGCTGTATGGAAATCCTGGCTGCATTTCTAGGGTCTCTAATAACAATCTCAAGCCTCTCAGAAAGCCACAAACCTTCATGTGAAACTGGTTTTCCTTAGGCACATCTGACTTCCATGCCAATGCAGTTATTAGCTAGCCCGTAGCAGCTACCATGTAATTAGTGCCAGGTAGGAATGTTAAGGAGTTTAATTAGGTTTATGTTCAGTCATAATGAATATCTGATTCCTCCCAGTCCCCCCTCCAGAGCTCCTTTGCAATTGTAACATGAGATTAGCAAAGACATCCCGCTTTGACAGTTATACTGGCTGGCAGAGCTCTTCCACAATGAGGGGCACGGGTGCAATAGAGATGTTCATTCCTCTACTTTCATTCTGCTGCTTCCACCGGCACTTTCCGACATGCTGTCACAGTGCGAAAGTAGCGGAATAATGTTTCTTCCGACACTTTCTGACATTATTCCTACACTTTCTGATAATTCTGATGTTGCAAAGCAAAGGACACTAAATTAGCAGAATGACGGTGGAAAAGCTGCAGAAAATCATGGACAATTCCGAAATGGCGGGATGAAATATCAGCACAGAAAAAGTAGTTGCTGCTTCAGCCCTACCTGGACGTTCAGCCTCTGGATTCCCCTGGGATTTGGAGTTTTCTTGTCCTCTCCTGGAGACTTGCCACTTTGATCTTTCAGACCAACTTAATAAAGACCCTGTGAACCTGGTACCAATAAAGTTAAGGCAAGCATCGCTGAGGCGCTGGTCCATTATAGACGTGCTCCTGCACGGATGTTGTGACGTTGCTCTGCCGCATGCGATTTTAATTACCCATCTCCAACAGCTGTGACCATCTCATCCTACAAAAGGTCCCCAAAGTATAACAATTGACTGTAGGGTTGACACAGTGTTTGGGGATATTTTTGTACAAGGTTTGATTCAAGACGGACACTTGAGGAGAGGGAGGAGGGCAAAAAAAATAGTGATTTCTTTGCAGACAATCTGGCTTTACTGCAATTCCATTAACCCAACTGTTTGTTTAGTTGCTGGTTGAGATAATCTCACGATTGGGGCTTTATGGTGTTCTGTCATGAGCTCAGCTTTGCTGGACAAGTGGGCATGAGAAACAGATGCAAGAATTTAGACCAAACTCCTGTTACACAATACAAAGACAGGCATTGATTTCCTAGAGAGTCAGACTGGGAGTCTGATTTTAAAAACTATAAGTAGTACCTATGGGATGGGGCGTTCAATTGGATCATTATTGATGCACGCATAAGGTATGCAAGGTATTGCATGACTGCATTATTGATGAGAGCCAAAACAAATAGTAGATTATATATTTGTGGATATTATTAATACTTATCATTTATATTATTAATGATTATGATTACAAGCATTTATATATAGTGCCAGAAATGTACCTGGTGCTTTACAGAGAATAAAATAGACACGATCCCTGCCCTAGAGCTTACAATCTAAAGACAGGGGGAAGGGAGACAGAGAAGGGGAAACAGAGGGAGAGCCAAGGGATGCAACATTCACAAGGATGCAAGAGCTCAGATACATGATCTTGACTTGGCTACAGTAAAGAGGAGTTTGCAGCTAACAGGTGGGGGATAATCCTGGGTGGGAATGATTAGCAGGAGTTAGGAAGAGCGAAGCGGAAGAGGTGGGTTTTGAGGAGGGACTTGAAGGTGTGGAGGGCGGGGGCCAGGCAGATGAGGGCAGGGAGGAAGTTCCAGGCATTCAGGGCAGTGAGGGAGAAGGGATAAATAAATAAATAAATGAGAGTTACAAAGAGTTACAAAGTGGGTGGAAGCCACGTCCACTCCTGGCTGTGTATAACAGAGGAACCGGAAGAGAGAAGGCAGAAGCTCCCTGGATGTTAGCAGAAGCTGCCTGGACATGGAAGAGAGCACTTCTCTGCTCCTGAATGGAAGGAGACTATGGAGCATTCTTTGATGCTGACCCGTGGAGCCTGACTACCTGTAGGAAGGAGAGTGAGTAGTCATCCGGAGGACCGTTACNGTCGAAGATGAAGCCCAAGCTTCGGGCTTGGGGAACAGGGAGGATGGAGACCCCGTGAATGGCAATTGACAGGGAAGAGGGAGAGGAAGGATTGGGAGGAAAGATAAGGAGTTCAGTTTTAGTCATGTTGAGTTTAAGTTGCCGTTGAGACATCCAGGCGGAGATATTGGAAAGAAAGTTGGTGAGACGAGCTTGGACAGAGGGGGAGAGGGAAGGAGTGGAGAGAGAGAGAGAGTTGAGTGTCGTCAGCGTATAAGTGGTATTGGAAACCATGGGAAGCAATGAGTTTGCCTAGGGACTGCGTGTAGATAGAGAAAAGGAGAGGGCCAAGGACAGAGCCTTGGGGAACCCCATCTGAGAGGGGCAGGGAGGAGGTGGGGGAGGAGTTAGGAAGAGAAACATTGAAGGAGTGGTCAGAAAGTAGGAGGAGGACCAGTCAAGGACAGAGTCCCAGAATCCCAGGGAGTGTAGCGATTCAAGCAGGAGCGAGTGGTGAACAGTATCGATGGCAGCAGAGAGATCAAGGAGGACAAGAATAGAGTAGAGGCGGTTGGATTTAGCCACCAGAAGATCGTTGGTGATCTTAGCAAGTGGTTTCAGTGGAGTGAAGGGGTGGAAGCAAGATTTATATAGCACGTTCAGCATTCAAAGGGCTGTACAATACTTCTCCAAAGTGACAGAGACTGGCCACTGTCAGAGACAGGATGCTGGACTCAATGGACCATCGGTTTGACCCAGTAGGGCACTTCTTATGATCAAAAACCCCACAATCCTGTATAATAATTTTCTGGATATAAAAACCTACCTTGCTCCAGAGGCAACGTGTGTCTGTTGCAAGTAGGATGCCAGTCTCCTTGACCCCCCTCCCATGATCTTGGAACCTCACCCTTTGCCCTGGGAAGCCTGCAGCCTGATGCTCAGAGGGGTGTAGAACTTGGAGGGCTCAGTGGGGTGGTGTCAGCATTCGGCCTTTGATATCACCTCATGGAGCTGCAGGATGGGACTGCCACGAGAGCCACTGACTTCCCAGGTGGGTCTCACACCACCATTCCAATGATCACAACAACCGGGCAATGGTTCCTTCTTGAAGCCACCATGCCTTTGGGGAAGGATCTGCTACTCTTGTGGATGTGAGGCTGTCATTGGTAAAAAAAAAATATCTCAGGGGCACATGCCGTCTTGCGACAGAGCTGAGCTATATATGGGTGCTGGCCCTTTAAGAGTTGCTGCTTTAGCAGGAGGGGCAGGGTATAAATCTATTAAATAAATAAATAAATAAATAAATAAATGAGAGTTACAAAGAGTTACAAAGTGGGTGGAAGCCACGTCCACTCCTGGCTGTGTATAACAGAGGAACCGGAAGAGAGAAGGCAGAAGCTCCCTGGATGTTAGCAGAAGCTGCCTGGACATGGAAGAGAGCACTTCTCTGCTCCTGAATGGAAGGAGACTATGGAGCATTCTTTGATGCTGACCCGTGGAGCCTGACTACCTGTAGGAAGGAGAGTGAGTAGTCAGCCGGAGGACCGTTACCTGGTCAGGCTGTGGTTCATTGGGATAGAGACTTACGTATGGCAATGGACTCTGTTATAGGACAATAAACTGTATTGAGTTATGACCCTAAGAGGGTGTGTTTGGGACCAATCCTGTGAATACTTACACATGGCGAGGCAATCCCCTGATATTACACCCCTCCACATATTCGGACTGGTTTGGAATAACTACTCTATTTTTGCAGAACAAACAGATTTTTTTTTTCCCCCAATAGGAATCCCGACCGAAATTCCCCACCTCCCCCCAAAAAGCCTATCTTCACATTTGCAAAATGGCCACCGTCCATATCCAAAATGGTGTCATTTGGAATATGTGCACATGATGAGCAAATTGGCCTGGCAGCCATTTTGTGCTTGTGCAGACGTTTTGGACTGTGGTTTTTTTAATCATTATTTTGTCAATTCTGAAAGAAACCGGAACTGAGTTCCAGTCGGAACCGACAAAATGCCCAATTCTAATCAGAAATTGGAAAGGGCAGAATTTTTGATTGAACCCTGCCACATGTCACCTGTGTCTTACTGTAACACAACGTTTCCCCGACACACTCCACCATCGACTTTAAGCACTTTGGAAGAAGTAAATGGGGAGTCTGCAAATGAATAACTTCCAGTGAACTCCAGCCTCTCCATGTACAAACATCTGATGTGGGAATTAATCCAGTAATCCACTTTAACAGTTGGAAGCTCTCTGTTTGATAGCAGCAGAGCAGCAGACCTTAATACAAATGAAAAGAGAAAGAGAAGAAAACAAAGACTGGGGTTGGTGGGAGAAGAAAGCTCTATGATGGAGGGGTCAGGAGCAGAGCTAGGTTGGAATGGGTCCAGGTGCAAGAAATGGACCCCCCCCCAGTCACCATCCTCTCCCAATCTCACCCCCACTCACTGTGCCTAAGTTCTGGAGGCTGCAATGCACCGCCTGTCTTGTGCCGCTGCTGCTGGTGATGGCTCCATCTTGGGCCGCCTCTCGGGTGGGTCCCACGCACACCGCATTCTGCAGACACATCCGCTTACACTCAGCTCAGTCTCCACCCAGCCACACAGGAACAGAACATCTTAGGCCCTGAGGGCTCCCTGACCCCAGACTGGGTGCTAGGACAAATGTCCATCCTCTCTCTAGGATAGCTACATATGCCCCTGGGAGGGGCAGAACAGACAGAGTTTGCTGGCTTCAGGAAATAATTGTTTGAACATTTATTTTCTGTGGGAAGGATACAATTGTGTTTGGCTAAAAATGGATAGCCAAAAAAACAAACAAACCCTATCTGTGGTTAATATCCAGGATTTCAGATAGCTTGGAAGTGAATTGGTAACTATCCAGTAAGTGTGAACTTTAACCACCAAAATGGAATACCGGATATTACCATTTACCTTATTACCATTTACCGAATTACCATTTTATGCATTAACACATAACTAATGGGGGGGGGCACATCTGCAATGTTTTCTATTAGTTACAAAAACTAATGGAGCCCCATTCGTGTCCGTAACAAATGCTGCGAAAATGGAGGAATAAGAAAATGACTGTCGTTTGCTTCATCTGATTTTGTTTTAAAATAAAAATATTAAAAATGAAACAAAACAAACGGTGGGTGGATGCTGCTTGACTAATGGGCCGCTCCACCTTCACATGGACAGTCAGGTTACTGGGTGGCCGTGCGTGCGGGGTAGCATCTCATTTAAAAACACTCATTGTCACGGAAGATAGAACAAGAGAGAACAGGTTGAAATTGCAGCAAAGTAAATATTGGTAAGATATTAGGAAAAACTTCTGAACAGTTAGAATGATTGAGCAATGGAATAAGACCCCAAGTGAGATTGTGGAATTTCCCTCCTTGAACGTTTTCATTACCCAGTCAGACAAGCATCTGTCTGCAAATAACTAAGGAAGTCCTATTTAGAATGGGGGGAGGTGGGGGAGACTAAATGATCTTTGAGAACACTTCCAAGTCTACAATTCTATGAGTCCATGGTGGCATGTTTGCAGATGTCTTCAGTGGAGTCAAGATTTCCCTCAGAATTTGACACAAATTGAGAATTTCAAGACCCTCAGTTGCGGATTCTGAACCCATCTGAAACTGAAACATTCGGGATAAATATGCATAACAGACCCTAACTCTTTTACGTAATAGCCCACTAGAGGGTGCTTCTACTAGTAGGCCTAGCCTGTAAGATAATTTTTACAAATTTTGACTACGGCTCTTTCTTAGAGGGACTAGTTTGACAATGGAGATGTTTTAAACTCCAAATGCTGCAAAATGCCTTCTCTTTCGGGCCCCCATACAGCCAAGATCCCAGTACTCTTCTCTCAAAGAGTCTAATAAAAATGAAATTGGGCAATATTGCAAATAATTTTCTTTGTATAAAGGAGAAACATACTCCCCCGTATTTCTCAGCAATAAGGTTTTTCACTAATGAAATCTGGTCTTCATAAGCTGACTAAGAGCAGAGTTTTGCCTAAAGGTGCTATTTGCTAACTGGTAATGTTGGGAAAAGATCGTGTTTAATCAGGCCTGGCGATTAAGCAGCGAGGTCTAATTTTGTATTATTTATGCTGTTTCTTTTCTAATAGATACCAACAGCCATTTAGCCTGCTCTTATGGGCCTTTTGTTATATTGCCGCTGGAAGGCTTGTAGACAGATCTTTAGGATTTAGACACCCCCTCTTGAGCAAACCAAAGTAGAGAGAGAAAAGAAAGTGAACTCAGATTTTCTCAGCTCACTCAGTGAAGCCGTACTCCCAACTAGAGCTAAAATGGGAACCTGATTTGGGTACTCATGAGTAAAACATGCATTTTCAGTTACCATTTCAGGTATCCGAATCTCTACCTGAATACCATTCGAGTAATCTATAAGGCTGCGTAGCAGGCACGTTGTTCATTTTTGTATCTATTTTCATTTACCAAAAAAAAAACCAGACTTTTTTAAAAAATGAAAACGTTTGTTTTTTGGTTTCGTTTGGTTGGTTTTTTTGGTCTGATTTTATTAAAAATAATAAAAATTAAAAATAAATCACGGTGCATGAGCAAAATGGCAGCCAGGGCCATTCTACGTATGTGTACAATTTCCCAAATTTGGGCACATACACAAAGTGGTCTGGCTGCCTTTTTCCAAAATGACTCCGATGCGGCTGACACCCTTTTGGGAAAGGACACAATGCAAATAATGGCCCCGGTGGCCAATTTCCCCATGCGATGTGATTTTTAAAATATATTTTTATTTTTTATTTTGATTGTTTTCATCCATTGTCGTTATTACCCCCATTTGTCATTTTTTGTTCTAATTACTAAAACAATAACAAACGGGCCATCATTTGCTTAGTAATTAAATAAAATGAAAACAATTGCACATCCCTAGTACAACCCCCCCTGCCCCCAAAACTGTAACTGTAACTGTTACCAGTTTTTGCATATCCAAAATTACGCTGAAAAAAAAAAATTCCCCCACCCCAAAGTTCCCAAAATCTGGGATGAAAGCAGCATGAAAACGATATTTCAGTGGTCTGGTAACAAAAACAGACCCTTTTTTCCATTGTTTTCATCTGTTGTTGTTACTTCCTTTTGTCATTTTCATGTTCTAATTACTAAAACGAATGGGCCATCATTTGTTTTAGTAATTAAATAAAATGAAATCAAATTGCACACCCCTTCCATTTTATATCCCTTCCAGTTATCCCCTCCATCCGTCAATTGAGTCAATCTATCACTTTCCACTGTGACCGTTCCTGCTGCCTTCAAACTTGCTGTGGTCACACCACTCCTCAAAAAACCTTCACTGGACCCTACTTGCCCTGCTAACTACCATCCCATCTCCCTCCTCTCCATTGCATCCAAACTGCTCAACTGTTCATGTTCGCTGTCTTGACTTTCTTGCAATTCAAGTCACTCTTGATCCATTCCAATCTGTCTACCACCCTCTGCATTCCATGGAGACAGCCCTTTTCAAAGTCTCCACTGACCTCTTCATGGCCAAGGCCCGAGACCATTATTCTATCCTCATCCTCTTTGACCTATCTGCTTCTTTGAACACCGTTGACCATCATCTGCTCCTTGACACTTTTTCCTGCTTCGGGTTTTGGGACTCTGTCCTATCTTGGTTCTCCTCTTACTTCTCCAACCACATATATAGTGTATCCTCCTCTACTGGGCTTCCACTATCAGTTGGTGTGCCCCATGGCTCAACCTGGGACCTCTTCTCTTCTCTCCCTACACTCACTCCCTTGGTGCTCTTATCTCCTCCTATGGCTTCCAGTACCATCTTTATACTTACAATTCTCACATCTACTTCTCACCACCATAACTCTCACCCAGAATCCAGTCCCAAATTTCAGCCTGCCTGTCTGACATCACTGCCTGCATGTCTCACCGCCACCTTCAACTTAACATGGCCAAGACAGAAGTTCTTATCTTTCCTCCTAAACCTACTTCTCCCTTCCCACGTCTCTCCATCTCTGTAGTGAACACTGTCATCCTCCCAGTCCCCTCAGCCTGCAACCTTGGGGTCATCTTTGATTGATTTCTCTTCTCTGCTCACATTCAAAACACTGCTAAAACTTGTCATTTCTTTCTCTATAATATTGCCAAAATCCATCCCTTCCTGTCTGAATACACTATTAAAACCCTAATCCATTCCCTCATCACATCCCACTTAGACTACTACAACCTGCTTCTCACCGGTTTCCCACTGAGCACATGGCCATTGCACCCCTAGACTAACGTGCTATCCTACGCTGGTAGCCCTTCCCATGGGCTGCCTCTTGAAAATTCTCTGAGGACACGGCTCAGACCAGTCACTTACCCACCCTGGGGCCATCGTAGGACAACATCTGGTGTCACAGGACCACATGTGTGGCTGAGTCCCAGACCATAGCGGGCCAAGGCGGTCCAGTGTCATGTTTGTTTTTACCCATACAGACATACATTCACACATATGCACAAACATATCTTGACTCACTCATGCCTATCATGGGGGCAGCAGCAACTCCAGCAGCAAGGGAAGAGGGAGTGGCTTATGTGACATCTATGCACAGGTGTTCTCATTGTGCGCGAATGAGGGTGGGTGTGGATAAGAGTAGGGCTGTAGCGAAATGTCGCAGCGGTAGCTATTTGCGCCGGAAACTGTTTCTGCAATTAGTGGTATGGCGTGGCAGAGGCTTTCATTCTGCTAGTTTCATTTCGCTACTTCCGCAGTTCCGCTAATTTCATTCCGCTACTTCCACAGGCTTCCCAAAATAGCGGAAACATGACATTTTCGCTACTTCCGCTATTCTGCCAGCGCCACAAAATAGTGGAACAGCAGTTTTCCGATACTTTCCGCAATTTTTCCGCAATTCCACAATTTGCAGAATGCCGGCGGAATTAGCGGAATGTTCACAGAAAAGCCACGGTGTGGCGCGGGCAATTCTGAAATGGTGGAATGGAATCGCGGCGCGGTAACAGCTGCTGCCGCATCAGTCCTAGGTAAGAGTAGCCGAGATGTGCAATCCGCCAAAGCAGCCATTTTGTGCATGCAATGATTTTATTTATTTTTTAATTTGGTTGGGATTCAAGTCAGAATTTATTTCTGATCAGAATTCTGATTGAACCCTGCCCCACAGCTATACTGTTTTCATGGAAATTTCCACAAAAAGGGAATAGCTATTTCAATTCAGGCCTACAAGTTGCTATTTGATTTTCTCTTCAGAACAGAAGAGGAGCAGCTTGACATCACTGCTGTTAGCCTCTCTATAAAACAATTTACTGAAGGTAGACTGTTTGGAAGCTGCATCTGGTGCAGAATGAGGTGGTCTGTCTTCTGGCATCAGTGGGATGCTGGGAGCACATTACACCGGGGCTCTAGAGTCCGCACTGACTGTCAGTACATTTCTGGGCTCGCCGCACAACTCAAGGTGCTGGTTTTGACCGATATAGCTCTAAATGTCTTGGATCCCAAAGATCTGAAAGACCATCTCTCCCATCATGTCTTCTTGCAATGTCTGAGGTCAGCTGGGAGCACTTTCTTACAGGTACGATGTGACCTCCAAGTTATTTTATAAAACAAGGGCACACAGAGAGGCGTTCTCTGTGGCTGCCTCACAACTATGGAAATCCCTTCCCTTGGAGGTTCATCTAAGGTCAAGCCTGCTCATCAAGCCTGTTCATCTTCCAGAGGCAATGGAAGACCTAATTTCACCAGGAATTTGGCAAGTGGGGTTAGGGTTGAGGTGTTTTTGTTTTGTTCTTTATGGTTTTATTTTGGTACTTTACTATTTGGGTTTATATTGTGTACAGCTATAGATGTTCCTATGTGTTGTACCCATCTCTGAGCTTTGAGGAAATGGGCAGGATAGAAGTGTATAAATAAATAAATAAGTTGGCCACGCAAATACCATATCCGAGTTATAATTATTATAATCTTTTAAATGCATGAGAGTTGGCCACTTACAAAAAACAAAACCCGCCACTGCACACAGAGAGCCTCGAGAGCAGGCCAAAGCCACAGCCCTGAGTACTGACTTGTATCATTTCAAATTTGGATCTGAGACCCATATAATTAAAGGCCCTAACTTTGTAATCCAATAAATCTAGATAAACAACTGCTCATTTCTCCACAGATAATTCCGTGAGCTTATCGCTGCCCAGCAGCCATATTTTAAAGGCCTGACACAAAATTACACACCAAAGCAGCTTACACTCTATCCTGTTGCTCTGACTGTACATAATCGGAAATCTGCTCTGTCTCTGACAAACACAGTTGTAGTCACACAGACAAACTCTCACCTGTTATTTTGCCCCAGACAAAAGTTTTTGCCTGTTCCTGCATACTGGTGTTTGTTCCATTCATCCTTCCCAAACTCTAACCCAGAGTGATTGCAATTATAAAGACGACATTTCCAAGCTGGAGGACTGGATGTAAAGTAATTAGGAGGCTAATTTGCCCATTTGTCACCTCTTTATGCCGGATGGTTATGCTCTAACGAAGTGCATCATACAAGCATTTCATTGTGATTTCATAAAACAATTATTTCTGTGATGGAGGCATTTGAGACTGTCAACAGGGAGTTTCTCAGAGGAGTGGAGGAGGAGCAGATATGGTAACAGACTTGACTGACATACAACACTTTATCTTGAGATGCATCTGAAAGAAATGTTTTGCTACAGGATAATTATTGTATAGTGTAAGGAATGTATCTGGCATTGTAAAATCAATAATTAGACACATGGTGCTGACCCTGGCTGGGGAATCCTAGACCACAACTCATTGCAATACCCCAGGCAAAAGTTGAGTACAGACTTGAGACTGGCTACTATTAGGGATGTGCAAACATGGTTCAGATGTTCGGAGTTCGGACCAAACTCAGTCTGTTCGGACGTCCGAACCAAACATCGAACCGAAAGTCCGAAGCGAACTCGAAAATGGCCAAACAGTTCGGTCATGTTCAGGTGAGTTTGGATGACTTTGGGCGGGAAAAACGTGACTTGAAGGGGGAGGCAGCTGAGGAGCAAACTTCCTGGCACCAGGGGTGGAGACCAGGGGTTTTTGCAGGACCAAATGATACCGATACTGGAAAAAAATCTTCAAGTTTGGTATTGGTATTGATAGTGCTATAGTATTTTTGAATGTTCGGCTGAACCAAACTCCGCTGAACCAAACAACCAAACCCCAATTGAGGGTTTCAAACTGAACGACCAAACGTCCGAACATCCCTAGCTACTATCATTGATTGAGGAGGTGTGCAGCTCTACCGGGCAGGCTGAGGGACTGGTTGGAGAGTAGAATCCAGAATTTAAGATGAGAAGCTGGCTAGATGAGGCCAGAATATAGGTGAGTGCCAATGCAAGGTGCTGAGCACACAAGATAAACAGAGGCTTGACTGGAACCCAAGGGAGGGGAAGGTTCTCATCTCTGGTGAGAGTACGTTGAGATAGATATTAAGACCGTGTTGATGGGGGAGACAGAGAATTTGGAGATGACCACTGTAACTAAACAGGCATATGGTGAAACAAGTGGTGTTTGATGGCAATTTTTGGAACTATGGGACACAATGAAACTAACTGGCAGCAGATTTAAAACAAATAAAAGGAATTATTTTTTTTCAATCAACGCACTATTAACTTGTGGAATTTGTTGCCAGAGGAGGCAACTAAGGCTGGTAGTATAGCTGGGTTTTAAAAAGGACTGGATATAAGTTCTTGGTGGGTAGGTCTAGTAATGGCTATTAGGGATGTTCATTACGCATTTGGATCAAGAAATGGGCCGTTATGGATTGACCCGAACCAATCTGAACTCCATCCATGCAAATTACGTATCCGGAGTTAGAGATCTCCACCCCCACTCCCCAGGTGCCCCAGCATGTACTTACCAGATTTGGAGGGCTTGATTGATGCTCCACCAACTAACCGCTGCTGCTGCGGGGGGCCTCCCGGCAGGCTCCCTTACCATAGTGTGCTGCCGAGCTTCCTGCTCCACATTGCACATGTGCAAAATGGGTGCCGGCCCGAGACTGTTTTGGGCATTCACAAAATGGCTGTCACCCTTAACCAAAACAGCGGTGGCCAAAATGATGATGTTGCCATTTTAGTTAAGCAGTCAGTCATTTTACACATGCGTAAAATGTCCCCTTGCAGAACATGCACAAATGCCCACTGCCCTTAACATTTTGGCCACCACCATTTTGGTTATGGGCAGAGGCCATTTTGCTCTGACGGCCATTTTGCACATGCGTGCTGTGGAGCAGGGAGCTTGGCAGTGCACTGTGGCAAGGGAAACTGCCAGGAGGCCCCCCACAGCAGTGGTGGGCCAGCAGAGCTTCAATCAAGTCCTCCGAGGTCGGTAAGTACATGCCAGGACCCCAGGAGGTGGGGATGGTGGAAAAAAGGCCCCGGGGGTGGGGGTGAGAGTGGAGGAGGTTGGATTCAGACTCTGACCAATTTCCCATTGATTTCAATGGGTTCCGAATCCAAACCATAACAGATCCAAATCCATAACAGATTGGAACCCATAATTTGATCCAAATGCTCATCCCTAAAGGCTCTTAGCCAAGTTGCTTTGGGGAATATAATCTCTGACTGTCAGGAGCTGGGAGTGAACAACAGGGAATGGATGACCTGTTGGGTACTTCTTCCAAGTGACTGAGATTGGCCACTAGTGTCGGAGACAGAATGCTGGGCTCGATGGACCATAGGTCTGACCCAGTATGGCACTTCTTATGTTTTTATGTTCTTTTTTTATAGGGATGGGAGAACAGAATGGAGTTTGGAAATTCGGTTCGGTTCAGTTCAGTTTGAAATTCGAGTTCGGAAATTCAGTTCGGTTCACTTCGGTTTGAAATTCGAGTTCGGTTCAGAAGTTCGGTTCGGTCGACTGAACAGACTGAGTTCGGTCGAATTCGGAACTTCCAAACCAAGTCTCGGCCATTCAAAACCAGGTTTTTTGGTGTGTGTTGCCTCTAGGGATGAGCGAACAGAGCGGAGTTCGGAAATTCGGTTCGGTTTGGTTTGAAATTTGAGTTCAGTTCGGAAGTTCAGTTCGGTCGACCGAACAGAACAAGTTCGGTCCGAACTCCGAACTTCTGAACCACGTTCGCCCATTCCTATTTTTTTAAACCAGTTACGGTATTGGCCTTCATAACATCTTCTGGCAATGAGCTGACTGTGATGAGTGACACAAGTTGACTGCATGTCAAGTGAAGCGCTTGCTTTGATTTGTTTGGAATTTTCTGCTAGTTAATTTCACAGGGTGTCCCCTGGTTCTAGCACTTTGAGAACGTGGGCTTTGAAGATGGCTCTTTCAGTAGGCGCATTGATGAAACTGTCTAATGGCCCAGGAGTGGAAAAGCAGGAATACACTGGCATGTATTAGGCAAGCTATGCTATACCTCCTCTGCCCAAACTATACCTGGCCCTAGCAGGCACAGCTGTCTTATTTTCATGAATATATTACCTGGTCCCCTGCTGATGCAAAGAAATGAAGGGAAAAAAGAGCCCTTTCAAATGCACGGAGAACTCAATTACCCATTTGTTTTGTATTTCAGAGCTAATAACACAGTAACTAGTATTGAGGCATCTCTTGGGTCCCATCACCACCAGAGAGAGAATTTCTTAATGTAAAATGCAGTTCCCAAATCGAGACACAGAGGTGTGCATTACCTGCTTTACTGGGCCCAGTTTAGCTTTTAATTCGATCCACAGCTGGCAGATTTATTTCTCCTGAGAGATGAAACAGGTTACTGTGTGGAGTAGAGCTGAAAAGAATATTCAATGCAGCCAACGCAATATGTTAGCCAACTAACTTGGCCGCTTGGTTCTGATGGAACAGATACAAACCACTGTTTATATTGCTGTGTTTGGATATCCACTAGAGCAACTGGAAAAACATGTATATCCATTGAATTTCTGGTACTCAGCCGGACAGGATAACATTGGGTACTGATTGGTACTAAATATGTGCTCAATGGGCTACATGATGTACTGATTTGCCATTTTTCATCCCAGTTTTCTGACTTCTGGTATCAATTTCCCGACTTCCAGTACCACAACTTCCGGTACTGATTTTCTGACATTCAATACCTATTTTTCAACTTCAATACCTATTACTTTATCAATTTATCAATTACTGCTGATCAGTAAGGGTGGGAATTTCAGTTCCCCCGGTATCCGATACTGCCGGTATTTTGCTGTACCGGAAGTATCGGATTAATCTGGTAATTAGTATCGGATTAATCTGGTAATTAGGGGTACTGATTCCGGTTCCCCATGCCAGATTTTTTTACATTGCGGTCATTAAATTAATGGCTGCAATGTAAAAGAAACAAACAAATGAAAAAACCACTTTCCCTCCCCCATCCACGCTGTGCGGGTGGAAGGGGGGACACCCCCCACCCACCCTGGATTTTGTTTAAATTTTCTTTTACCCAAAGTCCCTGTTAGTGTGGGCTCCGGACCGTTGCCGTTCTGGACCCTACACCAGCAGGTACTAGGGTGATCCCTGGGGTGGGGTGGTTTAACCCCCCCCACCCCAGGGATCACCCTACCCCCCCACCCAGGGATCGCCTACCCGGAAGTTCCCCGGAAGGCCTAGTAAAGCGCTGAAGCCAGCCAGCACTGAAGCCGCTGGACCACCATGCTTCAGCCGCCGCCGCCTGGAGCGCAAAAGGTCCGGGTTTAACAACCCCCACCCCAGGGATCACCCTACACCCCCACCCCAGGGATCACCTTAGTATCTGCTGGTGCGGGGTTCAGGTTGCCGCCGCTGGTACGGCGGTGGCCTGGAGCCCGCACTAGCAGGGACTTCGGGTAAAAAAATTTTTAAACAAAATCCAGGCTGGGCAGGGTGGGGTGGGGGTGTTCCCCCCTTCCACCCACACAGCCTGGGAGGGGGAGGGGGGAGGTATTGTTTTTTCCCCCCATTGATTTCAATGGGGACAGTTCCCCATTGAAATCAATGTAAAAATACCGATACCGGTATACCGGTTCTAATCCGGTAAACTGTTTTTTGGGAAACCGGTATCCGGTAAAACCGGTATCCAGTTTTTTGACTGAAGTCCACCCCTACTGATCAGTAAAACAGTAAATTGGTAAATTGGTAATGGTAATACCTGGTATTTGGGGGTAATCAGGAGCCCAACTGAGTATTTGGGTACCTATCGGCATTCAGCACCTGATAGACTTCTTGAAAATGTGGGATTTCTGCCCACGTGCTTTGGTTTTGTACTGAACATTTCTGCAATGTCTAGGCGCACAGATTGCACATGCCTTGTTTTGGGGTGGAGTGGGCCCATGTCTTAAGATGTCACTGGGGCTGATCCCATGCTCACCATGTGCAACCGCAAGCATGCATGTGCGCACAAACACGGTTTCCACATGCGTTATTGGCCCTGCGCCAGGGCTGTGCATGCACCCACATGTGCTCTGCTCGGTGTTGTCCAGAGCATGGGATCAGCCCAACTGATCACAACCCATTGGCATATTTCTCAGCAAAGAGAGTACTAAGCCAGTGAAGCTTGTGGGAAGTTTATTTGCATTTCAATGGGACAAGAGCTGAAACGGGTACTAAATTTGGTGCCTTCTTCTAATACCTACATTTTCAGGAACTGCATTGGGTACATGAAGGGTTACCTGAGTACTGATCGGTAACCTGGAGACCCCAAAAATTGGTGACTTCTGTTACCAATTTTTCAATTTTCAAATTACTGATCTGTATATCAGGTTTGAAAACCCCAAAATCGGGACAGACATTTAAGAACCCAAAACAAAACAAAAATAGAGGTTGACTTTCTGGGACTGAAAGTTGACTTTCCAGGACAGAAAATTAAAAAAATAGCATCGGAAGTCAATAAATCTTGACGGCAGATAAAAAATTGGTTCTGGAAGTCAACATCCCAGGACTGGAAGTCAACATTTTGGGACATCGCATACCTGAATTGGATTGCAATCAGGTACTGATCAGTACCATTTTTTCAGGTCGATTTGGATACCAGAAATGCATTAAGTATACCAAGCTTTGCAGGTACTTGTTTCAGCTCTAAATGGACTCATCATATGCTCAGTGATAAGAAGTTAAAGTACCCTACCTTTCATCTTGTGCATTCTTACATGAACTAGGGATGGGCGAACGCGGTTTGGAAGTTCAAAGTTCAGTCCGAACTCAACTGTTCGGACGACCGAACCCGAACCTGAATCTGGGCACGAACTGGCCAAACCGAACTAGATTCCGAACGTCGAAATGATCGAACAGTTTGGTCAGTTCGGATCGCGTTCGGGTGAGTTCAGGTGGCAAAAACGTGTCACTGGAAGGCAAAACGTGATAAGGAGGGGGAGTCAGCTAAGGAGCAGACTTCCAGGCACCAGGGGTGGAGAGGCTTGGAGTAGCAGCCAGCCTGCCCAATCACCATCCCTTTTCGCCTCAGACCACTGGCTTCGCAGTCTGCGATTGGCCACTGGCCAGGCTGCATGGAGCCAATGGGGCTCGCGGTGAGGCGNCTTCCCAACACCTTCTGAGCTAGTCACTGATCCTGAACAGCAGGCATTTCAGAAGACTCCCTCTCTCCCAGCAGATTTTGTTCTTTCCTATTCCTAATCCATTGCCATCCTCCTCCTATTTCACCCAACCCATTTACCTCCATATTATCATTTATTTAGATTATATTAGATAGATTTAGGTGTTATTTTTTGTTTTTACCCCTCCCTGTGTTCCCTCTGTTCAATCTTCCTTCCTCCCACCCCCCTCCATTGAATCCTTTCCCTCTCTCTCATATTCCATCCCTGATTCCCTTCCCCTTATTTAAGTTTTGGATTTATTTAGAGTAGGATTATTATTAGATTGATTTTCATTTCAGTTTTGTACCCCTCCCTGTGTTCTTTGTGTTTCCCCTGTGTAATATTGTATATATAGATAGATAGTTATTAGATAGATAGTTACTAGATAGCAGACCTCGTTCCGGCCGGGTATGCTGTGCAGCACTAGCCCCGCACGGGGGACCTGGGGGGAGGTGTAGCTATTGTTTTTAGAGAGGATTGGCCAGTTAGGAGATATCCGGTCCAGGAGATTTCAGGATTGGAACCAGGATTTCCAGATGTGAGGTCAATTAATTGGCTAAAATGACTAAAAATGACTCATTTTTCGATTTTCCTTTTATCATTTAGTAAATGGGGAGAGAGAACCGAAAAATCGGGACTGGAAGTTGATATTCCAGGACATTCTGGGACATTGGGTAACTGAATTGGGTCAAAATCATGCTCTAGATAGAGGACACGCGCACAATGAGTACGTATACCGGCTGCAGTCCCAAACCCCCGCCGTACCGGATCTGCGCGGCACAATGCATCCACAATGGACGTGTGAGCGGGTTGCATGCACATGCACCTGTGCGCGTTGTGCACGGGGGCATGGGATTGGCTCTACTCTGTGAGCATGTCGCAGGTGTGTGATACGGAATGGATGTGCCCGGTCAAAGCTCGGATGTCTGAAAGTAGAAGTAGAAAAGTCAAATAATATCCCTTGTAGGGAAGCCATTCCACTATTCAAAATGAGGGTGCTCCATGGATTTATAATCATAGTATCATTATAATATTGTTGTAACGGGGCATGTGGGCCCAGGGTAAGTCTTCTGGGGATCTGCACCCAACTGAGACCAGCCACAAAGGATCCTATCAAAATCCTTGGTTCACTCAGTTCCATCCATCTATATAATCCCGGAACAATCCTCCCAGTAGCCAGACAGCCCCACATACGTACAGTAAGTCCAAATGGCCAGGCACCTTACCCTCTGGCCTTTATCATTCTCATTCAGACTCCTGGCTCCCTTAAAGGGACAGTAGCCCCAATAGCTCCCTTAAAGGGACAGTAGCTCCCAATCAGCTCCCTTAAAGGGACAGTAGCCCCGATAGCTTGCTTCCTACTACAATTGTCTAATCCCATTTCTAATAGCTCCCAGTTTTCTGTTTAACTTCATAGAACCACAGGGATGAATGATGATTGGCCCTAGGTCATAGCAGGATTAGAGTCTTGATAAATCCTGGTGAGAATGAAGCCCTCCTGAGTAGCTGGGACCAGTGACTGTCCTTTAAAGGGAGTTTTCTGCCTCCTCGGGTCCTGTCCCCTCTGGGGATATAAGCACAGCAGGCTCTGCTGTAAGGTCAGTTTGTGTCTGGTGGGGAGTGAGTGGGGCTGGAGAAGGACTCTTCAGCAGCTGGCCAAATTATTGCCTGAAAAAAGCCTGATCAGACTATAGGCTCAATGCCTTGAGATTGGCTTGCTGGAGCATCTTAGTGAGAGGTGTAATTAAACCCGCACTTCTGGGTGGAAAGCATTTAGAGTAGTGTGGCTTACTGAAGCCCTGATCTGAACCAATTCTGTGGCCCACAGCTGCCCTACAACAGGCTGGAAGGGAACTCCAAAGGTCATCTCAACCAACCACCTTCTTGTCGGAGCCGGGCCTCGAACTCCTGGCCTTGAAGGGGGTTGGTTATATCCCCCCCTTCCACCCTCCATGGCTTGGTGAAGGGTTTTTGTGTATTTTCCCTTTGGCCCTGTGGTTATGCCCCACCCACGTGACTTCCTGATTGGCTCCCAGCTGTATCTAAAGGCACACTGGAGCAGTGCTGGTGGAGCATTGATATGTTTCTCTTTTCCTACAGTGCTTGGCCCCCGTGACCCTAATTTCTTGTGCTCCTGTCCACCTTGCTAAGTATATTTATGCCTTCTTGTTTCCTTACTGTTCTGGCCTCTTTCTCCCCCCGTTCTCCCCTCCTGGTTTTCCTCCTGCCTTGTTGGTTCTCCCCTTTCCTTCTCTTGGTGCCCCACTCCTCCCTTCGGTCTGGGTGTCTGGCTCCCTGTCATAGTGCTCCTTGTCTCACAGCTATGCTTGGATGCTCAGGTGGAGTCTGTGGCAAGGAGTGTCTTTCACCAGTTACATCTAGTGCGATGGCTTCGGCCGTATGTCTCGGACTCTGCCGTGGCCACTGTCATTCATGCTTTCATCACCTCTAGGCTAGACTACTGTAACGTGCTCTACGTGGGGCTACCCATGGTGACGGTTCGGAGACTGCAGCTGGTGCAGAATGCAGTGGCCCAGCTCCTGGTGGGACTGGGCCGCCGGGAACATATTACACCAGTTCGTCGGTCTCTGCACTGGCTGCCTGTAGTCTTCTGGGCCCAGTTCAAGGTGTTGGTGCTTGCCTATGAAGCCCTAAACAGCCTTGACCTGACCTATTTGTGGGACCACCTCACCCCCAAGGTCCTGGATCAGTCCCTGCGGTCATCGGGGGAAGGTGCTGTCCTCAAGGTCCCCCAAGTCTGCTGGGGGGTCACGATGGGAAGGGCCTTCTTGGTGGCTGTGGAACTCCCTGCTAGTGGAGGCCGGTTTGGCCCCAGATCTCCCCTCTTTTCGACACTGTTGTAAGATATGGCTGTTCCGCTTGGTCTTTGATGGGGAGGGTGAGGGGAATGGGTTGGGGGGAGTTGGTATATTTTAATTCCTCCTTGTTTTTGAGAGTGTTTTAAGTGTTTTTATTGATGAATTGTGAGCCGTCCAGAGCTGCCTGTGGCAGGATAGGTGGGGTAAGAAATTTTTTAAATAAATTAAATAAATAGTGGTCTTGCTCCACTGCTTCTCCCTTAGCTCTGTGCATTTCTTCCCTGTTGCGGTGGATGGTTCTGATCCCCTTAGCCTGCTGGAACCCCAATCCTCCCTCATGCCCTGTGAGTGTCTGTAGCTCCAGGCCTCCCTGAGTGTCCTCCCTTGTGCCTTCAAGCCCCAAGTCTCCTTTATCCTGGGGTTGTTTCGATAGTTTGCTGTGATGATTTCCGGTTCATGCTGTAGAGCTTGCCACCTATTATCCTGAGGGAACACACATGTCTCTCTTTGACTTCCCATTATCTCTGTTGTGCTTCACTCAGCTGGGCTCCTGCCTCCCTTTACCCCCTTTCCTTGTTGGCCTGTTACCCCCTAGATCCCTGACACCTACCCCCTCCCATGGAGGCAACTTGCACTAGGTCCTAAATTTCCCCAATAGATGAATTTGCCAACAGAAGAAAATCGTCTCTAAAAAAATCTTCCTCAAGTAAAGAATTTGAATGGCCAGGGCATGCCAGCTCCTCAAATATTGGCGGCCTTGCGAGGCACTGTGCATTGAGCCGAGTTTTCCAGTGAACTCTCCTCAAACAAATTCTAGCCAAGTAGACAGCTGTAGGAAAACCAATATCTGAAGTTTAGCATTCCCTAATGTCGCCCGAGTTATTTACAGTGGTGTGGTGCTTAACTTTTGCCGTTCACATTTAAATGTCAATGTGCCAGCATGTCTAAATTTCATGTTCTCAGCTGGAACATTTCAATTTCTAAATACAAAAGGCACAAAAGAAATGCAATATACATATTATGATGTTTTGGGGTTTAACCTTTAAAATATGTCTTGTAAGGACATGGGTAAAGAGGAAGCCAGCCAATCTAATAAACAATCATTTACTGTTAAGAAGCACCTTCATCTCCAAGGACCCCAAAGCCTTTACAAGGTGGTATGCCAGCCCAGTTCAGACCCTATATTTAAAAATGATTAGATGGATTAATGACTAAGAAGGCTCATTATTTAGGATAGTCCTTGGGTTCCCTCATCTCTGGGATTGGAATGCAATAAGAATGGATCAAGCAAAATCTAAGGAACTAGAAAGCCATTTATTTCACTGTTCAAAACAACAAAAGCATTTCCCAGTGGTAACGACCATTAAATGTCCTCTGTTTTCAATGAAGAGCTTTGCATACATTATTAAAACAACCCATTTTAAAAAAGCTAAAGTGGAGGCAGAGCACTTCGACTCTCCAATGCTGAAATGTCTGATTTTGGGAAAGGTAGACTCCATATAGTTGTCCATTAGTCTGGGGTAATATCCTTCTGATTGCAAGGAATGTTGGCCACATGCCTGCAAATTAGCTGCTGCAGTGAAAGGTTCTCTTTCTGGAGAACACTGACAGATTGTCTGTGAAGTCTTGGGTTTAATGGCCCTACAAACAAGGATTGTGTGCCTTGGAGGACAAAACTTCCTGATGGATTGAGATTTTGACGACACTGGGTGTGAGACTTTAGTTGAATGTCACACTGCACGTTCTCTCTCTCTCTCTCTCTCTCTCTCTCTCTCTCTCTCAACACACTTCTAGCCATCTGGCCACGTGGGCGTCTGCGGGCGGATGGAGAGAATGGTTTTTCATGTCTGTCCATTCCTAGCCAATCAGGACTTCACAGTGTTGCTGCTGATTTGGGGAGAAAGTTTTTACTGATCTTCTGAATGAAAAAGGCTGGAGATGACTGGGGATGGTTCTCAGTTGGTTTAAGAAAGACAGATCTGAAAACAATATATATTGCAACTGGAGAAGAGCATGTGAAACAAAGAAACAACAGGGGCGGCTTGGGAAAAAAATGGAGATTTGGTTTGCGTTAGGGATGGGCGAACAGATCGCGGTTCGGTCCGGTTCGGTTCGCCCATTCGGTTCAGCCGTTCGGTTCGGTCGCCGCATTCGGGTTCGGCCGTTTGGTTCGGTTCGGTTCAGGTGTTGGGAAAAAGGCTCTCTGTGCGAGGAATGATGGCCCCAGACCCATGACGGTGGGTCCTGGGGCTAGAGTCGCAGCTTCGGGATATTGGTACAGCCCTCCCTGCCTGTAACTTGGCCCCAGAACCCTGACGGTGGGTCCTGGGGCTGGAGTGGCTGTTTCTTGATGCGGTGGAATGACATCGCCTCTGTGGGAGGAATGATGGACCGACCCATGATGGTGGGTCCTGGGGCAAGAGTGGCAGCTTCTAGATATTGGCCGCAGCCCTCCCTGCCTGTAACTTGGCCCAAGAACTCTAATGGAGGGTCCTGGGGCTGGAGTTGCTGTTTCTTGGTGTGGTGGAATGACTTCACCTCTGTGTGAGGAATGATGGCCCCAGACCCATGACGGTGGGTCCTGGGGCTAAAGTGGCAGCTTCTAGGTATTGGCCACAGCCCTCCCTGCCTGTAACTTGGCCCAAGAACTCTGACGGCGGATCCTGGGGCTGGAGTGGCTGTTTCTTGATGCGGTGGAATGACATCGCCTCTGTGTGAGGAATGATGGCCGCAGACCCATGATGGTGGGTCCTGGGGCTAGAGTGGCAGCTTCTAAGGTATTGACCACAGGCCTCCCTGCCTGTAACTTGTCCCCAGAACCAGGGGCAGCTGGTGGGTTTTGATGTTGGAGCGGCACTGGGGCAGTAAGGGCAGGCCAGAGGGCCTAGGGGTGGAGCCAGGGGTACGGTAGGTCAGTGGCATGGCATAACCCAGCAGCAAGGAGTTCCCAGGGTTAACATTGGATGGAAGAAAACACAGTCTATATACACATCAAGTTTAAAATAAATAATTTGTAAACCCAAAACACAGGGAAATACCCAAAACAAACACTGACAGAACACTAGCATAACTTCGGCATAGCCCAGCAGCAAGGAGTTCCCAGGGTTAACATCGGATGGAAGAAAACACAGTCTACATGCACATCAAGCCCAAAATAAATAATTTATAAACCCAAAACACAGGGAAACTCCCAAAACACTGACATAACCCAGCAGCAAGGACTTCCCAGGGTTAACATTGGATGGAAGAAAACAGTCTACATGCACATCAAGCTTAAAATAACTAATTTATAAACCCAAAACACAGGGACCCATCCTCGTAAAGCACCCGAGTCACAGCCGGAGTCCAATTTGACCACGCATATCCCATTTCCAGCATTTTGAACACAACTGAAATTGCATGACTTGCATTGACATTTCTCTCAGGGTTTCCAAACCTCCATTTTACCACACACAGTCCCCCCTGCACTAACCCACTAGCCCCCACTCCCCTCCCCGAAAACCCAGGAGTCCTGGCCCCCAGCACCCCCTGCTCTAACCCACTAGCCCCCACTCCCCTCCCAGTATACCCAGGAGTCCTGGCCCCCATCCGCCCGGGC
>QEPC01010859.1:17545459-17596020 GCA_003113815.1 Sphenodon punctatus | reverse complement strand
AAAAACCCTGTAATTATGTTGTGCCGTTTCTCTAGTGATATTTAGCAGGGGGTGGGCAGCAGGGAATCACTTTTTCTCAAAGTTTAGAAAGGGTGGGGAATCTAACGGTTTAACAAGATTGATGACACCATAATCCATGAAAGAGATATTTTAGCGACTTTCATTTACCTAAACTCAATTACAGTGAAGTAATCAGGCAGCCTCCTGCGGCAGGGAGAAGTGCAAAATGAAATGTTGCCGAGATGGGACAGGCAAGGAGCGATAAATGCATTTCAAATCAACGGAAAGACACAGATTACACACACATAAAACAAAAATAAACCATGAATAATGGAACATATAGATTGCGGTATTAGCAGCTTGTCATATTTGTGCTCTCTCTAGTCAGATGGATGATGAAACATGAAATCTTCCAACGATCGATTATTTTTCGTCAAAAATACAAACACCCCTCCCCACAAAGAAATTGTCAGATAAAAATATATCTATCTCTCTATCTCTTTCTTTTTGGTCCATGGATAACATTTAACCTTGTTTTTCAATGTTCGTTACAGCTGAAACCCAATCTCGATTTTGTCTTGATTCTTGCCCTTAATCATCTTTTTTGCCTTTCTCTGCACCTAAAACTGAAACAAGTACCCACAAAAACAGGTATACCCATCGAAATTGCGGTACTCAATCTGACCTGGTAACATCGGGTAATAATCGGTACCCAATTAGTGGTTGACAGCCTACCCAATGTGTACCAATTTACTGGTTTTCATCCCCAATTTCTAATACCAACTTTCCGACTACTGTTGCTGATTTTCCAGCTTTTTGTCCCAATTCCCATCAATCCCAATTTATGGATTGATAAAATGATAAATCGGTAATAGCATTACCCAATATGTTCAAGAAATCAGGTGCCTGATTGGTACTCGGGTAACCCATCAAGCACCTGACATGGTACTCAAAATTGAGGGTATTGCCTGCACGTAGCAAATGAGCTTTCTGTTTCAGCTCTATCTGCATCTTTTCCAAGTCTGTGATGTTACAATGACGGATCTGGGATGAGACGAGGGCAAGTGTTCCCGTTCCGCAGGGAAATACTGACCTTTCGTGAGTGCTTTTAAGTGACCATCGGTACTTCACATCAGTATCCAGAGATGCTGCACTTCCACAATTTTTTTCATAATTTTTTGTCACTTTCCAGTGACTTTCTGTCACTTTCTGGGACTTTCTTTTTGGCACTTTACAGAAACTTTACCGCAGTTTTACAGCACTATTGTGGCCATTTCCAGCACTTTCCAAGAACTTAGCTGGCATGTTTGCACCACCACAGACCCCCAGGGGGGATGCACGGGGCACACACGGGGCTTGGGACCACCCCGGTAGCAGTCCCATTCAACTCGCAAGAAATAACAGAAAATGTTGAAAACAGTTGGAAAGGCAGTAAGTTTTTGCGTCGTGTGAATTCAGGCGAATGTCCTGCTTCCAACAGAAACAGCACTTGCTGAGATTTCTCATTTGAGATCTAGACAGGTATAAAAAGAGAAGTAAATCCACACTGCTACAAGAACAGCTTCATTGTCTGCTTCATGGTAACAGGAAGGGGGCAGGAGATCGGCCTGGCTGTGGGCTGGAGACAGGTGGAACCTGCTGTGGGGAGGCCCCCACATGGCTGTGGGTGGGCATAGGTCCCGGGACAGCCAGTGATGTGACCCACCTGTGCGGAAGGGGTGGGGACCCGGAGACCGGGGGTGATCCGTGGCAGCCCAAGGGGGGCCCCGGGGCCGACCCAGCGCACCCTTAGTGGCCGGCCTCGGCCGGCCACCCCGCCACCAGCTGGCAGGGGGCTGCTCAGGTGTGCCGGTGGGGCCTTCCCTGGGCTCCTCATGCAGGTGGCGCTCACTTGATGGCCGGTGTATGGCTGCAGATGGCGCCCCTCCCCTAGGTCCACCTGAGCTTCCATTCTGGGGACTCATGCCCCAAGCCCACAAGCACCCATCAGTGCGGTCCACAGTTGGCTGACTGTTGTGACCACCTCCTTGCTATGGGCGCTTGCTGGACATTCTATGCGCTTGGTTCCTGCAGCTGTGCTGGGTCTGCTACCCACACATCGCTTGCTAGCCGTGCCTTGTTGCAGTCTGTAGCCTTATTGTGTGTCCTTGGAGCTCCCCTGCTTCCCTTCCCAGTCCACATGGCATCGTGGGACTTCTCTTTCCTTGCTGCTCAGACCCTCTGCCCACTGGACCATGGCCGGCTGTGCTGCCCCTGGGCTCCCACGCCTCAGATCGCCTGGCGGCCCCCATAGCTGGACCTTCCAGGAGACCATGGCCCTATGTGACCTGTGGTAGTCCCCGGCCATGCAACTGCTCCTGTGCTGCCTAGATACCCTCTCTGGTGCCTATGCGACTCTGAGCTCCGGCCTTTGCTACTTCAGCTATGAGGCGAGCGGGAATGCGTGCCGGCTCCATGCGGAGGTGCTTGACTTCCGTCCCTTTCCCAATGGGTGCATTCCGGAGATGAGGTGCTCACATGTGGCATAGTCCCTGGCAGAGACTGTGTCTGCCCTCTCAGTGTGTAGCCTGGTCAGGTTCATGACCTGTGTGGTGGAGGGGGGCCCTGCCCTGGCCATTTCCTTCTTCTGCTGCATCCATGGGACCCGTGGCTACCAGCGGTAGCGTGAGGTGGTGTATTACCACCTGTTGGAGCTTGGGCAACTGCCATGGCCCCCTGCTGCTGGCTATACCTTGTCGGGGCCCACCGGACTGGAACTGGTGGCACTGGCTGCTGTGTGGACACGTGCTGATGTTCAGGTGGGGTTGTGCATGTGCTTCCCACAGGCTCCTGCTCGCTGCAACAGCGAGGGGGATCCTTGCTGTCTGGACCTGCCTCGGACCACTCTGGTGCCTTCCCTGGCTTGTGTGCTCTCCCCCTGTGACCCTGTTCCATCCCTGTGGGGACCCCTGTGACTTGGGCTGTCTGTGTTGCTGTTGGGTGTCCCATGAAGCCTGTGCTGTCAGTGGGGTTCTGGGTGACTTTCCCCATGTCCTGGACTGTTCCTGGCCCGGTCCCCTCCGCTTCCTTGGCCTGGGGCTTCCCCTCCCCCCCAATGTCCATGGTGCTGTGTGTGTTGACCTTCCTGGTGTGCTCCCACCTTCCTTCCCCATTCAGGTGTGTTTGTGCCCGGGAGTGCGTGTGTGCTTTGTGTTCTGCTGTGTCCTTGGCTTCTCTGTACCTGTTGTGTGTGCCGCCTCTGCCACTCTTCTCCATTCTTCCCATTTCCCTTGTGTAGACATTGCCTTTTGGCTTCCTTTGCCCTCAGTCGGCCATGCCTGCCTCCCGCCCCACCTCAGTATCTTCTGGGTGTTCTGACCATGGTCCGGCATCAGCGTAACATCTGTTGCGCTGCCCTGGGCCGTGGTCCATCTGTCTGTTTCCTTGCCATGGTCCCGCTCCCGTCACATCTGTTTGGGGCTTTCCGGGACCACCGGAGGGGGTTGGCTGGCTCACCCCGGTTGGGAATCCACTGTGGTGACGCGGGAGCGCGTAGCGTCTGAAATTACCCATAGGGCCTTTTTGTACTGTACATGTGTACAGTGGAGGGGGTACCCATGTGAACAACACGACAGGTGTGGGGAGAGGGGTGGGCACCACTGCAGGCAGTGGGTGGGGGTGCGTGCAGGCTCCCGCACCCCACCCATGTCTACCCAACTCCACCTATCACCCACACATGGAACAACGGGATACAATGCCCATTGATCCCTGCATGGAGATGGGTGGAGGTGGGTAAAGATGGGTGTGCGCCCATGTGAATGGCAGCACACCCACCTCCACCCACTGCGGGTGCACCCCCATCCACTGCAACCCCTTTGAAAAAGGCCATAATCACACATCCCAAAACAAATCCCTGGTGAGATACCACCTGCAGTTTTGAATTTTTTTCCACCTGTTTATTTATTCATTATTTGAAGAATTTGTACCTCACCCTATCATATAGGCTCATGGCAGACAGTATCATAACATAAATTCAATAAAAATAACAAAAGTAAACATTAAATATACGATATAAAACCCAAATGAACATTGTTTTTTAAACCTCTCCCTGCCTGCTAAATTCCTGGACAAATAAGAAAGTTTTTGTATTTCATAGAATCTTAGGGTTTGAAAGGCTTCAGAGGTCATCTAGTCTAACCCCCTGCTCAGTGCAGGAAACCCACAGCTACAGCATCCCCGAAAGATGGCCGTCCAGCCTCTGAAACAAGGAAGAGCCCACCAGCGGTTTCTTCCAAGGATACTCAGAATCAGACTCTGATGGACTCATAGGGGAAGAGAGTTCTAATTTTGTGAAGCAACCACCAAGAACCCCTCTCTATATGCCTTTGCCGTACGGTCCTGGCTGACATACTGATGGAATTACCAAAAGATTCTTCTCAGCTGACCCTAGGAGTTGTGATGGAGTATATGGGAGAGGGTGGTCTTCTAACTATGGAAGGCCCAAGCATTTGATAGTTTTGATGTCTGAGGTTACATTCACACCTGACAGTCTGTGCATGCCTTGGCTCAGGGAAAGAATCCAGAAGTCAAAACATGTGTGGGGTTCATTGGGTGTGAACGCCCCCACCCCCTGCATGGTTTTGCCGCCGATCATCAGAGAGATTGGAGAGTAGGGGAAATCTGGTCTGCAATCTCCCAAACGAACGTGCACGGGAGGGGGTGTGTGTGTGTGTGTGTGTGTGTGTGTGTGTGTGTAGTTTCAAACTTATATACTTACTTTTTTTGTCTCCGCTGATGAAGGATGAATGTACCTTTCAGCTTCTACTGGATAAGCCAAGGTGAAATGCCCTGAAGAGGCAAGAATGGCCCTCTTAAACAGGGCAACTCTAGGCATCGGACTGCGAGTAGCTAGAATTTTACTTCTCTTCGAGGATATCCTCAGTGAGCAAAACTCATTTGTTTCTGGAATGTAAGTGATTTACACTTAGCATGTCCATTCCACAGTCAGGGGGCTTCATTAATTTCCAGAATACAGGCTCAAGTGTCTTCCAAAATGGGGAGTAAGTGGTCATCAATTCCGACATGCCCTTGTGTTATTGCAGTAGGGCAAAGGTACAATGCAGCGTGCATAGGAGAGTAAATGAAAAGACTACACTTCGGGGGAATAGATTGTGATCGCTGCTGTAAATTAGCTCCTGCCACAGAAAATGAAATGAACTCTCTCCATTGCTAGGATAGAGGATTACGTTTTGATGTATTTACATTTGGGGGATTTCTTTTTTAATATAGTATGGATAGAAGGCTGCCTAAATGAAAAAGGCACAGCCAGAGAATACTTTTGATTAAAACTAGGTTCCCATTTATGCTTAGAGCTGGCCTGCACTTACCAGCAAGCTAATGAGCTGGTTCTAACTGAAAGTGTATCGTAACCAGCCGCGGGTGTAGACACTCAGCCACTGTGTTATTTTATGGAAATTATTAGCATATCTATGATCTCAAAAATGGGAAGCACAGGAATTTTACTGTCTTGTTGAAACAGGTCACAAGTATTATAGGGTATTTTCAGACGTGACAGGACTGATTGTCCCAGTCACGGAAACAACTTTTGGGATTCCCCACCGGGATCAAAGCGGCACGTCCAACAAACATGCCACCCGATCCCGGCGGGGAATCTGGGGAGGGGGCGGGGCCACGTGACGCACCGCACGGCCACACAGCCCGGCCCCCCACGCTCCCCCAGCACCCTGCCCTCCCGGAGACGGCGGGCGCTGTGGCCAATGCGGCTGCCACGCCCACCTGCCCCGGGACATTGACCACGGCCTGGAATCAGCGGCTGTGCTTGCCGTCGATTCCGGGCCATGGTCAGTGGCCAGACATGATGCTGACACGCTCAACCATGGGGTTTTCCCGTGGTTGAGCATGTCAATGTCACGTCTGTTTAGTGTGATGCTGGGTATTCACTCTGTGAATCGCGGGGGGGAATCAGATTTACCATGCTTCTGTCCCTTCTCTGGTGAGGAGGGACGGAAGCGTGGTCAATCTGATTCCCCCGCCCCCTGTGATTCACGGGGGTGAATATCTGGCGTAACACTAAACAGACATTACGGGATCGCGCTCACCACATAGGAATTGACCGTGGTTGAGCATGATCTCGTAATGTCTGAAAATACCCATAGTTAGGGCTGAAACTTCATTTCCAACAGGATTGCATTTCCGATGGATCCAGCTGGTTTGATCCTTTCTGGCAAAAATAATAATGACCCAGTGTTCTGATTTTAATTCGCTGGAATGATCACATTTTTTTTTCTTGCCATATGTGCATGAGCAAAATGGCACCAGTCTACTGCCCATGTGGAAAATTGCACTGGCTTTGTGCAAAATGACAGTGCCAGGCTGACCATCACCATTTTGTGCATGCACCGCGATGGTGGCCACCATTTTGTGCACGCACCGTGATGGTGGCCACCATGCCAGTGCCATTTTATGCATTTGCACATCATTCAGTCAGAATTCCCAGTGAAAATATCCATCAATTAGAATTCTGAGTGAAAATTCAACAGCCCTTCTGTTTTCATGGTCTGTTCCATGAAACTGGAAAGACTGTTTCATACCAGTCCTAATTAGAGCTCAAATGGGTAGTGGTTTTGCTACCAATAGGTATAGAACCCCTGAGGATGCCCACAGGTACCAAAGTCCCAGGCTTCCCTGGCTCCTCGATGGAACAACTGTGCCAGACAGGCAATGGCAGCGGCACTGGGGATGAGGGGTTGGGGGAGCATAGACGTGGCCTTGGACCTTGCAGATTCATTTGCTTTAATCCATTTTCACTTTAAAAATTAAGAATATTTTAAACAAAAAACAAACAAAAAATCACGGAGCACTCATTTTGAAAAAGGGCCGAACATACACAGAATGACCCAGTGGCCATTTTGCAAATTCAAAGTGATGTTTTTTTAAAAACATTTTTTTCCTAAATTAAAAAATGGTGGAAAAAACCCTGAAAATGGTAGAGTCGTTTGTTGAGGGACCCGGGGGGGAGGACAAAGCAAAGGGGCTAAAAACAAGAATGAAAATGGTAGGGATACTTTCTACACATCCAGAATAGAAATATTTAAAAAAATAAGTCAGTTTCAGTCACAAATATTGTTCAGATATTCAAACGGCTATTTGAAAACGTGAATAGCATTTGTGAATATCAAACCAATTATTTGCATTTCTGCTTTATTACAAAGAGAGATTAATTTCAGGCCTACGTACTCATAACGCAATCCTGTGCGCAAGCCATGTGTTCCGAACAGCACAATGTGCCGCTAATGTAGATGCGTGAGGGTCCCACGCGGCTAAGCACAGGATCTGCAAGGTATAGCATCAGGCCATTGACATTAGTCATTGGCATTCTTGACATTTCAGTTCAACGGACCCTGTAGGATCCGGTGGTCTAAGGCAGTTGATGGTAACGTGCTCCAGGTACTTATGTCGTCTTTAGCCAGTAAACTACGGAACAGGCTTTTGGCCGCTTGAGATATCCACGAGGCACATAAGGCACTCGATGATTTATTTGCCATATTAAGACCATCTCTAGTGAAGACAGCCTCCCCTCAGCAGAATAATGTATATGATAAAGGCTGGTGGGATGTGTAATGCAGAAGGGAGAAAATTAATCTTAGATAACTGGCCAGGGGGCTTAGGCAGAATTCGGAGGGGGATGCATTGATGATATATAGGGAGAAATGCACTGAGTATAAGTTATTATTGAAAACCAAGAAGCAGGACGTCCATAGGCGCCAGTGGGGCGCCTTGAGGACGGCTCTGCTGTCCCATGATAATAGAGAGTCTTGGAGAAGGGTAACTATAGGGGTGGGAAGTTCGGAAGTTCAGATCTCCCGATATCCGATACTGCCGGTATTTTGCAGTATCGGGGATATTGGATAGATCCGAGATTTCCCTGTACCAGTGCCAGATTTTTACCGGATTTTTTTTACATTGCGGCCATTCAAATCAATGACCGCAATGTAAAAACAAACAAAAACAAGAACCACTTTCCCTTTCCCTTTCCCTCCCCCACTCCCAGGCTGCGCAGGTGGAAGGGGGGACACCCCCCACCCACCCTGCCCAGCCTGGATCTTTTCTTTTTTTTAAAAACTTGACCTGTGGGCGAGTCCAGGCTGCTGCCGCGCCGCCATCGGCGGTCCGGAGGCAGCCCAGGGCTATTGTGCTGAAGGTGGAGGCAGCTCCCCTCCAAGAGCCCTCCCGGTCCTGACTGGGGCAGCACCACTCTGGGTTAACCCCCCCATCCACCTTTTACCTGGGCTGTGGGTGGCGGCGGCAGCAGCAGCGTGGTGCGAGTCCGGCGGCGGCTTCAGCGCTGGCTTCACTTCAGCGTTTCATTAGGCCCAGAGCCCATTGTGAAATCACAATGAAAAAAAACGGTACCTGTAAACCGGTTTTACCGGTAAAACTGGGTTTTTTTTAAAACCGGTAACCGGTAAAACCGATACCCATTTTTTTTAGTTTGGTCCCACCCCTAGTAACATATTTACAGAAAGGAGGGATCCCATATGTTGAACTGAAAATCGAGGCAACTATTTGGGAAAAACATTTCTATGAGATCTTTAATACCATAGATACTCCATGTCACCTTGCGGTAGATAAAGAGGATGCAGCCCTCCCCGATTGGGATCCAGTTCAACCTAAAGAAATCAATGAGGCAATCAATGCTTTTAAAAATGGGAAGACACCGGAAGAGGATTTTGTGCCAGGAGAAAGTCTTTAATCTTTGCCCTGGTTGGTGGGCAGGAGCCTTTATTCAGCCGTATAAACAACTCATGTCATATTCCAAAGGAGTGGAAGGGGTGTATGGTGGTCCCGATATATAAAAGAGGGACCGAGCAAGATACAAATAACTACAGACCCATTACACTATTACCTATAATATCTAAGTTATATACCAAATTACTATTAGATAGGTTACAGATGTGGGTTGACTGTAAGAAGCTCATTGCAGAAGAGCAGTCCGGATTCCGTGTGCAGAAACGTATCCTGGACCATTTTTTCATACTATCACATCTAATTAAGAGGAGCAGGCTGAGCGGTTTAAAACTGCATGTAGCTTTTGTTGACTTCTCCTCAGCCTTCGACTTGTTAAATAGAGAAATGCTGTGGGGGAAATTAAGGCAGATGTCAATAGAGAGAAGTCGGTTGGCTCTAATACAGAACTTATATACAGACACCACTGTATACAGAGTGTATCCGTTCGTCTAGAGGAGTTAGGCAAGGGTGTCTGCTAGTGCCTGGGCTATTTAATCTGTATGTAAATGACCTTATCCTAAATCTTAGAGATATAGATAAATATATGGCACCGAGGTTGGGATCCTCCAGATGCTCAATTCTCATGTATGCGGGTGATACCATTTTATTATCAGTTTCGGCCTTGGGTCTGCGCAGAATATTGGAGGAGTTGGGGGAGGAGTGTAAAAAATTAGAATTAAAAATCAATATTCAAAAGACCAAGATTATGGTCTTTGAGCCAAAATACCGACCCCAAAAATGGTATTTTTGAATAGAGAAAGAATTGAGCAAGTTAAACAATTTAAGTACCTGGGCATTATATTTGCTTATAATGGAAAGTGGACTTCACATTTCCATTCACATAAGCAGGGGGTCAAACTTGAAGGTAATGCATTATCAACGTTTTTTAGAACCAAAGGTGGGTACCAGATAAGAGCAGCTTTGAAAAATTTTAAGCTTAAGATTATGTCCAAAATAAGATATGGGGCACAGCTCTAGGGTCATGAAACTGCAGGTTGGAAGTCACTAGATTCTGTACATAATTCGTTTTTATGGAACCTGTTGTGGGTCCCTAGATGTGTTTCAACAGCTGTCCTTAAACTAGAAACAGGAACAGAATCCCTTGAGGTTACAATAATAGAAACCTGGTCAACGGCTTTACTGAAGATGAAAGTTCAGGCAGACAACTCATTTGTAAAGCTTTGTTTACTGGAAAAGGGAAGACTGGGGAGTGACAATTTGTGGTAGAAGGCTGCAAACCAAGCTCTTTGCAGACTGGGTCTCCCTCTCCCCTTTCTGTCCGAGCTTCCTACAAAAGAAGCATGCAGAATCCTTAAACAAAGGATAAAGGATATTGATATTCAGGTCAGGAGCTTAGAGTACGGGCTAGTGCCTCAAAGGTATCCACTCTGTACAAATTCTTGCTGCCTAAGTTAGGAGGTGGTCTATATTTAGATTATGAAATCTCATATAATCTCAAAAATGATTTTACTGCCATGCGTCTCCAAATCTTACCTTCAGCTATCATAGAAGGTAGATATAAGGGAATTCCATACAAGGACAGAATTTGTCCCTGTTGCGCTCTGCCAGTTGAAGATCTGCCACATGTTTTATCCTCCTGCTCTCAGCATGGGAAATATAGGGAAAGGCTACGTAGGAACTTAAGATGGCCTAGCGAGGCATCAGAATTAAGACTAATGATATAGCTTCTGACTGATAGAAATGAGAAGGTTACCACTGGAAGTGGCTCTTTATGGACATGTGATTGGAAAAGAGAGAGCAGGATTGATCAGAGAGCAGGATTGCTCAGGATGAGAGTTCGTATACAACACGGATGTTTCTTGCTTCTCCTTTTGTGGTTACGAGGTATAACGTTGTCTCTTGGCTATAGTTTGGCCATTTAAACATAATAATGCAGATTGTATAGGATTTAATCTTAATTTTATATTTTACTTTTGATATTTTTGTGATGCTGTTTTATATATATGTTTCTCTTCTTTTGCCAAAGCCAATGGGCTAGTACAATAAAGTATTTGATTGATTGATTTCAGTTCAACTTGGCAGGTATTTCATTCTGGTTATGTTAAAATGAAAATTTTAAAATGTTGATTTTTAAATCAGTTTTAGGATTCCTATTTTTTTTTTTCAAAACAAGGACATCTGGAAACTGTAGTTGATTTGCACATGTTTACCCATGTGATTACCTTGTCTGGGGCTGGAAACAGATGGGAGGGGGGAGCTGGAGGGAAGAGGCGGGCTTAGCACAGCTTTCCTGCATTCTATTGGGTGCTCAGACTCCTGCAAGCCAATAGAACGCTCATGATCTGCCCCCTCCGTCCTGCTCCCCCTCCTCCCATCTGGAAAGGACTTCCAGATTGGGGGGGGGAAGAGAGAGCTGAAGTGAAGAGCAAGCTCAGTACATCTTTTTCAGCATTCTATTGGCTGCTGACTCCTGCTAGCCAATAGAATGCTAAGGTATCAGCGGAGTCTGCCCTTCCCTCCTGCTCTCCCCCCTCCCATTCCTGAAAATCTGCCTTCAGAAATCTTTCCCCACCGAGACAGCTGCCGACCCCGGAGAAAGTAAGAAAGCTGCTCAGGGAACAGCGTGGCTTCCGTCTCCCTTCCTCCCCCCAATCAGCACTGGGTATTCTGGTTTTTGAGATTCTCGCTTTTCTTGACGAGAATCCAGCTGATTCTCATCTCGTTCTCATTTTCAAAAACGAGATGAGAATTGTGATTCTCATCGAGAAATGTGAGAAATGGAGAATCAGTTTTCAGCCCTAGTCCAGGATTCCCAAAGATGCCAATCCCAGCACCCGCGGCTCCCCAGCACCTCGCTGACCGGGCTGCTACTCCTCTGACTCCTGGCTTCTCCCTGCTTCTTCCTGGCCTGCAAGCCATTCAGCAGAGCACAGAACATCCCTGCCCGGCTTTTTCTGAGTGGGTGGGAAGCAAGGAAGCCTCTTCACACCGCGTGTGTCCCCCTAACGAGTCCCCTTTCCTATTCTAAATTTAATTTGAAAATTGGGGGTGGGGGGTTGGTTGCTAACAATGAAGTATGAGTTTTCAATGAACAAAATCCCAAAAATTTCAAAAGCAAATTTTCAATGGAAAGCAATAAAAAAGATTGTGTGTCTTTTTTGTTTGTTTGTTTTCCCCACTGGGGGGGGGGGACATAATTTTCAAATAAGCTGTATCTGTAGCAGAAAGCAATAGTTAAAGGACTCAGATACAACCTGGAAGGCTGTGCATTTAGTCACACTTGTGTTTACACCAACAGACATCCACCCCCATTGCCTTGTATATCATTGGTAGGGAGCAGGTGTCCATTGTGTTTTGCCCATAGACACCAAGTCCCTGATCATATGTGTCACATAAGCTGGTGTGCCGTGACCATGTTGGCTGGTCCATTGACTCTGTCTGTAGCATTTAGGATAAATGTTGATTATGAACGTCTAGCGATTTGTGATCTTAGTCAGTATTGCTGTGTACGCTGCTGGCTTCCAATATTTTTGTTCAATGCACATTCAGAAAACATTTGGATGCTATATGTGTGGAGTAAAGCTTTCCACTGCATTTCATTTGAAAATAATCATTTCCTATTAAGCTGAGTGGTAAAGGGACAGAAAGATTATAGAAGCCCTCCTGGGCTCTGCCATTACTTTCTAAGGAGACAACAGCCTTCTCCCCTAAACAAAAGACTAAGCCAGGGATTTCGATGCGCTGCTGAATGTTAAGACGGGGAAAGATAGGCATGGGGTTCTCCTCTGATTTGGTTAACAGTGCAGAACAATTTTCCTGATCCCAGGCCCTGTCTGTTAAACTAATGGTTTTGTGACACATCTGGCATGGGGGAGCTAGTACTGATTACTGTGAAATGAAGTATCTTTTACCTGATGTGCCAGAAAATGTATTTCCCAGCCACTCATCAAATCGAGCCTAATTCCCTATGATTGCATACCAAACGGAAAAGCTAACTCTGTGATGTGCCTTGCGGTAGGGCCTACACCAATCACGCGTGGTGAATTATGAATTACTGTCTGCTGGCATTAGAGATGAGATGATTAAGCCCTCACACAGAGGAGTGCGACTGACCTGCCAACAACAGCCAGAGATGTCTCTATTAAAGCCGACACACACAACGCAGAAACGCCCTTGATACTGGGCATTGTGTGCCTTTTGGTTTGCCAAACGTGCTCCAGTTAGACGTGTGGCAGGCTGAATGTTTCCCATGCACCTGGGGTTGATGGGACAAAGATCCTGTGGTCATTGAGCAGAAACAGGGCTTGCAATTCCTGCAGAATGATCATGGTAAATCACAGCCAGCTGGGCTGAGAAGTAGGGCTGAAACAAAATTCTGTTTTTGGCGGATCCAGACATTCCGATGATGTTGGAGAAATGCAGATCAGAATGTGATCTCATCCCCATTTCACTGAAATGACTGGGTTAATTCCCCCCCCTCCCCCCAATACTGTTCATGCTAGGACTGAAATTAGAATTCTGTCCATGTTCCAGTTCCATCAGAACCAGGTGTTTTGATCATTCCAGTTGGAAATCAGAATGAATGTTTGATCAGTTTTCCAATTAGAATGATTAAAATTGGGGGGGGCGACTGCACATGAGAAAAATGGCCACCACCATACAACAAAATGGTGGCTGGCACAGAACAAAAACATTATTTTGTTGTATGGTGGAAGTCATTTTGTGTATTCAAAGAACGGCAGTCATCATTTGCGCATGTGCAAATTGTTTAAATAAAATTATGGATTCAAACAGAATTCAGATCAAAAATGTATATCCATCAAAAAGCCAATCAAAATATTGACCGCCATTTTGTTTTCACGGAACCATTCCGCAAAAATGGAACAGCTGTTTCGAACCAGTCCTACCGCACGCACACCGTGACAGCATCCGGATTGCACAGACAGAAAATGGCTGTTCAGTATGGGACACTGCCATTTTGTGCACACGCACTATAGGGTGCTGGCATTTTGCACACACATATTATGGGGTGCTATCATTTTGCTCATGCTCACTTTGGGGCATGGATCTTTTGCATATGCAGCCGAACGTTTAGAGAAAATTCTGCCACATTCCAACCAATGTAATTAAAATATGAAAATTTTCCACAAAAGATGAAAAGCTGATTTGCTTCAGCCCTACTTACAAAGTTGGGTTTTATATATACAGGGAGAAAGAAAAAGTAAGAAGGGGACTGAGCTGTCACCTTCTTAGTCCAAAGTATGGAGCACTGATAGGTTCCCAGTAGGGCTAAAAGAGAATTGAATTTAGAAAAAACAGGAATTCCTTCCCATCGAAACCAGTGAACCACAGTTCTGGATACCGTCTCCATTGAATCAAGAACCTCTAAGTACTTGTCAATGACTCAGTCAACATTTCATTTCCTGATTTACCAATATTGGGCTTACTGGAATCCCATTTATTGGTTTGCCATGTACCACTTTGTCATCAATTTCAAATCCAGAAAAGTGATACCAGTGCAATACCACATTTAATCTATCTTGTCTGTACTTCATCTTCCTTTGTATTTCCTTTTCCCTCATTGGCAGCAATCCCAAGTGGGATCTGTGTGGGACCCATGCGGCACAATGCAAAACCTATGGAGATGTGTGTAGTTTGCACATGCATGCGCACAACGCACACAGGGCATGGAATCAGCACCATCGACTGGTACACAGATTCCTTTACAAATCTGAAATCCAATTGCAGGTTGGTCAAAGCATACAACAATTCTGACTCGAGATACTGCAATGGAGGCACTGTGGGGGGGGGGGGGGGGGAGATAAATCATATCTGTATTGGTAAATGGTTGGGAAATCAATCCTAGTTCCCAAGTTAGCAAAATTACTTGTGAGTAGAAATGTAGCTGCTCATTTCAACCCTAGATCCCATCCCCTTCTTCCATGGTAGGAAGGGAAGTCATGCAGGGCCAGCCCGAGGCATGTGCCATCAGCACCCAGGCACATAGCCCCGCTGAGGGAGGGGCCCCACGCCGCTGCGGGTTGAAGACACGGCACCTGCGCCGCTGTTTAATTTGTCCCCCTGTCTCCTCCTCCACCGACTTGGATTCTGAGTCCTCATCGGGGGGTGGGGTGTCCCTTCCTGGGAATCCCTGCTGCCGCTGGCCAGTCACGCTGCCCCATCGGAGGAGTCACCGGTCGCCCTGGTCAGGGAGGGTGGTGGTGGTGCAGCCAGACGTGTCCGGAGGAGGAGGCCGAGGGAGGTACAGCACCGGAGCACAACGAGGTCAGTCGCAGGAGGAGGCAGCAGCACGGATCATGGTGTTGGGGGGTTACAGGGGCAGGGAGGGGGTGTCTGTGCTGAATGGGTGGGGGCAGGGAGCTGNGAGGCAGCAGCACGGATCATGGTGTTGGGGGGTTACAGGGGCAGGGAGGGGGTGTCTGTGCTGAATGGGTGGGGGCAGGGAGCTGGACTGTGTTACAGAGGCAGGGGCATGGAGGGGGGTCTGCTGAATGAGGGGCAGGGAGCTGAGGGGATGGGCAGGAAGGGTCAGTCTGGGGTCAATGGGAGGGGTGGGAGTTAGGGTTTGGGGCAGGGCACTGCTGTATCTGGCCATGGTAATGGGGTGGGATGCCAGACTGGACTGGGTGATGTGGGCAGGGGGTGGAGTGAGTGCGCACTCTCCACTTCTCCTTGATGAACTGGAATGCACTAGACCCTCAGTGCATGTCTTTGTTGCTGTCTGGGGTCATGGAAATGGGAGTTCCCAGTGTAAACGAATGTTCTGTCCATCACATCTTAACGCTGAAAACTCTTTGTTGCTAGATTTTTGGAGGCTCCGCCTACAATGGACAAGCCGCTCCCTAGAGCTCTGCCAGCCATAAGGTTCCGCCGGCCAGCCGACCTTTGGGGCTCCAGAGCAAGGCTTGGCACATGGTCCCTCAAACCCTTGGGCTTGCCCTGAAGTCATGAATTATTTGGGAAGGAGATGTTCCAGATCCTGATGTCCTATTTTGAGGAGCCATGGATTGTTTATTCTGCCTGGTGAGACTAGTCAGACAGGCCTACCTTGAAGGACAAAGGATTCTTCAATATGTCTTTGGCTAAGGAGAGCACAGGGATGTGGGGGTAATTTTAGTGGGAATTTTACAGGATCTGTCCCTCACCGATTTCCTTCCCTTCCACTTGCTGGGTTGAAAGAGAGTTTTGTGTTGATCAAAGGGATCCACCAATCCCCTGCAATTTTAGTCCAAATTTATGCCACCTCTAGCGACACCCTGTCCTGATGTAAAACAATAATTGTTCAATGTGCAAACAGGCTGAGAATTAGTCAACCTATTCCGTTGGTGTGGTGTTGGGATACCCGAATTGACCCGACAACATCAGGTACTGATTGGTACCCAATTATGACCCTATTTCAGTATCTGATATCCCAGAATGTCAATTTCTAGTACTGGAATACCTACCTCCAGTTCCGATGTTGACTTCTGTACCAATATTTCAACTTCCGACACCTATTGATTGATTTTCCGTCCTGGAAAGTCGACTTCTGATCCCATTGTTTGTTTGTTTTAAAATTTCCATCCTGATTTTTCAGTTTTCTAACCCAACATACCAATAGTAATTGAATAATTAAGAAAATGGTACCATAAGGTACCACTTTTCAGGTTTCCAGCTACCCAATAGGCTACCCAAGCACTGAGTGGGTAGGTGATTATGTAAAAGTCAGGAATCATCAGTACCAATTTACCCATTTAGTAATCAGTAAATTAAATCAGTACTAAATTATTCAGGACAACTGATTTACCAATTGTTAATGAGTAAATTGGTAAATCAGTTCTGGAAAATAGTGATAAAGGGGACAGAAACTTGAGAAATAGGGATGGAAACTAAAAAAATAATTAAAAAATCAGTACCAGAAGTTGGAATTCTGGGACTAGAAGTCCAAAAGCAAGGACATTGGGACACTGGCCCAATGGGGCACTAATTGGGTACAGATTGGAACCAAACGTTGGTGGGTGAGGTACTTGAAATTCGATAGGTTTATCTGTTTTTGTAGGTACTTGGTCAAATACTAACATATTAAATTGTGCCCAGAAAGCCATTGGAAGTCAATAGCAGTTCATATCTGCTTTGGAAAACCCAAATCAAAGTGAACAAATTCTTTGGATATGATATTCATTGTCAAAATGCCGCCCTCCTATAGCTCAGCAGGTTCGGAGTCTGGGGGTGATATTGGATGCAGACCTGTGACTGGGGCGGCAGGTGGAGGCAGTCATGAAGGCTGCCTTCCGCCAGTTGTATCTGGTGCGTAGACTGCGTCCGTTTGTCTCGGGGCCTCCCTCATCCATGCCTTCGTCACCTCGAGGTTGGACTACTGCAACACACTCTACGTGGGGCTTCCCTTGTTCCTGGTTTGGAGGCTGCAGCTAGTGCAGAATGCGGCGGCCCGTCTCCTTATGGGGACGGGTCTTCGGGAGCATATTACACCTGTGCTCCTGACTCTGCACTGGCTGCCAATAGCGTGCCGAGCCAGGTTCAAGGTGTTGGTGTTGATCTATAAGGCCCTTTACGGTCTGGGCCCCTCTTACCTCAGGGACCGCCTCGCCCTCCGTGCCCCAGAGCGGCTCCTGCGGTCTGCTGGGGGTGCCTCCTTGGCAGTTCCCCGCGTAAAGCGGGGGGCCACAATGGAGAGGGCATTCTCGGTGACCAGGCCGCACCTTTGGAACTCCCTTCTGGAGGAAGCCCGCCTGGCCCCAAGCCTATTGTCATTCCAGCGGTGCTGTAAAACCTAGCTGTTCGCCCAGGCCTTTGGGGGGAGGGGGGCGGGTTAGGGTTAGGGTTTTTCGCCCCCATCCTGTTTTTACTGTTTTAACTTCTGGGGCTTTGTTTTCTAAATATTTTGGTTATTTCTGATTGTTTTAAACTGTTTTAATGTATTTATATTTGTTGGAAGCCGCCCCGAGCTGGTTGCAGGAGGGTGCGGGGTATAAATTATAGAAATAAATAAATAAATCTCTAGAAGCAATCAGAGGCTGGTCACCATCAGAGATAGGATGCTAGGCTAGATGGACGATTGGTCCAACCCAGTATGGCAGTTGCCGACGCATCCACCCCCCAGGAATGAGACACGGAGACATAACTTGGATTAAAATAGCTGCTCTCTTTAATAAATGTGGCAAGGATGTTGGTGGGATTGCTTCTAATAAGCAATCATGGGTCCAGTATTTTGTATCCCAAACGACCAAACAACATTAACAGGTGTCTGGCCTGGATATGCCCTCCAATGCCAGAAACAAACTCCAACAGTAAACATACTCTTCGAACAGCTCCCTGGCCAAGGCCGAAGGGGAAACGCCCGTTTTGGGCCCGAGTAATGAGAAAGGCATCATTTAGATCGAGGGCCATGCGTGCCCTTACCCCCGTTTGGCACCCCTCCCAGGGGTACGGTGCTGGGGCAAGCCATGCCCTGCTTCTCACCAGGTATCATCCCTCCATCTCTTAGGGAGATGCCTCTTTCATCTATCTTGGATCTACCTAACCTATTAGACCTAATAACCATACCGGACCCCCGCCACCACAACGGGACCAACCAGCTTCTGGCCAGTCCCGTACCCCACCAACACCCCTTCATACCATTTGAACTAATGTCTCCGCTATTTTGTCCAAATACAAAGTATTTCCCTCTGGGGACAAATGCACCCCATCCCTCAAAAATAATTCAGGGTGTGTATGAGTTATTTGGCTATGCACAACGACCTCCTAAGCCTTCCCACCACTTGTTAACCTCCCGGTTAACATTCCTCCTGGCCTTATCTATTTACTTGGGGTGGGTGTCTACTCCCTATATAAGGTGTGGTATAAGGTGGGTCCACAAGATCTTAGCCCTTGGGAAAAACCCCTTATTATCGGTAGTTGGGACTTTATTTTCACCACCAGGCTGACACTGGTTGTTAGCCATAGGTCGTTTTCCCCTAGGTGAATGATGAGGATGTCTGGGTGTATTTAGTTCTGCCCAAGGGACAGCACAGGGAGTAGCTGTTCCCACAGCATGCCACCCTGACCCATTCACTTTATCTTCACTCTTGATGACAGACCTAGTTATATCCCTCGTTTGTAAAACTGCACCGCCTGTGCCACCCGGTGGACCAAGCTGTGGCCGACAATCCACACCACTGCCTTGTTTCGTAATCAATGCCCACAGCCTGAAGAAATGCAAAGACAGAGTTATTAGTTCGTGTTTTGTAGCTGGATATAGCCCTGATATGCCCGTGACCGCCATCTTCCAATTACTCTGTCACCTGCTGACAGTCCTGCTGCAGCAGGTGCAGTTGCTGCTCCTATCCTAAATGAATATGTCCCGTATCTGTCTGTTGGAAGGTGTATAATTCTCTCAGTCACCTTGAACACCCTGGTTAACCGGTAATGAGTCAATGGCTCGCCATTGGCGTGGACAAACAGGTTACCCGCACCCTGGGGACGAACCTCTAAATAACTCCCTACCGCTTGAACTGGGCAAATGTCCTGCGAACCGATTTGGTTCAAAGTGACAGACTGCCCCTGGCCTCTCTGGTCTGTCTTAGAGCGTTGAACCACAATCCTTAATAATCCTGCGTGCGCCCAGATGCCGTGAAAAGCCAACGCCCTCCCTGACCTGTCATATTTCCCTTCAGCTGCAACCTCACTTAGTCTGAAAGCCCCAAAGAACATGACTTTAAAAACTGTACCAAACAATAATGCTTCATACTGGTCAAAACAAATTCCCGGCAGGGCGCGGCACAATGCCCGCAGTAAGGGGATGGATATGGGAGCCCTCCTGTCAATCTGCTGCTCCAATTCACAGGCCCAGTTCTCTAGCATACACCGTGCAAGGAACCGTTTGTCTGGTGATGTGTAGCCATTCATGCGGCTAATAAGATTCAGAGTCGCAGTGTCCTACCTGCCAATCCCTTCCGATTCAAATACACCATGAATTGCAACATCTGAGCTTCGGGGATAGGGAAACCCAGACCCCACCCCTTTTTCTGCCTAAACTCCTGAAATTCTCTGAACGCTTGGTTGTATGTCGCCTGGGTGCAGGGGGCCAATGATCCCTGGACAATCCTCTGGATCACTATTCTCCAAGGCTCCATAACCATTGGGGGAGCAGTCTGGGTTGGGTGCTGCATTTGGTGCTACCTCCCAGAATCACTCCATCTGTAAGTGAGATAGTGCATCCGCTATGCTGTTATCTACCCCGGGAACTTGCCGTGCTGTAAAAAGTATATTGTGTTCTAGGCACTTAAGAACCATTGCCCTTACCAACCACATCACTCTACGGGACCTGGACAACATGGAGTTGATGACATGTACTACTGCCATGTTGTTGCACCAAAAGGTTACTGCTTTGTTGGCAAATTGAGCAGACCATAGGTGTACCACCAGGACTATCGGGAACAGCTCCAGAAATGTCAGGTCTCGAGTCACCCCCAATTGAGTCCACGTAAGGGGCCATGAACACCCTTTGAAGTTTACTCCAAAGCTGGCACCTCCCGCCGAATCTGAATGCACCTGGAGTTGTGCCCCGTCCTTGACTTTGTCCCACCAAAAGCGCACCCCATTACAAGAAAAACTTCCCAAATCTTCCTTTCTTTCTCAGGTGATCCTGACGTGGTGGTACTGGGGAATGGGGGAGGTTTGGTTCCCACCCAACGGGGTATACAATCTGGACAAAAATGCTCACCCTGTTGCGATAAACCAGCAAGCAAAATTGACGCTTCCCACCAGTGATTGTAAAGCCCATATAGTGACCTTTTTGGCCAACCTACATGTTGCTATCTTTGCTTTCAGTGCCTCCAACTTATCTCCCAGCAAGCACGAGAGCATGTGCTCCATGTCTATCTCTATTCCTAAGTAAGTGAGCCTGGTGGCTGGTCCTTTTTTTTTTCCCGGGGCTAGCGGTAGGCCTAGATGTTCGGCCAATCTTTGGAATTTGCTCAGAAGCCATTCGCATATACCTGGGATGGGGAGAGGGGTAGGGATTAACAAAAAATCATCTAGGCATTTTGAAACATCCCCGACTTGCATTTGTTGCCTGAACACCCATTCTATCACTGAGCTGAAATGCTCAAAGGCCGAGAAGGAAACGGCAAAACCCATAAGCATGGCCCTGTCATAGTAATAGGCGCCCTCAAATTTCATTCCTAAAAGTTGAAAGCTGCTGGGATGAACAAGCAGAAGCCAAAAAGCCAACTTCATATCACATTTGGCCAAGCAGGTCCCTTTGCCGAATGCCCTAACACGGTCAATGGCCTGGTCAAAGGTCACATACCGGACCGCTGAGAGTTCTTTTGGGATGGCATCGTTTACCGAGCACCCCCTCGGGTAAGACAGGTGGTGGATAAGTCGAAACTCTCCTGGTGCCTTCTTTGGCACTATCCCTAAGGGGGATACCACAAAATCCATGAAGGCGGGCTTGGCAAATGGGCCAGCTATTCACCCCTTGGCTACTTCTTTCCTGATCTTGGACCTCACCAAATCCTCCATCCCTTTTACCGACTTCAAATTAGCCAGTTCACGGCCCTGCCTGACCTCCCCTGCCGGGATAACGAAATTAAACTCAAAACCATGAACAATGTATTGAACCGCCACCCTATCTGGATGGTGGGTCAAGGCTTTCTTCAATCTCTTTACATCAATTGGGGATGGGCCCTTTTCCCTTCCAGGCTCCTGGCTGACCACCTTGATTGCTGGGGCCCGTTCCCATTCCTGGCTGATTCCTTCTACTGCCCGCTGCCTTTCCCCTGTAATATGTTGAAACAGAGTTGGAACCACCGCAAACGGAACAGGCATGCCGGAATTTACAGGTGCCACAAGAGCACCTCCCAATCCTGTTATATTCCCAAGAGGTGGCACCCCAACCCCTTTGGCTGTCGGCCCTGTTGGGATCATTTGCTGGGGCCACACCTCCCTTTATCAACACATGGCCACTGTCTGTCATAGGTGCATTGGTCATACCGACCATGCAGTCTAGCCAGAGGTCCTGGGCGTGGTGATCCTAGTGCAACCCAGGTGTAAATGATTCCCTGTGCCTGAAGGCCTTGTCATACCGAAGCCAGGCTCCTGGGGGGCCCACCCCATACACCCTCTTCACTATATTGGCATACTTTAATAGGCTCACCTCCCCCCTGCTTGGTTCTGGTGCCGGGTCCGCCGCTGGTGCCGGGCGTTTCTTTCCCCGCTTCCCTTTTGCTGTCGCAGCTACTCCCTTCTTTTGTCAACCCATCCCTTGACCGAGCTAGCAGCGTTGCTCCGCTGCTGACTCCTAGGGGTTTAAGGCACGAATAGTGCCTGTTCCGCTGCGTGCACAGGTGGCAGCTTGTCTCCTCCCCCTTCTAGGAAAGGGGAGGTGCTGTCCCCATGCCAACCAATCAGGTGCCCCCTGCACGAGCACCTGATGCCTCGGCCGCCAATCAGCGGTGCCCAGGCCGACACAGGAGAGGTCTCGGCCCTTCCACCCTCTGCGAACATTCCCGAGAGGGGAAAGGAGGGGCGCAGCAACCTCCCCCCACCTCTATCCGAGGACAGACAGCCTCATCCCAACTTACTGATTGCTAACTGTAAACCTGAAAAACTCATATCAGACAGTTTTTCTGGTGGGTACATTACCTGATTGGTAATCAGGTAGCCCATAGAGTACCTCATGTGGTACTCAGAACTGCAGGTATTACATATGGGTAGAAAATGAGCTACCCATTTTAGCTTTCGTTTCAATGCAACTACAATTTAGAACAATGCAAAAAGGATACAAGATTATTCTTCTCTTTACCACAGTCAGCATCCAAGCCGTTCATCTTGTCTACTCTCAAGTCCTTTATGTTCCAAAGGTGATTTGTTGTTGAAATAATTTAGCTTTGATGCTAAACGATGCTTTATTAATACAGCAACTGCTTTTCAACCAATATTTGGTGTCAAATTGAATCCCTTATATCTTCATGCCGAGTATTTTGGAAAGGTGCGATAAATAACTGGCAACAGCATGCTGAAGGCTGATTCTCTAGATAATAATGCATCCAAAAACATGATCCCAGCTCCAGTCTAACCTGCAAGCAGAGCAGAACATTCAGTCAAAGGAAAGGCAAGACTGTGTTTGGCTTAACTCATCTGCCCAAAGAACACTTACCACTGTTCCAGACACCAAACATGGGGTAGAACTGAAACAGGCAACTCATTTACTAGCTGTGGGTAATACCCACGATTTCTAGTGCCATGTTGGGTGCCTGCTAGGCTACCCGAATCCTAGGGCTGAAACCAGAATTGTTTTGATTTTCATGAGATTCTCATGAGAATTGATAACCATTACTAAGATCTCAGGAAGATTTTGATAACGGTTCGAGACCTCTCAAGACTCTTTAAAAAAAACAAAACCCTTAACACTCTACAAATGCACGAAATGGCCACTGAAGCCTTTCTGCGTGTGAGCGGCTCTTTTCCAAGATGGTGTGTGCCGCGCCGGCACAATTTTGGAAAGGGGCAGCTGGTCTGTAGATGTTCAGAACTGGTTGCCCTTTTCCAAAATGGTGCCAACGAGGCCCACGCCATCTTCTTAAAGGGCCGTACATATGCAGAACAGCTATGGTGGCCATTTTTGCATGCAGAGAGCATTTTTTAATTTTTCTCAAGAATCTTGCAAGAATGTGTCAAGAATCGGACAGTAATCAACTTGTTCTCATTTTGGGGAATCTTGTTGAGAACCCGGTTCTCAATGAGATTTGAAAGAATACCGAGATCAAGTTTCAGCCTGATCAAATACCGATCAGGCACATTATTTCTTGAAAAATAACCCTGTTTTAATATTATTATGATTGTTTTACATTTTATATAATTGTATTTTTATGTTTTAAAACTGTTAGCCACCCCAAGCTCTTTTCAGGAGGGGTGGGATATAAATCGATAAAATAAATAAAGAAATAAAATACTGGGCTACAGTCCTATGCCCTGTGCATGCTGCATGCATGCGTATACCGGAGAGCTGCGGGTGGCAAGTGTGCAGCCCAGCCCGACCCAACCCCCACACCTATCCACCCCATGGCCCAGGGGATTGACAATATGGGGTGCCGGCAATGGAGCAGAAAGGGGGTATGGGCACGGGGATTGGGTGAGGCTGGGCTGCGCACTTGCCTTGTGTGCGTATATTGTATGTGCGCGTTGCGTGCGTTGTGCATGCAGCGCACTCAGAGCATAGGATTGTGCTCACTGAGTGTTGCTATTACCAAGTTGCTTGTTTACCATTTTACTGAATGGAAGGTGAGGAGGGAATTGTTACTGGAAGCCAGGAAATCAGTACTGGAATTTGAAAAATTGTGGCAAAAATTGTGTTCAAAAATCGGGTAGCCCATCAGGAAATAATCACATACCAGTTAGTGCCTGTTGTTACCGAGTTGAGTACGGCAATTTTGATGGGTATACCCGTACTCGTTTCAGCTCTAGAAGGACAAGTGTTCCATCTGCTTCTGCTTCAGCAGGTCTGGGAGCAAGCAATGGAGGGAACATGGATTTGTATGAGTTTCCTGACTGGGAGAAATCTATCAGAAGTCCCACAGAGCAGCCAAAAAGGCAACCTGCAATGAACGTTAGTTCATTGTCGCCCCAGCAGAACTTTACCAAGCTGACTTCACCTGCAGGCTTTACTAAGTCAGGGTGCATTGTAGTTAGGGCTGAAACGAAAATCAATTTGTTTTGCATGAGAATCTCGTGAGAATCGAGAAACATTAGTGAGATTTTTCTGGGATCTCACAAACTTTTCAAGATTCTCACGAGATACTCAGTAAAAAGAAAAACCGTGGTTGCGCAAAATGGCCAGCAGGCCATTCTGTGCATGCTCAGCCTTTTCCAAAAGGGACAGGCATTTTGTGCGTGCTGTAATGGGCCGGCCACTGTGCACGTGTGGAATGGCTGCCCTTTTCCAAAATGGTGCTGATGCTGCCATTGCCATTTTGGAAAAGGCCTGTGCATGTGAATGAGAAATTTTCAAGATTGGTGCTTTTCTCAGTTCTTGTAGAGAAGAATCAAGAAAAAAACGAGTTCAAGTTTCAGCCGTGTATTGTAGAACCAGGAAAGAGCACACCGGGGCTAAGAGTAGACGAGGATCACACCTAAAACTAAGAACAACAGAGGACAGCACCAACCACCAATCAGAGCTGAAAAACCTAAGAACTTATAGGTATAAAGAAAGCCAATACTAAGGGTACAATTCAACTGCCGACTTGCCCGGGCAGCAGGCGCATGATAGAGTGGTGCACGCGCAGCAAGTTGCATGGGGAAACAGCGCGCCCCCTCGGATGTGCCCCCCCCCGAGCCCACACACACCGCATCCCAGGGGATGGCTGCTGGGTGTGTGGGTTTGGTGGGGTCACATCAGAGGATGGGCGTCATTTCCCCGGGGCTGCTTGCTGCATTCCCCAGGCTGCGGAGTGCATTCTTGCATCCTGCTCCATCCCCTGGGCTGTGGGGTGTGTGGGCTCAGGGAGGGTCTCATTGGAGCGGGTGCATTGTTTTGCCACACAGCTTGCTGCGTGTGCAGGGCGGGGTGCATGCCTGAGCACCAGCAGACTTTCCACACGGTATAGTATCGGGGCCTATGTTTGCATTTCCATACAGGTTGAATACTCCTTGATAAAGCCTGGTGGAGTGGGCTGGCTGTTGGGGAGGTGGAAGCCAGACTTAAAGGCAGCAAATTTGTATCCCTGTAAGACACGCTTACCTGAGGACCAGATCTGGAAGCATGTAAAGACTGTGGTTATTCTGTGACCTAGATTCCCCAGAAGTGTATGTACTTGAATTTGAAAAATTGTGACAAAAATTGTGTTCAAAAATCAGGTAGCACATCAGGAGGAAGTAATCAAATACCAGTTAGTACCTGTTGTTACCAAGTTGGGTTGAGTACTACAATTTTGATAGGTATACCCATTTTTGTACATACTCATTTCAGCTCTAAGAGAGCTCATTTTGGAAGGTACCTGTTTTAGCTTTATTGCAAAGTATTAGCTGCTATAACAGAAACAAGTGATGCAGAAGAGCACCCTGTCCCAGAATTACACAACTGATGCTCCCCTGCTCGGTAGCAACTTCCTGTCTTGAACAGGAGGAAGCACTCATCCCACCCATATTAGCTCCATAGTAGAGGTTAAATGAATACTGAATTTACTACTCCAGAGTAATACTCGCCATTTTGGGCAGCCTATTGGGCTCCCAACAAGCACCCGTACATGTGTGCAGAATATGCTTTAACTCAGTCCTAACAGTTTTCTTCAGAATTTACCAATGTTTGGTGCATTCGACCTCAGTTTGCCAAGTCCTAAAGTTCTGAGGAAGGGCCCCACAACTTTGAGACTAGCCAAAACCTCAGTCGACTGAAGGAAGCCGGGAGTATGCAGCCAGGAAAGGGTAGTACTGTTACTGATCATTTCTATAGCACTACTAGGCATATCCAGTACTTTAGAGAGATGTGCAAACACGGTTCAGATGTTCGGAGTTAGGACCAAACTTGGTCTCTTCGGCCGTCCGAACAGGCCGTCCGAACTAAACTCGAAAACGGCTGAGCAGTTCGGTTATGTTCAGGTGAATTCGGATGAGTTTGGGGGTGGGAAAAACATGACTGGAATGGGAAGACAGCTGAGGAGCAGACTTCCTGGCACCAGGGCCGGAGACCAGGGGTTGCTTCAGGGCCAAATGATACCGATACAAAAAAAAAATCTTCAAATTCGGTATCGGTAGCGCTATTTTTGAATGTTTGGCCAAGTTTGGCTAAACCGAACTCTGCCGAACCGAACCCAAACTCAGGTTTCGAACCGAACGACTGAACGTCCGAACTGCATTCTGTTTGCACATCCCTAGTGCTTTACAATCACAGATTTTCAGATACAGGCCCCTGCCCAGTGGGCTTGCAATCTAATATGGGCAAGGCTGAGGGGAACAGACAGACACATATTCCCATTTTACAGATGGGGAACTGAGGCTGAGAAATTGTCATCTGCCCAACGCCACCCCGTGAGTTGATGGCTTAGGCAGAATTTGAATGGCTTCCCGGGCCCAAATCTAGCACCTTCACCACACTGACTCCCTAGGCCAAGAGGTTGTGACTTGTCCAAGGCCACCCAGTGAGTTCATGGCTAGGGTGGGATTTGAACCCTGGCTTCCCAGGTCCAAGTCCAGCACCTTATCCACTACACCACACTAACTGTCAGTGGTGTTCAGGGCATGCGGGGCAGGGAAGAAGGCTAACAGGGCTGGGGAAGAGGGGACACTCACAAAAAGCCGCAGGAAGCCGGGTTTCATTTTCATGAGTGCCCTGCATCCACGGGCCTGTTAACCCCTTCCCTGGCCCCTGTTCCCCATCCACCACTGCCTACTTAGCATACCCCACCCCCCACTGCCTGCTTCCCTGCACCCGCTGCCCTCTTCCCCCACTGCCTGCACATGGGGCAGGAAGGCATTTTTCTTCCTTAGAGCCAGGAAGTAATTTTTTTCCTGCAAACTCTGATTGGACCTGAGCTCCTGGGGTTTTCCCACTTTCCCCCCAGTGCTTGCTCTAATTGGCTACTGAGGCTGGACACTTACGCCTGGGTGGATAATTGGCATTAATATGTTGCACTCTTGGCGGGGTCCAGAGGCTAGTTTCAGGTTGTGTGTGTGTGTGTCAGGGGTGGTGTTGGAGAATAGAAGCAGAACATCTCTTTATGAGATGGGAGTAGGGCTAGACACATGGGCTGGGGGTGGCCCAGTGTCTCAGACATCCTGGGGGTGCGGAGTTTATCAGCATGGTACCAGAGGATTGAAAGGCCACACACACCTCCCCCACCCCTGTTTCTGACCCACAGAAGGAAGTTATGAGCCCCCCACCCTGACCAGGATAAACTGGGTAGGGAGTAAGTTATAGTGATTTTTTTAGCAGGCAGAAGTCCGCTACCCAAGCAGTACCTCGGGAACCTCCTGTGAAGATTTTAGTTAATTAAGCATGTTAGAGAGTGGGACAAAGAGGTTTTTTGGGTGAGGAGGTGGGGAGAGACAGGCTCCCCCACCCCTATTTCTCTGTTGTGATCGTTAGCCAGAGAGAATGCGGTTGCCGTGTTGATCCTGAGTGGAGAGGTGGAGGTGGAGGTGGAGACAAAGGTGGAGACACCACAGAGGTGGAGACAAAGTAATTCGAATGGTATCTTTTATTCAACCAACTATTGTTGGTGGAAATGTACACGCGTTTGGACTCCCACGGGGGTCCTTTCTCAGGCAAGTAGGAGTCAGAACTGAAGATCTGAGCAAAATGCAGTGGCTATACATCAGGTGTGGCCACTAGAACCCATATCTGTGTCCTCATCTCCTTCCACGGTGCGGTGACAATACCAGGTCGGGTTGAATAGCGCAATTTTGACTAGCATATACCTTTTTTGCAGGTACTCATTTCACCTCTATTATCCTGGCTCTTGGATTTATTTGAAGGTTTGGCATGGGGCCTCTGCTTAGCCTAGATCTTCCACCATTGCCACAAAAGCCTGGAAGCATCCTACTGATCCCCTGAATCACTCAGTCCCCCCTGGGATGATACTTGTTATAACTGTATGAGAATACTGTCAGGTAAAACGTTGACTGGAATGCAAGAGAAAAAAACGTTTGGTCTTGTAGGTGTTAAAAAAAATCTCCTCACACTTCAAATTAACTGTCTCAAATGAAGATTTTCTTTAGACTTCATAAAAGTGGGTTTATCTCTATGTTAATTAAATTCCAACTAATTGGCGAAAATGAAGGTTTAGCAGCAATGCAGCAGATATTAAGTACGGTTAAATTAGCATAAAATAATTACGACACTACAGCAAATATGTATGGCAGATCCCCTCCCCCCACCTTCATCAGTCAGTCACCGGGGCTCATCTTGGATTTCTTGAGCACCCAAAGCTTCTCCCTTTGAAGTCAATAGATGTTTCATATTAGAGGCTTCCTGTTGCTGGACTTACCATCCTCGGCACCGGCGGCTGCAGAGCGGGCTCCGGGTGGGGTCTTTGGTGGGAGAAGAACACCTGTGGGACAGAAAAGTTCTTGTAAGTGGCTGCGGCTGCTGGCATCCCCCCTCCCACTGGGACATCCCTCCCCCAGCCGCCTCAAAGGCAATGCGCCGGCGGTCGCGGGGCCGGCATCCGCGAGCCGAAGGGCCGCGGCCAAAGGGTGAGGCCCTTTGGGACCCTTCGGGGCCAGTCGGGGATGGAGGGGTTTGATTATTGTGATCAGGTGGGAGGGAGTGGTTGGAGTATGGGGAACTGTTTATTGATTAATGTTGAGTGTTTAATGCTGTTTTCAGGGGTCTGCCTTGGCTTGTGTGGGACCAAGTGGGCTTCTTTGTTGTATTGAAGAGGGTATTGTATGGACGAGGAAGCGGAGATGGCTGACTCCCCTCCGGTGAGAGAGGGGGGGAGCCAGCTGTATACCCTGGTGGCAGCAGGGTAGGGGTGGTGAGAGTGATGGGACCATTTTGCCTGATGTGTAGGCATGGTCAGAGTAGATACTAGTTGGGGGTTGTTTCTCATATGTATATTGTTTATATTGTGTATGCTGGGTCCTCTGTGTGGGAATGAATCCCAGGAATATGTTTACAATAATGTTGTACGCTGCCTCGAGTCTCCGGAGAGAGGCGGGATATAAATTAAAATGCGATGCGATATTACCACTGGCTGTGGGATCTGGCTCGTTCTTAATAATACACAGGAAGAAGCTAATATTAAGAACTTATTTGGAGAAAGTAGAAGACCAGCAATAAGATATTACACAATAACATCAGGGTTAATGTTCATCACAGATGTTTTTTACTATTCATTGATAGAAATAAAACATGCACACCCAACAACAATGGTCCTGTTGTACAATTCCTAAACGAAATGAAATTCTGAATATTGCATGGAAGGACTATATTACTCATTAAGGCACATATTTTATTGCAAAATTGTGCAGAAAGGTTGGAGAGATGTAGTGTGGTTGCTGAGTGGTTAAAGCACTAGTTTATATCCCTGAAGACTGTAAGTTCCAAACCCGTTGGTCACACTAGATGGATGTCTTTGGGCCACCGTGCCGTGAATGGGTTCATTTATCCACAAAAATGGATATATTTGGTGGGGCCAATCCCAACCTGCATGCATGCCCATTGGGAATGCATTGTGCCGCATTGGGACCCATGAGGATTTTCCACAGAGGGGTTTGGGATTGTGGCCATTGAATTTTTGCTATCTGAATCAATGTGAAAATATTGGGTACTAATTGTCACCTGATTTGGATATGTGATGTCTTGGAATATTGACTTCCAATTCCAAATTTCCATCTTGATTTACAGATCGGTAATGGAAATGACCAATTTGTCAGGTACTTGATCAGTGATCAAGCAGCTCATCAGGTCAAGTATACAACATGGTACTTGATTATGCAGGACTTACCCACTGATACTAAATGTGGTTCCCATTTCAGCTCTATTCCTGATCCATTGTGTTGGGGAAATCAAAGGCGGCTGGGTGAGATACTGGCCATAACACTCCCTTGTGGACTGTAGATCACAGAAACTGGTGTCAAATGGCAAGGAATTTGACTTTTGGGGGATGGAATGAAATTAATCCAACACCATCGCCTCTCCTTTTTGAACAAATTAGGAATAGCCCAAACTTGGATTGGGGGGGGGGGGAGAGACATGAACAAAAAAAATCAAAATTGCAAGTTCCAAATTTTGTTTGGAGACACCTGTGTTCCAAGTCTGTTCATCGGCCATGATCCCATGCCGTGTAGATTGTGTGTGTCCACGGACACATGTGCGTGGTTTCCACACAGCACAATGGGTTCTCAAGGCGGATCTGTTTCCACGCAGCTGCAAACGTGATCTGCAGGGCATGGGATTGAGCCCATGATCGACAGCAAAGGATCCAAAATTATGGGTCAGAAACCCAGCTGGGGGGGAGAGGGTCACACCATCTGTGGATGGGTTCACAGTCCCCGTTGATGATTCATAGTTGTTTCCATTTCAGGCAGCTTGTTCAGTTTCAGTTTTTACCCCACTCCACTCTCATTGGTTACCGGCTGCTCTTAATTTTTATATCTGTATGCAAAAACTAATGGATCAGCAAAAAAGAGTATGTGAAGAACACATGAAATACCAAAAGCATGAATGAGAATGAATGCAAACAGATTAAACAAATGAAAGTGCAAAAACTCAGTTATTCTAGCATCATGACTAGGGCTGAAATGACAAACCACTCTAGTAGCTTTTTCTGATGGAAAAGGCTCTTCCGCAATGAGCAGCACAACGCAATAGAGACGATCATTCCACTACTTTCATTCTACTATTTCCACCATTCCATTACTTTCATTCCAACCGCTACTTCCATCGGCTGTGAAAATAGTGGAACAATGTTTGTTTCGACAGTTTCGATCTTCCGCAATTGCTGTCGGCACTGCGAAGTAGCAGAACAATGTTTGTTCTGAGAGATTCTGAGATTGTTCTGACAGTTTCCAAATTAGCAGAATGTGGGCAGAATTTGCAGAATGCCGGTGGAAAAGCTACAGAAAGTCGCAGGCAATTCTGAAATGGCGGAACGAAATAGTGGAGCGGATAAAGGATTTTCCGCTTCAACTCTAATGACGAATGCCGTTTAAGTCGACTACAGCCTTTCTGTAATGGCAAAAATCTGCCTACAAGTATTTATTCTGCTACTCATTTCAGCTCTAAATTAAATTTCCTTACCGGCTGAGTCAAAGTCTGTAACATGGATGAAGTGTCAAAAGAGCTACCTGCCAAGTTTGAGGAAGACGAATCACTGAGATGAACGATTCGCAAAGAAAAATGGTGTTGGAAATGAATTGGTAAAATGTCATCATCAGTAACATTTAAGGGTCTTCTGTCTCGGAGGGCTGGGTGGGAGAGAAACATTTCTGTAATGCTGAAGGAGATCGTTCGTAATAGATGGATGGAGTATGCCAATTAATTTTTAATTGCATTGGTGAATATTTTCCCTCACACCTTCCTGAATGGAGAAGCCTTAGCCAATGTCTCTACAATGTAGCCTCATTCACTACTTCCTAATATACTTGTGGGTTTAAAGACCATGCTTATCAATAAGAGAGTCCATCACCAAGAACAACTGGCTTGGGAGCTGTAATGGGAAAGGAAAGAAGGGTCGTCCAGTAAGCTCAACAATGATTGAGCATAAATTATTAATTATTATTATTATCATCAAGCATTTCTATAGCGCAAGCAAGGTACCTGGTGTTTTACAAAGTAATTGAATGGACACGGTCCCTGCCCTAAGGCTTACAATCTGAAAGACGGGGGTGGGGGAGAGACGAAGGAAGGGGAACAGAGGGAGAGACCAAGGGTGTAACAGTCACAAAGATGCGAGGTCCCAGGTGCACGCGCTTGGCTTGGTTACATCGAGATAGCATGATAGCTTCAAATTAATTCCAAGGACCGTAACTGATGAATACACTATTACTGTTACTTATTTACTGATTTGGCTAACAGAACTTGTTGGTAAATCAATAAAAGAATCAGGATGGTAAGTCTGAAGATCAGTACCGGAAGCTGAAAAACGGAGATAAAAATTAGTATTTTGCTACATCGAGTAGCCTATCAGGCACTTATTGAGAACCAGATATTACTTAGCCGGGTTGAGTACCACAATTTGGATGCATTTATTCCACTCTAAGCCAGATTCCATCCTGCAGGAGAAGTTGGGGGTGGGGAAAACAAAGTGACCAGCCATTTGACCCAGGGGGAAATTCCCACCTTCCTCTTAAAAGAGCAGTCAGCCAGACCTGAGCCCATGAACAGGATCCACCAGTTAATTAAGATTTTACATTTAAAAAAATCACCTTTAAAAAACAATTCAGAATCTGTGAGGAGATGGGGAAATGTAATAGGCAGATGTTACAATTTAGCATATGAAATAAGTTGTAGGGTTTTTTGTAGATATGAACAGCGAGACCTATTTTTAAAAAAATAATCAAACCATGAAATGAACAGGAGACAGACAGTCTCTATTTATGCAGTATAATACCTAATTTATTATTAATGAAAAAATCTGACGTTTACATAACTGCCTTTCATCCTAAAGGAGGATGTGCATTATAAACCATGGACCAAATTTCAAAGTCGGGGACGGGACGGGGGGGGGGAGAATTTCTTGTTGACACTGATGGAAATTTGCCTTGAAAGGGGAATACGAGATTTTCCCCAGAACTCTATATAGGAAAGAGGTGGCCAGACCTAAGGTGAGAACAATCCTCTTGATCCAGGTGTCAGTTTCAGGTGAGTCACTACTGCTCCAGACCAGAATTCCTCCCAATGGTTCCCAGTTCTAGGACACCTCAGGATTGGAGAGAAGCAGCACTCCACTTTGGAGAGAGCCTTCCCTAGTATCCTGGACGAGCTCTCCCCATATAGCTGTGCCATTTTGCGCGTGGACAGTGCAGCCAATTTTTTTCCCCCAGTCATGCCAGCAAAACAATCATTTGTTCCGATTTCTTCTGGAATGAAACAAATTGTCCTAATCTATTGGAGAGAGCATCTGATTTCTGATTCAGTGCTAGGCCATTCCACCCACACCACGCTTTGATCTACCAGTAGACCACAATCTATAGAGGTGTGTATCCAAAACGTTTTCTATTAGTTACAAAAACAAATGGAGCTCCATTCGTGTCCGTAACGAATGTTATGAAAATGGAGGAATAAGCAAACGATTATGGTTTGCTTTCATCCACTTTTGTTTAAAAACCCAAGCTAAAATTTCTTTTTAAAAAAACACCTCAACGTGCGCAAAATGGCTGCACACAAGCCAACTTTTCTGAAATGGGGCCAACACTACCAGCACCATTCTGGGAAAGGGTGTCGTGTGCAAAATGGCCCCACCGGCCAATTGGCGCATGCGTGGCAATTTTTAAATTTGTTTTTAAATTAAAAATAAAATAATAAATAAATAAATAAATCTTTGTGCATGTGAAAGATGACCATCAGACCATCCTACGCGTATGCACACTTTTCCAAAATGGCACTGACGCTCCCACTGCCAGTTTGGAAAAGACCAATGACAGTGGCTATTTTGTGAATGCGCAGTGACTTATTAAAAATTATTATTTTTTAATAAGCAATGGTAGAGCTGTTTATGAAAACCCTCAAAAACATATGGGTTGATTTATATGAAGCTAAAAACAGAAGGGGTGACTTCTGAACACCTCTAAATGTCTCTTGGCTGTCCCAAAATAGCAATCATAAATTTGCCCATAGAACGTCCAGGGCCTTTCTAGTTATGGAGAACCCAAACAAGAAAAGCACAGTTCTCCATGCAGCCCACCGACCCCTTTAGTGTACTTCCCTCAGGGACTTCACTGACTAAAACTGAAATGAATAGACATTATTGGGCATTTTTACACACACGTTAAAGTTCCGAATTTTTCAATCTTCTGGGTTTACAAGTCCACAATTAAGTTCCGGATGCATTTTTCACACACACACTGCCCTGAGGCAGTTCCTGGATGCATTCTTCACACAAACACTGCCATGAGGCAGCCTAAAGTAGCCGCAGCTGTAGACGTGATTGGCTGCCATGGAAACCAAGTGACCACAGCTGCCTGGAGCAAAGCAGTTTACCAGGAGAACCTTTTTCACACAAATGTTCTGGGAGAAGTTTTATTCATAAGTTTAAAGATCTGGATGTTTAATATCTGGGTGAGTGATTTAGACACACAGAAAGTTCAGGATGTAACAGCAAACATCCAGGAGAAATGTGTGCGTAAAAACACCCATTGATGTGTTCGCAAAATACAGGTATAATGCCAACAGTCCCTGAACAAGTGGATTACATACCTGTCTCGCAGGGGCATTATGAGGATTATTAATGTATGGTTAGCAAAACGTTTTGCGAGCCTCAGATGAATGGTGCTACTCTATAAATATGTGAAATGTGCTGGAGGGCAGGCACTTACTCACAAGGACTATATTTGTGTGTTGGCTTAAAAAAAAAAATAGACATAAAAATAGGAGGAACTCAACCCCCACTATAAGATTGGGTATTGGGGCGGGGACTCCTTAATTTCACATTAAAGTTGAGGGGGAGGGAAACACAAGAGAGAGACACTCCAATTTCAGATGATATTAATCTTGGGGAAATTTTGCCAAGCAATGTCAGGGGACCGAATTAGAATCAGCAACTTTGAAGGAGGTGGCCAGCTTCACAGATCCACCACTATGCTCTAATTTGACCTCCTGCTCCCGGTTACTAGGACCTGCTCCAGCACCCATCAATCTATGAGACTCCTCCCCCAACTGGGTTCTGATTTGCTCCGGTTCAGACAAAACCCACCTGACAGGAAGAGAAATGCAGACAGAACAATGTCTAGGCATGTGTCTGTTGGTGCCTGGAACTTGCTATTCTTCTGTGTTCCTGCCAACCTACCCAGTTCCCTATGCCTCCATCCTGGTTTCTCTTTCCAGCATAAGAAGTGCCATTTACTGGGTCAAACCAATGGTCCATCCATCTCAGCAGTCTGTCTGTGACACTATATCAGCTGGATCACCCTTAGCAATGTGCTATTGACATCCTCAAAGAATTACAGCAGATTAGTGGGGCACAACTTGTAAAAACGATGCTGGTTTTTTTGCCATCATTTCATGGTTATCAATGCCCTAAACAATCCTATTTTTTACAATGGTGTCCACTAGAGCTGAAACGAGTACCTCCAAAAATGGGTACACCCATCAAATTTCCAGAACCTGAATTGACCCAACATCGGTTGCCAGTTGCTCCCCAATTGCAACCCAGTTTGTACCTGATATCCAGGAATGTCAACTTCTGATCCTGAAATATAGAGTCTCAGTACTGATTTTTCAATGTCCTTATCAATTTATTGACTTCTGACACGGATTTATTGATTTTCTGTCCTGGAAAGTGAACTTCCTATCCTAGAAAGTCAACTTCTGGTCCTGGAAAATAGGACTGAAATTTGGTCCTCCGTTTTCCCCAGAAAACCCCGAGTTTCACGGTACTCGACTTGAGTTTCCAAGTTCCAAAATTTTGAGAAAGGGCCCCTGAAACTTTAGAACTCAGAAAATCTTTGGCTGAGTACAGGGAGGGAGCCAGAAGTCAGCACTAGGCCCCTGCTCCCCCTTCCTTGGCCTCTGCTGGACAGGGAGAAAATAGGCCAATGGGGGCTAGGAAAGGAGGTGGTGGGGGCCTAGCAGGGACTTAAGGGTGGAGTGGTAAGGGGGTGGGGGCCTAGCAGGGGAAAAGGGGTAGAGTATCCACTCACCAGAAGGGCTCCGGCGACGCATGGCTTCCTCAGGACTAGGTAAGATTTTTTTTTGGGGGGGAAGCTAAGCATGCTCAGAAGGGATTAATGGCCCCTTCTGAGCATGCTCAGACCTTTCCAAGATGGCACTGGCAGTGTCAGTTCACTGTGGGAGCCATCTTGGAAAGGTCTGAGCATGCTCAGAAGAGATCATTTGACCCTTCTGAGCATGCCCAGTTCCCCCTCCCCCCCCCCAATTTACCCAGTCTGGAGGAAGCCATGCGTTGCTGGAACCCCTCTGGAGAGTGAGTACTCTACCTCCTCTGCCACCGCTAGATTCCCCACCCCCTCTCCCTCTTCCCTGGCCCATTCTCTCCCCCCCAGCTCCCTCTGGTCCCTGCCCTTAGAAACTACTCGCGAGTATTTGCTGAGGATCCTTGCACCGGCCCGAGCACTTAGGGCCGATCCTTGGAACTCAGGCAAATACTCACTATTAGTTTTTTCACTACTCAATTCAGCCCTACTGGAAAATCAACTTCTGGTTCCAATTTTTTAAATTTCTGTTCCAATTTTTTTAGTTTACATCTCAATATACCAATCAGTAATTGGAACATTGAAAATATTGGTACTGGATGTTTGGGGTTTACAGGTACCCAATGCGGTACCCAAAAACGTGGGTATTAACTGTGGGTACTAAAGTACCAATTTCAGCTCTGGTCTCCATCAATTTGCCCAGTACAGACATAAGGCTCACTGGTCTGTGACTTCCCAAATCTACTTGAAAATACCGGGTACTGATTGGTACCCGGTTGAGGCCTAATGTGGATACTCAGTGTCCTGGAATGCCCCAGGATGTTGACTTACAATCTTAGAATGTCAACTTCCAGTACTGATTTTTCAGTTCCTGTCCTGGTAAACTGGGACAAAAAAACCCCGAAAATCAGAACTGCAGAACTGGTAAATTGGTACCAGAAATTACAAATTTGGGGGGAATCTGGGTACCCGATTGGATAGACTGTTGAAAACCCAAGACAGTACTCAAAAAATGTGGATTTTACCCACAGTAGCAAATGAGCTACCTGTTCCAGCTCTAACTAACATGAAAAATCATAACTGCTATATCTGCCTGTGCTCTTAGGCCGTGATCCACCAACTGGAGTAGTCCCATTGGGGCCAATCCCATGCCCCATGTGCACAGCCGTGCGCGTGCAGGTGCACGCAACCATGTGGTTTATGCAGGTGCCATAGGCCCTGTGCCGGGGGTGCATGCCGTTTGCGCACACATCCATGTTCGCACACCATGTGTGCTCCGCTTCACGGGGCATGGAATCGGCCCCACCAAAACCTTCCGAGAAATGTAAAAATAGGTGGGTACATATAGGGGGCGTGTCCCTTAATCTGAGATTGGAAATGAGAGAGTTGTCCCCCCTCCTTAATTTCACCACTGTTTCTGCTGATGTTGAGGGAGGGATAATTACCCCAGCGCGTGTGGTTGGTAGATTTTAGCCTTTATCTTCAACATTTCCTCGCAGAAGGATCTGATTCAGAGATTATGGCTGGGAGCAGCAAGACTGTTCCTTCTGTCAAACGCTCCAAGTAGATATTTTGTTCTCATGTCTGTGTGGGCAATTTAATTACCAATTCCCGGGACTAATATACCATATCAGACTATTACACTGCATCGTATCACACTCACCTAATACGATTACATGTGATTTATATTTAATTTCGACTCCATTTCTAATTTTGCTGTGACAAGATTTACCTGAGGATACATGACAGTAGATTTTATCTGCAGAGTGTGTACACTCTACATTGTCTAAGCTACTACTAGCTCTTCTCTCTTTCTCTTTCCTGACTTGGCGGAATGTGTCCTGTGTCCACACAGATCTCCTGGTAAACATTTGTTAATTGATGTTCTCTGTCTATCAAAGGATAGAATACGACTTCTTTAGTCAAGCATTTCACAGCTAATTAAATAAGCTAACACAGAAAGGAAGATTTTAATTCTATCTTCATGATATTCCTTGTTCAATAACGTTCATGTAAAGAGAAACTATCAAGTAGTTCGAGGCTTAAAGTTGCCGTTCAAAAACAGTTACAAGACTCAGTGGGGATATAACTGTAATGACACCAGCCCATCGGTCTATTTATTTGAGTGAGTGAGTGAGTGAGTGAAGACAAAGGCAAAAATGAGAATTGTCTTCTACAGAAAGTTATTGGCCATTGGTCAATGAGTAATGGATATTAGTGATTGGCATGTTCTGAAAGTCACCGCACAATGGGGATTCAAAAAATTCCTTTGAAGTCAGTGGGGTATAAAAGATAATTACTATTTAGGGAAATTATCTGTCCCTAATTTTCCCAACTGTAAAACTTTGATAATTCTTCCTTAGGTCATTGGAGTGTAGTGAGAATTCATTTGACAATGCTTGTGAGGCGTCCAAATAATTCTGACAAAATGTGCCCTACCTAGTGTGCATAGGAATGTAGATAATTTTTCTGAAGTGCTTTCAGGGCAGAGGCTCCCTGCATTTCAGGCCCCATACGTTACACACATGTTGTTATTTATAGCAGCTTTAAACGACTCTAGCATTTGCTGTGGTCGAACACAGATATATGTTATTTATAGTTCATCTGTAGCAGCCAGGGTTGGAAACCTTTTCCATCCTGAAGGCCACTTTGAAAATTATTACAAGCTGCACTGGGGCAGGGATGCTTAGGGTTATTTTTTCACAAGAAAAGGAAGACACAGATCATGGATCTGTGCCATGGGTCTGTGACCGAGCGATGTGTGTATCTCCTCATCTCTGCTCTCTTATTTTGAGCTCGTGGTTGGAGGTAGGAACTGGATCAGGGGCCCAGATCGAGGAACAAGAAAGGGGCTACCTAAAAACTTGCCAAGGCCTGCATTTCCCCCCAGGTCTGCGTTTCTCCAAACCTGATTTGTACATAAGAACATAAGTAGTGCCATACTGGATCAGACCAATGGTCCATCAAACCCAGTACATCCTTTCTCCAACAGTGACCAATCTCAGTCACTTGGGAGAAGTACCTAGCAGGTCCCAATGGGCAATCCATTCCCTGTCATTCACTTCCAGTTCCCTACAGTAAGGTCCCCTAAACTTACATGCATAATAGCCGCTATTGGACATACTCTCCAAGAACATATCCAATCCTTCTTTAAACCAAGCTATACCAAGCCCTTGACCACATCCTCTGTAGAGTCCATGTGCTCTGTGCACCCTCCACAGGTTCTGAGGCTCCCATGTTTGGGGCTTTATGGGTCTCAGTTTTATGCCAATGATTCTTACGCTCATGTCGTCATTTCAAGTTTATTCACCGACTCCATGTATTGGGGGGACCTGAGGACACCCCCCCATACATGGGCCCCTGTACACAGTCTATACTGTTCTGTACTTTGCCCTGCCTTCAAACTCATATTGATACCAGTCTTCCATATTAGGCAAAGCATCTGTATCCTACCGACGATCACTCTAAAAGGGAGAGATCGGACATTTGCAGAACATGCTGCAATTAGTATTAACAATAATGCGACCTTTAGAGCCAGGCTAAGCATTAAAAAGGCATTTCACAAATACCATACATGAGATGAAAGCCTTTTAAAGTTTCTCAGGCCAAACCATTTGCAATTAGAACACAGTAATGGAGGCTAACTTTGACTATAAGCTGAGCTTAAAAAAAAAAAAAAAATCTCCTTTTTTTGTCCATTAACAAAACCAGAGCCCCCCTTGTGAAAAAGTTTCTCTTAATCTTCTGTGTACATAATCTCTGATGCTATACTTAGGAACACAGTGGGATGTAATCCACTTCTAAAAGAAACAACCGGCTCTGCAAATTCTCATAATAAATAAAAACGTTGGTCTTGGAAGAAAGACATTTGACTGTCCTTATAGAGGTAAAATGACCTACTCTGTCCTTCCGGCCTTGCCGATTTAACATATAATCCAGCTCAGGTCGGTCAGGACTCAAGGTTTTCCCGTTGAAGCAAAAACATGAATCGAAACCATGCAAAGAGAACAAGGAGTAGTTTAAAGGAGGGGTGATTCTCGACATTGAGGTATTTAATTTGCGGCTTTAAAAGAATGCGCGACTAGCTTTAATGCGCAAAATGTCACGTCTAAATTCCACACGCGGGATATTTACACACAGCGGGATTTTATGCAGCGTGTTCACCATGCACATCTAAAAGCAGTCTCCGTTTCTCTACAGGGAAGAAAGGAATCCTCCGAGGCAAAATATTATTATTATTATTATTATTATTATTTTAAATTGCTACACATGGTCAAAATGGCCACAGGGGCCAATCTGAGCATGTGTTGCCCTTTCCCAAAAGGGTTGCACATGCTCACCCCACTTCCTTTTTCCAAAATGATGACAACACACATCGACAAACTGGGAATCAAGAAAGTTGATAAATTGTGACAGGAAGTCGAAAAATGGGACAAAAATGGTAAATCAATATATTGAGTAGCATGTTGGACAGCAATTGGATACCGATTAGTTCCTGATCTTACCAAGACAGGTACTGCAATCTCGCATGGTATACACGTTTCTGTTTCAACTCCAGTTTTCCCCATTGCTACCAATGGAGAAAACATGGGTTCCTGCATGTAGGTTGTTTGAACCATTCTTTCAATCAGGCCTGAAGGTACAGAATCTTATTGCACATTGTTTATATTCCTATGATGAGAAGGTCTAGGGAAAAGGTCATGGTAAGTGTACAGCTCGGAGGTCAGCACTATTTGTCTCCGAAGTGTGTCCCAAACACCTGGACTTGGCTGTATAATTTATTCTGAACTACTGTAGGCAGTAAATAGTCCTGCAGTTTTCAAGGCAAGCCCACAAGAACAAATTGCAGAAAAAAAACCCCAAAGTGACCAGAAGAGAAAAGAAAACAGTAGGATAAGAGGAAAGAGAGGACAGGGGGGGTGGGTAATCTGAGTTCAACCTCGTATGACTCATGGAACTGTGACCTGAAGATACAAAAGCAAGAAGTATGACAGGTAAAGACATTCTAAACAACCTCAGGTCAAACTTGGGTGTTCTCAGATGTTACGGGACCAGTTGGCCCTGTACTGAAAACACCCTATCCATCCCCCGCCAGGATGACCCCATCACGCCGTATCAGACGTGCCGGGGTGATCCTGGCGGGGGATCTGGGAGGGGACGGGGCTGCGCGGCACAATGTGCGGCCGCACGGCCTTGCCTCCTCCATGCACCCCACCGCCCGCCCTCTAGGGAGACGGGCGGGCGGCGGGGCCAATGAGGCCGCCGCGTCTGGCCGGATTCGGTGATCCCGGGCCGGTGCGCCCGACCAGACATGACGGCGGGGTTCATCCCGGCATGGAATCACATTCAACACGTGACAGCCTCCGATCCTGCCGCTTCGGCCACTTGCATGGTGAATGTGATTCCACACCGGGGTAACATCTGGGGGGGAACATTCATTCCCCCCAACAGACGTTCCGGGATCACAGCCACCACCGGGAATTGACCGTGGTTTACATGGCATGACCCGCTGCTTCAATTTGACCCAAAACTGTCCCTGAAGTATACACTTGGGGAAACTATTCCACCGTTTCTGTATCAAAAAAGAAAGAAAAGATAACAACAAAGAAAGTGGGAGAAATGATCAGCTTTCCCAAGTAAAACAGTGGGGGAGCTGTCTTTAGTTAGAACTAGGCCTGAAATGGGTAGTTCATTTACCACCCACAGGTAATATCACCATTCTAAAGTACTGGCTTGGGTATTTGGTGGACTCCTTGATCCTCAATCAGGTACCCAGCTGCCTGAAAAATCAGTATTTTCTGGTATGGGTTTTTCAGTTTTCTAGTTACCAAACGGGAAATTGGGATGGGAAAACCAAGAAATCAGTAAGTTGACATTCTGGGACTGGAAGTCAACTTTCTATGACATCAAGTACCGAAATAGGGTCGCAATTGGGTACTGATCAGTACCCAATATTTTCTAGTCAATTCAGGTACTGGAAATTCAATGGGTGTACCCGTTTTTGTGGGTACTCATTTCAGCTCTACTTAGAATAATTACTGTCCTCAGTTTGCTAACACATAGAGATGTGCAAACAGAACCGAATTCAGAAATTCGGTTCAGTTCGAAAATCGAGTTTGGTTCGAAAGTTCGGTTCGGTCGACCGAACTATTGGAGTTTGGTCGAATTCCGAACTTCCGAACCGAGTTCGTACATTCAAAACCGGGGGTTTTGGCCTTCCGACTTGGTTCGGGTTCGACTGAACAGTTCGATCAAATTCGACTTTGGTTCGGTCGACTGAACTATTCGAGTTCGGTCTGAACTCCGTACTTCTAAACTGCATTCGCACATCCCTACTAACACAGTCCAAGAAGAGATATAAAGAATTGAGGGTAAGGGCATAGCTATAATAGAAACAAGCAGTGAAATGACATTTGGACTCATGGGCCTGGGGGACCCATGCTTTTTAGTGCAGCATGCTTTTAGAATTAGAGACACACCAATTAAGGCCCTTCGAGGAGGGGACCCAAGAACTTGAGATTAATGCTGGTTGGAAAATACCATTGATTCTGGTCAAATATTCTCATTAGACTGGAAATTAAAAATCTTGGCGAGTGCTGCTTCCAGCAGAAGCATAGTATTTGCCTAGATTTGTGCAACATGGAAAGTTACTGGCTTTCCCTCTGTTTTTCCTGTTTTCTGTTATTTGTCATGCGTTGACCTGGGCTGCCTCGATCCATCCCCAAGGCCTCGTGTGTGACCCAATGTTGTTGGGTTGGTTATTTGGGTACCAGAAATTTGTCAGGTATACACATTTTTGAGGGTATGCATTTCAGATCTAATTATATTTATTTATTTATTTAAAACTTATATCCCGCCCCTCCTGCCCAAAGGCAGCTCAGGGCGGCGAACAACATACACACAGACAAAATTCAACAATAAAACATTTTAAAATAAATCTACAAATTTTAAAACAAATCATAAAAACTCACCCTCCCTCCCACATCCCCTACCCTACCCCTACCCCCTCGCCAAAGGCCTGGCGGAACATCCAGGTCTTACACAAATGTCAAAACGACAGGAGGGTGGGGGCCAACCATCTAAGGGCGAGTAAATAATTTACACTCTACAGCAGGGGTGGGGAACCTTTTCTGTCCTGGGGGCCGCATTGAAAATTAGTACGAGCTCCGAGGGCCAGATAGAGGGTGGGGGTGCTTAAGGGGTATATGCAGGAAAAGGAGGGCCCAGATCATAAATCTGTGCTGTGGATCTGTCCCCTACCCTTGTGTGCATGCCCTCCTCTCCATTATTCTGAGCTCAGTTTTTCAGTGCTCGTGGGTAGAGATTGGAGCCAGAAGCCAGATCCAGGCACTGGAAAGGGGCCACGTAAAAACTTGTCAAAGGCCACATTTGGCCCCCGGGTCTGAGGTTCCCCATCCCCCCTCTACAGCAAAAATATGTGATGGAGTCAATTCCATTACAAAATGGACCTGTGTCTTCTAAAAGGTGCAGAATGGTTACAGGTAAAGAGTCATATTTAAAAGGTTCATTTCAGTGAGATTTAGAGAGTCTAAAGTGATGTTTGGAGTCTACAGGACAGCCAGTGTAGTGTAGTGGATAAGGTGCTGGACCTGGGAAGTCAGGGGGTATTTTCAGATGTTACAGGCCTCCATTTTACCATGGTGAACCACCCGTGGTGGTGGAGATTCCATAACGTCTGAAGGGGGTCACGCCAGATGTTCACCACAGTGAACACCCGGCGGGAATCCCTTGAACCACGGTTCCAGAGGTGAGGCCGGCCTCACCTCCGGAACCGTGGTTACTTGGACCATGACTGGGAATCGGCGGCTGGTCCTCTCTGTTACCGCTACTGCTTCCCAGCCGTGGTCCTGGACACGGGCCGGGATCGGGCGCAGCAGCCGAATTGGCCGCTGCTCCCACCCGTCTCTGGGAGGGCGGGTGGCTGGGGGAGCATCGGGGGGTGGGGCTGAGCGGCCACACATTGCGCCACCCGGCCCCGCCCCCTCCCCAATCCCCACGCAGAATCAGGCCAGCACGTCTGTTGACCGGCCGGCCTGATTCCGCTCAGGGGTGTAGACGTGATCACAGGCCGTGTCAACATGGAGGCCCGTAATGCCTGAAAATACTTAGGGTCAAATCCTGCCTTCACCATGAACTCAATGGGTAGGCTTGGGCAAGTCACAACCCCTCAGTCTAGAGAGCCAGCGTGGTGGATAAGGTGCTGGACTTGAACCTGGGAGGTCAGGGTTCAAATCCTGCCCTAGCCTTGAACTCACTGGGTGACCTTGGGACAAGTCACAACCTCTCAGCCTCAGTCCCCCCATCTGTAAAATGGGAGTATGCATGCACATGTCTGTCTGTTCCTGTGTTCCCCTCACCTGTGCCCATCTTAGTTTGTAAGCCCAGTGGGAAGGGACCTGTTTCCGAAAATTGGAGACTAATAAAGTGCTGTGTATGCCTAGTAAAATTATAGAAAGGAGTAGTAGTACAAGTTTCAGCTTGGAAAACCTTAAGGTTAATTTCAAAACCAGACATTCAACAGGTAATAAAATTAGTACCTTAACCAGGGCCTGTCACTTTCAAAGGTCAGCTGGCCCTCCACCCCCAAGCTGAAACTTGTACTACTACCCAAGCACCGCTCAGGTGAAAGGGACTAGAGCATGGAGAAGCATCATTTGAAAGTGAAAGACCCCAGCTGGGACCACTCCAGTGCATCCCAGTTGGGACCTATAACTTTCAAAGGCTACTGTTCCTTTGCCCCGCTCCATAGTACTTTTCAGGTGAGAGGGTGCTGTATGGGTGGGGGGAAGCAGCCTTTGAAATTGTAGGCCCCAGCTGGGACTGGTTTGGACCATCCCAGATGCGGCCTCTCACTTTTAAAGGCCAAACAGGGCTGGGTAAATTCAGACAACCCAGATTCCCTTGGGGTGCTCGAATCTTTGGATTCCCGGTTGCAGCTCTGTTCAAGACCTCTTTGATCGCTAAGCTCTAGATGAGCACTGAAATAAATCTACAATTTGAAATTCACCAATAAAATTCAAATGTTCATTTCCAGAAATATATATATATATTTCCAGGTTTGCCTTTTGCTGATGTTGTGGGATTCGACTCTTCAGTATCCATCCATTATTCATTAATTCTCTTAGATGGTTCACTTTGTAATTTTTCTGATTGTTATTGATTCAACCAAGATGGTCTCGGGAACCGGGGGTTTTGATGGAATTTCCATTTTTGTGAAATCTCATTTCAGCCCTAGTTTCAACCCAGCTATGTGACTGGCCTTTGCAATCTCCTCTGGCGACAAGTTCCATAAGTGAATTATGCGTTGAGGTAGAAGGAAGGTAGATTTGGGTTAAACATTCAGAAAAGACTTCTGAAGTCTAAAATCAGTTGGGCAATGGAACAAGCAGCCCAGGGAAGTTGTGGAGGCTTTTTACTCTGCATTTTTTGTTTGTTCATTTGTCTGTTGTTTTTAAAGTAGAGGTGGTATAATAATCTGTCAGGGACGTCAGAGCAAAGTGTTGGACTAGGTTATCCTTGAAGTCCCTGCAAGCCATAGGATTCTGTGATTCTGATTTCTAGGGATGGGACAATCGGTATCAGATTAATCCGATAATGCTGATAATTGGTGATATCGGATGAAACCAATAATACCAATAATATCCGTGTATCGGTTTTTTAACATTGCCAGTTTTTCTGATCTTTAACATTGTGGCCATTTTAACAATGGCTGAAATGTTAAAGATAAAAAAATTGGCAATGTCAAAAAACGGATATTTCAATACCGATAAATCCGATATCGGATTAATCCAATACCGATAAAACCAGTAACCTATAATTCGCCAATAGTCCCATCCCTACTGATTTCCACGCTGACACACTAGAGACAAAGATGGACCAAAAATAAAGTTAAAAAGGAGAGCATCCTAGACACAACTGACTCCTTGCATGGCTATAAGGTCAGAAGAGAAATTATAAATGTGAGAAAGAAAGCGGGGCCATGAAGGGTGAGAGTGGAGAAGCCATCCAAAGAGTGGGAATTAATTATATTGAAGAAGAAGAAAAAAGCACAGAATAAATATTATTCAAGATTTTTAAAAAAAGCCTGAGCATTGGCCTGGCATTGACAGCTCTATGGATCAATGCCGCTTTTTGTATAATTATGTGGGTGACCTCCATCGCTGCCATAGAGTGACAAATTTCCACACGGCTGGAGAATACAGCAAGAAAAACAGCATCAAGATGTCACTAAACCTAAAGCAAATAGTTGATGAGGCAATTCGGACAGCCACCTCCTTGTCAGAAATCCACAGGCTTGACCTTGGAAGGGAATCAAGAGGCCCTATGAAGACTAATCTCCTCACTTCTCATCCAACATCATTTGGGAATAAAAGAAAACCGTGCAAAATCTTGGTATGTCCTCTAATGCCCTTGCAGAATTGCCGTTGATTAAGTAGAGTGTGTGTCATTGTTCTCCCTGTTTCTTGCCTTGGCAGTAACTTTCTGTTAAAGTATTCTAGCCACTGAGAGAACGGGAAGCAACCTGAGAGGAAAGGAATTGCATGTAGAAAGTTACCTGAAGTTTGCCTGTCTCCAAGATAAATATTAACTACAAGGAGAGTTCTATGAAATTGTTTGGCTTTCAAAACAATGGCATGTAGCAATTATAGAAACATTTCTTACTAGGAGCTTTACCTTTCCATGGGTCTGATGAAGGCAATGCTTGGCTCGGCTAAGTCATGACTAGAACTGAAACGGGTATCTGCCAAATATCCAGTATTTTGCGGATACGACAGTATCCCAGCATTTGTATTGTTCCAATCGGAAACTGAAACAGATGATAATTTGTCCTGATTTCTGCTCAGAATGACTGAAACATTTCCCCAGCCTTTTGCACATGTTCAAAATGGCTTCTGCCAGTGGGGCTGATCCTGTGTGCACATGTGCGCAGTTTCCGCGTGGCACAATGTGCCAGTAACAGAGGTCCATGCAGTTTGTGCGTATCTGTGCTGAGTGCGGGATCCGCGGGACTTGGATTGACCCCACCCTCTGCATACACAAAATGGTCGCCTCCGTGCAAGTAGAGGGCAGCTGCCATAAATTTATTCCAGGCAAAAAGCCGACAGCTATTCTGTTTCCACAGAACTGGTCTGCAAAAACGGAATGGCTGTTTCAAACTAAACCCAGTATCCATCCATATCCAGGATCTGGCAAGATACAAAATACTAATAGCATGCAGTAGTGGTCAATGGTTAATTCACTTAACTGGGTGGCTGATTTGCCACAATACAGAGCATTACCAATACCGTTTAGAAAAATTACTGTTTACCTCCCATACATATAATTATTTTCTTAATTCCTCACTCACCCCAGACCTGGTTTTAGAGTGCTAATGGTAACATTCAGTTATATGGTAATGCAGGAACACCCGGTAATCCAGTTTTGTGCTTAACCTCTACGGCAGTCAGTTACTTACCAAATAATCAACCCCCATGTGCACCTGATGAATGAGGATGGGATCTTTTTCTTTACTTTGCTTTGTCCTTTTTGGTATTCAGTACTTTATAACTTGTGTCCTTGACGGTAATACGGGGTGGTGGTGGTTGTTGTTGTTTGCTTTAAATGAATGTCAATGTGAATTTGTTGGTCCTTCTGTGTGATGGAATGCAGGAGAAAACTGTGAAAAACGACCAACAAAAAAAATTACAAAGTGAACCAACTAAGCGAATTTATGAATAATGGATGGAAACTGAAGAGATGAATCCCACAACATCAGCAAACATGGAAATAGATATATATATTTCTATGCTATGGGGCCTGACGTGTCGGTTGAACACGCCAGGCAACCTTTAAAAGCGAGAGGCCGCAGCTGGGACTCTCCGAAACAGTCTGGATATATATTATCTATATAACTATTCTAATGTCTAATCTAAATGTCTATAAATATATACCTATATCTAATCTATACTACCTATCTATATATAATGTAAAGGGGAGAGAAGGGCAGGGAAAGGGAGAAGGTAAAAAGGAAGGGTATGAGGAAGGAAATGTATTTGTAATACAATGAGGGCTGGGGAGGATTTTTTTTGTGTGCAAGCACCACAGTTCTGTAAAATGCAAACTGACAAGCAGAGCTCTCACAGAACACAGAGAAAAAGCCTGGCCCTCCCATTATAAAGGGTTGCAGTGCCCTCCCCCAAAGGCCCCCCTGATTGGTTGTGGGAGGCAGCAGGCATTGAGCAATCACAGAATGCCATGAGGGCTGTACTGGCCTGGCCCATATCTGACAGCCTGCTAACAGTCACGAGGGTAAAGATCTAACCCAGGTGAGCCACAGCTGAAAGAGTCATGTTTATTAACACCCAAAGATGAATCTGTTTGCTGGTTATTATTTGTTTCAGCAGATTTGGTTCAAAATCGGTGAAATCAACCGATATGCCTTTCAGCACAGATATGCATTTCAGCACTACCCTAGTCCTGTAAATAACTGCTGTGAATGCATCTAGAATTACACCTAAGGAAAGGTGAAGGTCTGCTGCCTGATTCAGAGTGCATGTCTACCCCCATCGTAGAGCTGAAATGGGTACCCCAATTCAGTATCCAAAAGTACCCACATTTTCAGATACCATTTCAAATATTCAAATCAGCAATCAAATGCCAGGCGAGCACCCAAAAACCATTATTTCGATTTTTGTTTTCACGAGTACTCAAAATTACCTGAAAAATAAAAAATAATCCAAAAGATTTTTCCGAAATTCAGAATTCTGGGACTAGAAGTTGAGAAATTGAGATGAAAGCAGTCTTTAGTTCAGTCAGGTAGTTGATTGAATACTATTTTGGGTACTGAAAAGCAACCAAAATATTTGAGTCAAAATGAGTACTGCAAATTCGACGGGTATGCTCTGGTTTTGCAGGTACTCCTTTTAGCTCTACTCCATTGACTTTTGAGGAGACTTACTGCAAATGTACACAAGCAACCACTTGGGATATCAGAATTAATCCGCTNGCAAACACATGCAAAGATACAGAGCTGGATTTCCTGTTCTGTATGTCTGCGTGTGTTTGCTGACAAAGCCATTTGGGGGTAGGGGGGCTTTCAGACCAGCCGAACATCACGCGTATACTGGCTTGTGATTTCCCTCCCGCAGCCAAAATATGCATGGGGGGGGGAGGTGTGAAAGTGGCTTTAGAATGCAAAACTCTGCACTACAGAGGGAGAGAGAAATATAGAGTAACCTTCAGTTGTTGTAAGCTTAATTTTCCTTCTATAAGTTGAATTGAAATGTAAGGCATCCATTGCCTCCCTTTGACCCCTCCCTCCGCCCCCCACAATTCCCCGCCCCCCAATAGACTGTGTAACCCTAGGAGTGGATAGACTATCAAAAATACAGCCATGGAATATCCCCCCGCCCCCTTCGTGATCAGTGAAATGCAGAAGGGGCCCTAACAACCACCTCATTTGTTTTTAGGAACACATTTGTATCGGACTGAAGTGCATCCTAAAGGAACCACTAAGGCAACTGCCTGCATTTGTTATGACGGTTTGGCTGATTATGTTGAAGGAGGAAGGAAAAATGGGCATGAACTTATCTTCGGAGTTCTTTACAATGAATGTTCTGGGACCCAATTCTTCTGCACGTAAATCTAGAGCAACTCTACAGATACGACTTCGGTGACACTGGTGTAGGTAAACAGGTTGAGTGAGATCAGAATCTGGCTCTCTTTTTCAGAGGTTTTCTCCTGTTGGGAAAAAAAAAATGGGTTGGCTGAAGCCATTTCTGCTCAATGTATCCCCGGGTAGAAATTTACTTGGACCTAAAATACCCATCATTTTCATAGGTAAGAACCCATTTTTAAAATCTAATGTATGTCTCCCCACTACACCCGAACCTCAACTGCAACCCAACCCCACCTACTCCTTGCACCCTCCATATATCTATGAAAATCCATTGCAAGAGAAAACATAAAATAAACTAGCTCCAGAATACCTCATTCACTTACTCCATGGGGTCACCCAGGCCCGGGCGGTGAAATGTGTCCCACAGCTAATTTTATGTGACTCCTTTCTAGTTTCTGGATCTGGCCACTGGGTGTCTCCTCCGTGCCAGACTGAGTCAGCTGCCTAGGAAGAGGCTAGCCTCTTCCAGCACTCCCACTCATGGTCTGTTTCTTCATACCATAACCACTCATAATTAAGTTGTGGAAATGAAGAAAGGACCACCGGCAACAGAGGTTGTGGTGTGATGTGTGTAAGTGTGTGTGTCTGTGTGAGATGGTAGTAGTACCACCTAGTACCTAGTGGTGGTGGGAACTAGCTAAAGGGTGGTGGGAAACTAGCTAAGGGGTGGTGGGAACTAGCTAAGGAGTGGTGTGTGTGGGTGGCTAGTGGAGTGTGGGGCTAGTGGAGTGGGTGGGTGAAGTAGTGTGGTGGTAGTGGTGGGGTGGGGGTAGATCTGGGGGTGGCGGTGAAGGAGGTGGGGTAGAGCTGGGGTGTGGGG
>QEPC01010859.1:17505035-17545005 GCA_003113815.1 Sphenodon punctatus | reverse complement strand
GGCTAGTGGAGTGTGGGGCTAGTGAAGTGTGGGGTTAGTGGAGTGGGTGGGTGAAGTGGTATGGTGGTGGTAGTGGTGGGGGTGAAGGGGGTGGGGCTAGTAAAGTGTGGGGCTAGTGGAGTGGGTAGGTGAAGTAGTGTGGTGGTAGTGGTGGGGGGTGGGGGTGAAGGGTGTCACTGCAAGTTGACGGCGCATCGCTTACCCGGCAGCCGGCTACTCGTGCGTCATGTCCGACACGTTCCCACAGTCACGTCACCAAGGCTCTCTGGTGGCTTGGATTTTGAAAAGGAAAGGAAAAAAATTAGACCTGGCACAGCCTCAGCAAGAAGCAAGTATGCATGCTCTTCCAACTTGGCCTGGCAACTGGGGCACCCCTCACCCCCTAACATCAGATGGCACAAGATGGGTCACACAAAAACCACAACCCTGGCACTGCCACATTTCCCCCCTGCCCCCATTGGCAAGGCTTCAAAAGACTCAGCAAGCAAGCATGCATGCTCCTCCAACTTGGCCTGGAAACTGGGGCACCCCTCCCCCCCAAACAGCAGATGGCACAAGATGGGTCAAACTATTGGGAATTGATTAAGCAGCTTGGCTATTATGAATTAAATAGGCAGTATTGGCCATGGTCAAAGAGACAGGCTGCATGAGGCCTGAACAAACTCAATTTAACTAACTTGAAACATAGACCTCAGGATGGCACAGACAAAAGAGGCCCATAAGAAGGAGAAGTCATAAATAACTCGCACTCTAGAAGGAAGAATGTATTTCCAAGGCCGTACTAAGTACCCCAGATGTCCACTATCTCTAATAAAGAAGGTTTGAGAGAGATAGGGAGGTAACCTCAGAGGGTCAGACTGGCAATTAAGCAGAGGAGAAGGAGAAACTTCCCTGAAAAGTAAAAGTAGTTTTAATGAGATGAAGTCAGCTTATTCCTGCACCTGGTAAGATCAAAGAGGGGACCCTGCAACATGTATCCCTAATAAATAAAGCTATAAAAGGGAAATCCCATCCTCTTACCATTTGTCATTGACGCTAATGGCCACTAGCATTTACAAGTCAGCTGGGTGGGTCTTTGATCCTAAATGACACTCTCAAAAATCCAGAGAGACTGCCCAGCTGCCTGATGGGTCCCCTCCCCTTCTCCTCTGAACCAGCTTGCGTCTCGGACTGTGCCTCTGAAACATAAGGTATCTTAGATTACTGGGGTTTGTAACTGAGAACACTGCCGTGTCCAGATGTTAGGTGTCTATCCAATAAAATAGAGTTGTACCCACATACTTTGGCATGTTTATCAGCAACCTTCGATCCCATTTGGGGTAAATTGAGGCATGCCACCTCATTTATTTCCTAACACCACAACAATCACAACCCTGGCACAGCCACATTTCCCCCTGCCCCCATTGGCAGGGCTTCAAAAGACTCAGCAACCAAGCATGCATACTTCTCCAACTTGGCCTGGTAACTGGGGCACCCCTCACCCCCAAACAGCAGATGGCACAAGATGGGTCACACAACAACCACACCACAACCCTGGCACATCCACATTTCCCCCTCCCCCATTGTCAGGGCTTCAAAAGCCTCAGCCTGCATCCTCCAACATGGCCTGGCAACTGGGGCACCCCCACCCCCAAAGATCAGATGGCACACACAACACAAGATAGACCTGGCACACTGGCACAGTCACATTTCCCCCTCCCTCATCGGCAGGGCTTCAAAAGCCTCCACCACCCTGCATGCTTGTTGCTTGCTATGGTCTGTCAACATGGCATGAAGCTCCCCCCTCCATGGGATCCCGGGAGACTAGGTCCCCATTCCATTTTTCCCCTTTCCTAAGGAGCATCAGGGGGTCCTAAATCCCATAAAACCCCAAAGTAACTCATAACTTACCAGCAGTTGCATGCTCATGCCTCCAGAAGTCTGTGGCAGTCCTTACAGATACCAAACCTGCTGTAAAATGGCTTCCCAAGCCCAAGGGCCAGAAGGTTCCAGAAGGAAAAAAAAATCCTACATTACTATTGGCCAGTGGCCACTCCAACCAGCCAAGTGCCCACCCCCAGTCATAGACACATCCCTACCCCCTCTAAAAAATTTTTTAGGAAACCTTCAGGATTGGATGCCTTTTTTAATTTCAAAAAAGGCAACCAATCCAAGGCAGGGTAAAAAAAAAAGAGCACCAAATGTAACAGTTTTCACCACAGGGAGGGGGCAGGGAGGGATTCAACAAGTGCAAAACCAAAAAACAGTGCCCAACTGCCACAAAGTCATTTAAAAAAATCTGAGATCCTAGACCAATGCAAAACCCCGGTATGGCCAGGATTACTGGATCTCAGATTTAAATCCGGTACGGCTAAATACCGGCAATATCGGATCTCGGTAGATCCGGAATCCACCCCTGCAGCTCGGAATGAACTTCTGGAACACACACCCCACCTGGACTGAGGACCTTGCCTCATCAATGGATGGAACCCAGGACCCCCAGGATTCACTGGTTCCAGATCTCTGTCCCTAGCCAACTCTTCACCCCAGCCAGGATCCTGAAAGTGATCTCCTACAGGACCTGGGATGGGCTTTAGGTGGCAGTTGGTCTTGGCCTGGGCTCCTTCTCGACAGCAGTGAAGTGGGTTCCCAGGACAGAACTACCTCCTGACAGAGAATGATCCAGCATTAAAAGGTCCACCATAGCATCACCATGATCTCAACAGATACCACAAGGATTGTCTAAAACTTCAGGCAAAACCATGACTGTAGCATCACAGAAAACCAGTCACTGCTAGAGCTGAAATTTGTAAAAAAACAACAACAAAAAACCACACACAAAAAAAACCCGGTTGAATCAGTTGAATGTACACTACCTAGACCAAAAAATGGCAGTTTAGGTAATAACATTGGTCATTTTAGTATTTTGGTCATTCATTTGGTTATTTCGGTTCCATCGTTGGAGTAGTATTTGCACTATTGCATGCATTTGACTACAGAAAATGATGAAAGTGAAATATTGGAGAAATTTAAAAAACAAACCAAAACCAAAATACCAAATTGAAAAACCAGAAACTAGAAAAACATTTGAAATGGAATACCTGAAAAATTGGACATGAGAATACTGATTTTCAGTTGTCGATATTGTTTGGGTCCTCAATGGGCTACCCCAACCTATTTGAATGGTACATGAAAATAATAAATCCACTACCTGTTTCAACTTCAGTCACTGCTTTCAAGAATTCAGACACAGGAGTTTATACAATGGCAAAACAATCAACTATATTGCTGATCGTGAGCATTTCTCGCTATGTTATCTTGGTCCTGGTACAAGTTCTTGATGAGAAACATTAAAAACAAGTAAACAAACAAATTAATAAATAAATAATATTCACTGTGCATGCAAAAAATGGTTGCTGAGCCATTTTGTGCACGTGCAAAATAACGTACACCCTTAACCAAAATGGTGGCAATGCTATCGCCACCTTTTTGGTTAATGGCAAAAGCCATTTTGCACATGTACAGTGATTTCTTTTCTTGCCGAGAACTTGACGTAGATACCCCGGTGCTTGGTTTGTCCCGTGATGAACTGAGCACCAGGAATTTGGCGAAATAGCGAGTAATCTCAATATCTCATTTCAGCCCTAGTGTCCATTGTATTGCCATGAAATCTCTCCTACTCTACAAGTCTAGCTGTCTTTTATATTGTAGCCTGTAATACTTATCCTCTGACAACTAGGCACGAATTCCAGCTGTTGTCAGAGATGGACCATAATCTTTGCATATTTCTCCCAACTACAGTAGTAAATAACAGTTACATTTCCCGCTTCCAAGCCCAGAGCCACAGAGCACTTTACATCCATTAATGAACTGGAAGGTCATGGACTTTGATGCTTATGGAAGCTGAGCTCATAAGTTATAAATAATCAAAGCCCAAGTCAAACTCTGAGAAATTTGCCTCCCAGGATCATAAGTTGCATTTGAGAAACTGGGTAGCCTGTGGGTAAGGTGTTGTCCTGGGAGACCAGGGTTCAAATCCTGTCTTAACCATGAGCTCACTGGGTAGCCTTGGGCAAGTCACTATCCCTTGCCTCAGTTCTCCATCTATATAATGGGAATAATATTGACCTACCTCCTGGGGATGTTCTGAGGGTGAATGAAATGTGGATTATAAATAGGGTGGCCATACCTCCCCTTTAAAAGAGGACCCATATGAAAAACACATGTTGTAGGGCTGCATTGGTTCCAGTGTAGCCCTGAACCATGTATTTTTCATAAGCATCCTCTTTTAAAGGGGAAGTATGGCCACCCAAATTATAAAGCATCATGAACACGTAAAGGACAATATAAATCAGGGGTGGGCACACCTTTCTCTCCTGTTGGTCACTTTGAAGATTAGTACAAACTCTGAGGACCTCATAGGAGTTGGAGGTGGGGGGGCTCTTATGGGATTTGTGCAAATTGGGGAAGAATTCAGATCATGGATCTATGCTGTTGTGCTGATAATTCCTCATCCTTGACTGCATCTGCTACCTGTAGGGATGGGCAAACAGATCACGGTTCAAGTTTGGGCATTTGGTTCGGTCCAGGCATTCGGTTCGGTCCAGTTCAGTCTGGGCATTTGGTTCGGGCATTCAGTTCGTTCGCCGAGTTTGGGTTCAACTGTTTGGTTTGGCTGTGTTCAGTTCAGTTCAGGCATTCAGTAAAAGGTATTGCGAGATCCCATGATCACACCGGAAACAGAAATTTGAGTGCATGCAGAGCTGTGTGGCGAGAAAGTGTGTGTTTGGCTGACTGTTCAGTTTCATGTGTTTTGGCTGTTTGTGTTTGGTTTGGTGGTGGTGTTTTGGTTGGTGGGTGACTGTTGTTGTTGGTCTGTGTGAGAGCTTTTTAAAAAAAAATATGAAGAAGACTGTTGTCTTGATTCCCCAGCTGGGGGCCAACTTGGTGCTCCCAGAGCTGGAGCAGGAGGAGGAGGAGGAGGAAGTGGTCATTGCCCTGGACCAGTGGTGGTGGTGGCCAACTCCTTGGATGAGGAGAAAGAAGCAGGCACAGGAGGTGCTGCCAGGTTTGTACACTTTTTTTTTTTTTTTTACTTTGAAGACAAGAAAGGCTCTATTCGCTAGAGCAAGCTCACTTGAGTGCGGGTGGGTGAGTGGGTGGTGGGCATCAGTCAAGCACAAACAGTGGGCATCAGCATGTAGGAGCAGATGTCTGCCACAGAGAGAGAGAGTACTGTAGTGTGGGGGGCTCTTCCAGCAGTCAGGCACGAGCAGCACCCCCACCCAAATATGATGTGCCTGCCAGCCATCCCTGGCGAGGGTCTCCATCATCAGTTGCCATCCCTACGCACCCCCAAATAAAGGGCAGGATTTGCATGTGCCAGCCAGGGTCTCTTCATTGCTATCCCAAGCACCCAAAGGAGGTCAGGATTTACATGTGCCAGCCAGGGTCTCTCCATTGCTATCCCTAGCACCCCAAGGAGGGAAGACTAGAGGCATCATCATAAATGCATGATATTACTTAGGTGTTGTTTATGTATTCCTGTTTCATAGAGGAATTGGATGCCAGCGCTGGTGCCACGCCATGGAGGACACCCAGGCAGAGGTCACCAGTGCCACCCCCAGACAGTCGGCGGACAAGGTCCAATGTCTGGAGGTGGTATGATAAGGAGAACGGGTTTGCCATCTGCAAGGTAAGGCATGGGGGCTGGAACAACAGGGTATGCATATGCAATATGCATTGCCCTCTATGACCTGTTAGGAAGTCCCCTGTAGAGAGAGATAGGCCACTCACCCACTTGTGGAGACAGAATGCAGGCAGGGCATGACACAGACCATTGTTCTGACATAGTATGGCACTTCTTATGTTCTTATATTTTATGCTCTTTAGATCTGCAAGAAAAGATTCTGGAGGCAGAGAGAGGGGACCACATCGGGGCTAATTGCCCATATTGAAAGGCTCCATGGCAAGATGGTGAGGCAGTAGGAGGACTCTGGCATGGCCATGGAGCCTGAGTATCAGCACCAGAGGAAGGGGGGGAAGGCAACCCGGAAGTGATGGCATATAAGCCCTTCCCCCTCCTCCAGCCATGATGTGGAGTCCCCCGGGAGTCTCATGCAGCCATGGCACAGAACCCTCGGCACAGACAGCATATAGGCCGGGGGGGGCATTGGCACCAGCAGACATGGGTTGCCAGGGTACATAACCCTTGACACAGATGGCATATAGGCCTGGTCTGGGGGCCATTGGCACCAGCAGACATTGGTTGCCAGGGTACAGAACCCTTGGCACAGATGGCATATAGGCCTGGGAGTCATTGGCAGCAGAAGACAGTGGGTTGCCACCAGGGTACAGAACCCTTCGCACAGACAGCATATAGGCCTGGTGGCCATTGACAACAGCAGACATTGGTTGTCGGGGCAGGCAGTCAGGCGGTGTGGCATGAGAGGCAGTCAGGCAGACTGAGGCAGGGTTCGAGCTTTGCAACCTGGGTGGGTGGGCAGGCAGTCACGGCAGCTTGGCATGAGAGGCAGGCAGGCAAGCTTTAAGATGGCAATGGCAACCTGGGCAGGCAGGCAGGCAGTCACGGTAGCTTGGCATGAGAGGCAGGCAGACAGGCAGACTGAGGCAAGCTTTTAGCTGGCAATGGCAACCTCGGCGGGCAGGCAGGCAATCATGACAGCTTGGCATGAGAGGCAGGCAGGCAGTCAGGTTGAGGCAAGCTTTGAGCTGGCAATGGTAACCTGGGTGGGCAGGCAGACAGCGTGGCATGAGCAGCAATCAGGCAGGCTTTGAGCTTGGCAGCCTGGGCAGGCAGACAGACTGCATGGCATGATTGGGAGCAGCAGAAGCTATCAGGTTTCCTGGGTATATACCCCTTGGCTGGCACAGAAAGCATATAGGCCTGGGGGCCATTGCCAGCAGGGCAATCAGATAGGCTAGCAAAGACTGTGCAGTGCGAGAGAGCGAGAGCCAGTCAGTGTCACATAGGCGGGCTGAGATCGTGTAGCCATAGGCTGGCTGGCAGGCTTATACTTTATTTCCCAATGCCACCGTGCATCATGAGGTCAGTCAGATTAGGCGGCCGAGGTCATCTAGTATGAGAGAGAGAGAGAGAGAGAGAGAGAGAGCGGGCGGGCGCCAGGCATTGGGAGGGAGGGACAGCACCTCAGCAGCACAGGAGCAATAGTCCTAGCCCAGATTGAGGAGGAGGAGGAGGAGCCCCATCCCGGCTGCCCCTGGCATGGGATGGCGTGTGCCACTGCACCATCACTCCTTGTCCAGGGGAAGCTAGGGGAATCCCAGCAGCAGAAGGTTGTCCTTTAGGAACAACAACTGCTCCACCAACTTCACCCCCAGTCTCAGGCGCTGCGGGGAGCAAATGTCCCCTGCCACAGAGAACACCCGCTCGCTGGGGACACTGGTTGGTGGGCAGGACAGGATCCTTTTGGCCACTTTCGACAGGGATGGTTACACGTTGGCCTTGCCAGCCCATTAGGTCAAGGGATCACTGCTGGGATCAATGCATGGCTCCTCCTCAAGGTAGCTCTCCACTGCTGCTGCTGAGGTGCCATCATACTCCCTCCGGTAGCTCTGGGTGGGCACCACCTGCCCCACTACCCTCAGCCACACTGCTTGGTAGTAGTGTTAAGCTTGTGGGGGGACATAACATTTACATGTTTCATGCAAATTAAATGGTAGATAAAGAAGTTGTAGTTGTGAATGTGTATGGAGATTTTCTTGAAATCACAATGTTCAATTATTTCTAAAATTGGTTTCCTTTATCTAATCATTTTGATATTTCGTACACATAGTGCCCTCCATTGGGAGTACACAATTCCCATGTTTCATCAGAATTGGATTAGAAAAAAAAAGGTTATAGCTGGGAATTTGTTTTTCAGTTTTTTCCCTTTATTTCAAAAATAAAATGTTGTTTTCATTTCTATTTTCATTATTATCATTTGTCATTTTTGTTATTGTAATAACAATGAAAATGACCATTTTCATTATTGTTATTGTAATAACAAAAATGACATGCACACCCCTATCATTCAGTCCAATGTCCAATTGGATTAGTTGAAATGGCCAGTTTCGTCAGAAATGGAAACCAGACCAAAATTCAGATTTAGCCCTACTACTTTGGGGATTTCTCTACAAACAGTAGTTCAAGAAGGGAGAAGAATTTGTGTGTATATGTATATTTATTAATTTAACAGATTTTTTTGCCCCGCCCCTCCTGCTCCAGGCAGCTTGGGGTGGCTTACAACATAAAATAGATAAAACATACAAAACTAAAAACAACACATTAAAAAAGAAGGCACTAAACAATAAGTCCCCCCACCACCATAACCCACTTCCCCCACCCTACACCCCATCTCCCTCGCTAAACGCCTGGCGGAACAGCCAGGTCTTACTCATGCACCAGAATGAAGGGAAGTCCAGGGGTATTCAGTCCTCCGCCGGGAGGGAGTTCCACAGCTTCGGTGCATCCACTGAAAACGCCCTCTCCATAATGCCCCCTCGGGCCATACGGGGGACCTCGAGAAGGGTGCTCCCAGAGGATCACAGACATCGCTCCAGAGCACGGCGAGTGTGGCGATCCTGCAGTAAGTCAGGCCAAAACGGGGAACCTCAGGCCCAGGGGTCAAATGTGTCCCTCGATACATTTTTATGTGGACCCTTTCCAGTGCCTGGATCTGGACCCTGGATCCAGTCTCTACCCCCAAGCACGGAAAAACTGAGCTCAGAATAATGAAGCAGAGAGGAGGACATGCACACACGGGTAGGGGACAGATCCACAGCACCGATCTATGATCTGAGCCCTCCTTTTCTTGAATAAACCCATTAAGCAAGCTCAGCCCGAACCTCTATGTGGCCCTCAAAGCTCGCACTAATGTTCAATGTGGCCCCCAGGACAGAAAAGGTTCCCCACCCCTAGTTTACGGCTTTATAGGTAAACACCAACACCTTGAATTGGGCCCAGAAGATGATAGGCAGCCAGTGCAGAGGCCGGAGCACTGGTGTAATGTGTTCACGATGGCCCAACCCCATAAGGAGACAGACCACCGCATTCTGCATTACCTGTAGTTTCCGAACCGTTACCATGGGTAGCATGTAGAGCACGTTACAATAGTCCAATCTCAAGATAACGAAAGCATGAATGATGGTGTCCAAGTTGCTGTCTGAAACATACAGCCAAAGCTGACGCAACAGATGTAATTGTGGTAGAACTCACTCCTCACCACCACCACCCGGAGATCCATGCGGAGCTGTGGGTCAAGGAGCACTCCCAGACTGTGAACCTGGGGAACCAGTGGAGGGTGAATTCCATCAATGACGCTTGCCACCACATCCACCGCCTTACCCACCATCGTCATCTCTGTCTTATCAGGATTCAGCTTCAGTCAGCTCACCCACATCCAGTCCCACACAGCCGCCAAACACTGGGTAAGGTGGGAAGAAAAAGAGAGAGAAAGAGAGAGAGAGATGGGTGTCATCAGCATATTGATGACACCGCACCCCATACTGTCTCACAACCTCATCGAGCAGCTGCATATACACGTTGAACAGGAGAAAGGACAGAATGGAACTTGGCAGGATGCCAAACATGAAGTCTCGAGGAGATGAAGAACAACCCTTGAGCACTACATGTTGAGTTCTTCCAGTGAGGAAAGAGTGGAACAATTGAAGAATGATGCCGCCCACCCTGGCTCAGTCCCACAAGCGAGTCACCAACATCTCATGGTCAACAGTATCAAAAGCAGCCAACAGATCTAAAAGAATTACCTTGGTCGAACAACCCTGATCTAATTCATGGTGGAGGTCGTCAACCAAAGCAACAAGCGCAGTCTCAGTGCCTTAGCCTGGACAAAAGCCAGACTGTGAAGGATCCAGATAACCGGAGCAGTCTAGATGCTCCTGCAGCTGCTGAGCCAATACTCTCTCAATAACCTTCCCTAAAAAGGGAAGGTTAGAGACCGGTCAATAGGGATGCGCGAATGCAGTTCGGAAGTTCGGACCGAACTCGGTCTGTTCGGACAACCGAACCCGAACCCGAACACAAACTGACTGAACTGAACATTGAAATGACCAAACAGTTTGGTCGGTTCGGATCGCATTCGGGTGGCAAAAATGTGTCACTGGAAGGCAAAACGTGATGGGGGGGGAGTCAGCTGAGGAGCAGACTTCCAGGCACCAGGGGTAGAGAGGCTTGGAGTAGCAGCCAACTTGCCCAATCACCATCCCTTTTTGCCTCAAACCACTGGCTTCGCAATCTGCAATTGGCCACGAGCTAGGCTTCATGGAGCCAATGGGGCTTACGGTGAGGCGGGCACAGCAAGCAACAAAACTGATTGCCTCCCCCCTTCCCAACACCTTCTGAGCTAGTCACTGTTCCTGAACAGCAGGCATTTCAGAAGGCTCCCTCTCTCCCAGCAGTTTTTGTTCTTTCCTATTCCTAATCCATTGCCATCCTCCTCCTATTTACCCATCCAACCCATTTACCTCCATATTATCATTTATTTAGATTATATTAGATAGACTTAGGTGTTATTTTTTGTTTTTACCCCTCCCTGTGTTCCCTGCCTGTGTTCGATCTTCCTTCCTCCCTCCCCCCTCCATTGAATCCTTTCCCTCTCCCTCTTATTCCATCCCTGATTCCCTTCCCCTGTTTTAAGTTTTGGATTTATTTAGAGTAAGATTATTATTAGATTGATTTTATTTTCAGTTTGGTACCCCTCCCTGTGTTCTTTGTGTTTCCCCCTGTGTAATATTGTATAGATAGATAGTAGATAGTTACTCGATAGATATACATAGTAGTTAGCTTAGTTATAGCAATAGATAGAGATACAGTGTGTTTGTAGGACAAGGCCTTTGTAGTTAATTATTAGGATATTCCATTTAGTTCAATAGGTTTTAGAATAGCTAATAACAGTTAGATTTAGTGTAGAGATAGATAGATATATTAGATTTTTAAAAATTAAAAATTAAAAAATTGTTTTTATAAAATATTTATGCATTCTTTTGGTGAGAGAAATGGAGAAGGGAGGTAGGAACAGGCGAGGCCGGTCTGCTGCCCGCAAGCCAGGCAATGAGGCATTTGGCAGAGCTGGCAGGGGCCGTGCTATCAGGCAGAAGCAGCAGCCCATCACCACGTCCCAAGCTGTGCAGGCCTTATTGTGGGTCTTCCTCTCCCAGCACTAGTGGCACTAGTGCTCCCAATGGCACTAGGGGTCAGGGGGTTAGGCGTCCCCTCCCTTTGCAGCTGGAATCTTTTCTTGCAGAACTAAAAAGAGCATAAAAAGATAGGAACATAAGAAGTGCCATACTGTGTCAGACCAATGGTCTGTCAAGCCCTGCCTGCATTCTGTCTCCACAAGTGGGTGGACTGGGTGGCCAATCTCTCTCTACGGGGGACTTCCGTTGCTAACAGGTCATAGGGAAATTCATTCCCTGTTGTTCCAGTCCCCATACCTTACCTTGCATGTGGCGGCTCCGCCACCCTTGTCCTAAAGCCTCCAGACATCCGACCTTGTCCACCGAATGTCTGGGGGTATCACTAGCGAACCTCCGCCTAGGGATCCTCCTTGGCCTGGCACCAGTGCTGGGACTGGCATCCGATTCCTTTCTGAAATGCGAACACATTAAGAACACCAAAGTAATACCATGCATTTATGATGATGCCTCTAGTCCTCCCTCCTTGGGGGTGCTAGGGATTGCAACTAGGAAGCCCCTGGCTGGCACGTGCAAACCCTGCCCTCCCTGGGGTGCTTGGGATGGCAATGGAGAGACCCTGGCTGGCACGTGAAAATCCTGCCCTTATTTGGGGGTGCGTAGTGATGGCAATGGGAGATGTGACCCTGGCTGGCATGTGAAAACCCTGCCCTCCTTGGGGTGCTAGAGGATGCTAGGGATTGCAACTAGAAAGACCCTGACTGGCACATGAAAATCCTGCTCTCCTTGGGGCACTAGTAGCGATGGTAATGGGAGATGTGACCCTGGCTGGCACGTGCAAATCCTGTCCTTCTTTGGGTGCTGCGCAGGGATGAGACCCTTGCTGGCACATGCAAACCGTGCCCTCCTTGGGGTGCTAGGGATGGCAACTAGAAAGGCCCTGGATGGCACGTGCAAATCCTGCCCTCCTTGGGGTGCTAGGGATTGCAACTAGTAGAAAGGCTCTGGCTGGCATGGACAAACGCTGCCCTCCTTGGGGTGCTAGGGATGGCAACGGGAGATGTGACCCTGGCTGGAAAGACCCTGCCCTTATTTGGGGGTGCACAGAGAATGGGATGGCAACTGGAGAGTGCAGACCCTTGCTAGCCTGGCACATGTTTGGGTGGAGGTGCTGATCGTGCCAGAGCCCCCCACACTACAGTACCCTCTCTCTGTGTGGTTGACATCCACTGTCACCCGCGGATGTCCACTGTTTGTGCCTGACTGATGCCCACCCCCCACGCACCCACCCACACGCCAGTGAGCTCGCTCTAATGAATAGAGCTTTTCTTGTCCTCAAAGTAAAAAAATGTTTACAAACCTGGCAGCACCTCCTGAGCCCGCTGCTTGCTCCTCATCCAGGGAACCGGGCACCACCACGAGAGATCTAGGGGCAACGACCTCCTCCTCGAGCGGAAAGTTGGCCCCCAGCCGGGGAATCAGCACTGCAGCCTTCTTCATTTCTTAATTATTATTTTTTAAATCACGCAGCCAAAACACACCGTCACCCACCACACACCAACACTAGGGATGGGTGAACAGAATGGAGTTCAGAAATTCAGTTCGGTTCAGTTTGAAATTCGAGTTCGGAAATTTGGTTCGGCTCAGTTCAATTTGAAATTCGAGTTCGGTTCGGTCGACTGAACAGACCAAGTTCAGTCGAATTCCAAACTTCCAAACCAAGTTCAGTCATTCAAAACCAGTTTTTTTGGTGTGTGTTGCCACTAGGGATGGGCGAACAGAACGGAGTTCGGAAATTTGGTTCAGTTTGAAATTTGAGTTCAGTCCGAACTTCCGAACCGCGTTCGCCCATCCCTAACCAACACTGAAAATTCACCAAACAACCAAACAACATAGCCAAACCCAACCCAAATAGCCAAAACACACAAAATGAACAGCCACCCAGCCAAACACACACTCTCTCAACACACAGTTCCGCATGCACTCAAATTTCCGGTTTCCGGCACAATCACAGCTTCATGTGCTCTCACAATATTTTTTCTGAACGCCCAAACTGAACCGAACTTGACCGAACTGAACGGCCGAACCCGAACTTGGCGAACTACCTGAATGCCTGAACCGAACGATCGAACCGAACTCAAACTGCGATCTATTCACCCCTCCCTACTGGCCGAAAACTGGTGAGGCAATCAACGTCAAGTGGTGGTTTTTTTAGCAGCGGCTGTACTGCCACCTTTTTGAGGCAGCTTGGCACTCTGCCCACCCAAAGGGAGGCATTGACCACCCACACCAGCAATGACCCCTGTGTCTCCCGGCTTGCCTTAACCATCCAGGACAGGCATGGGTCGAGTTCACAAAAAGTGGCCCTAACAGCCCCAAGAACATCCCTATTAGGTCCCACTACAGCCGGAGCCGTTTCCGGCTCCACGGGAAGCGGGGGCGCAGCAGACTCACGTGACAGGAAAGAGGAGAAGAGAGAGTCCCCGGTGGGAGGAGCAGAGCAGGAGTGCAGCTGGACGCACACACTGGGAATGCCCCCGCAGTGCCGCACGGCAGGGAAGCGGGGCCCACAGATCCGGTGCGACGTTCCTTGTGCATACGGGCACAGAGGGGGGCGGAGCCAGAACCTTAAGAGGGGGGCACAGTCATCACAGCGGCGCCGGTGATCAGTGCAGCTGTGAGACTGGCCCCCAGCGAGGAGAGTGAGTGCCGGCGTGGTTGTAGTGCACCCCCTTCTTGCCTTCTTGTTCAGTCCCTCCCAGGTCCCGTGTCCCCGTGTAGTGCGAGTGGATCCCTTTTTCCTTCCTTGCAGTCCTTGGGGTCTACCCTTCCTTCCCTCACCTGGACTCAGACCCCTGCTTCTTCTCCCTTACACCTCTGAGGGTGTGTGTGGTGTTGGGTTGGGGATTTGTGGAACTAAGCAACCTCTCAGTGTGACCAAGCGGGGGCTGAGCTCAGGGCCTTGTTGTCTCTGCCCCCCCCCTCCCCCATGATGATCTGTCCTGCTTTCAACAGAGAGCAATAGGGTCAACTAAGAGCCTGAGGGGTTGTTTTCTCATACCTAGAACATGTAGCTCCAGAGTGAGTGCAACCGGGTGGGGGACGGGTTCTGGCTTACCGTTCTGTGTCCTCTCTCTTTCCTGGCCCCTTCCTATACTAGTTACCTCTCTGGGTCCTATCCCTTCCCCGGGCCCCTTCCCATAACAATCCCCCGCCTTCGTGGGCAACACCCACTGAAATTGATCCCACAAAGCTGGGGATATATTTCAACTGGAGGGAATGGAAACTTAGTATATAAGCTAAGCGAAAGAGGAAGGCTGATTTGCTGTTGTGGAAGTTGAGTCAATATCAGATTAATATTCCCTGGATAGAGTGTGTTTGTAAGGATTGCATTAAGCACTGCTTTGTTGAATTCAATAAGGATGCTATGCTGACCTCCCTCAAGGTTAATGGCCCAATGATTTACTAAGACAAAGTAGACGCAAAGCAAAATTGATCGTTGTGTTAATTATTATCAGGGGCCAATGTGAAACTCTGATCAGCAAACTTTCCTGGAGGGTAGAGATGAAATAAGTAGCCACAAATGGGTATTATCCATCCAAATTTCGGTACCCAAATAGTCCTGAGACTCCTGACAATGTCCCCAACCCAATGCCCCACGGGAGTCCCACGCACACGCACATTCACACACACAGTTTCCGCACGCCACAATGTGCCAGCAATGTGGCTCCATGTGGGTTCCATGCAGCTGCCCACGCGCACACGGCTCCACATGGAGAGCCATGAGGCATTAGATTGGGGCCACCATCAGCTTCCAAATCAGGAATACGATGGCCCAGAATGTTGACTTCTGGGACTTTTTAAAAATCCTAATTCCATACTGATTTTTCAACTTCCGATACTGATTTTGTGGTTTTCTGTCCTGAAAAATGGACTTTTGGTCCCAGAATGTCGACTTTTGGTCCCTAATTTTTCAACTTCCAGTCCCCATTTTTTTACTTTCCATCCTGATATTCCAATCAGTAAGGGGGGGGGGTAATTAAAAAAAGAGTACCAGAAATTACCAGTTTGGGAGACATCCAGATTGGTAATCAAATAACCTGTCCATTATGCGATGCGGTACTAAAAAATGCAGGTACTACCCACGGGTAGTAAATAAATCAGCTACCCATTTCAGCTCTACTGGAGGGGCATCTTTCCTCTTCCTGTGGAGGAGGACCATCTTTCCTGGTTAGCATAACGGGATCGTTGGGGTTGTATTCAGAGAAGTATTGTTGTCTTGTGTCACAAGTGATTACTCCCCCTGGGACTCTGAAGGTCCCAAATAAGCTCTGGAGGGAATGGAAACGGTTCTGGACTCAAGTGTTCATGGAGCAAAGAACGTAAAGATTTCATCACAATTCAGGTCTTGGTTAAAGAAGAATGGAGTTTGGAAATAAGATAATGGCCTGCTAGAACAGATAGTGACTTGTATGACTTGGACTTAGATGTATAGTGTATGACTTGGACTTAGATGAGAGCTGAAATGTGTAACTGCTACTATCCAGAATTTGGCTGGATAAAGGCAATTTTTACACAGCCCCCGCAAGGTGGGGGATCCATGGTTGTGCCAGTGTGCACGCAGGTGGGGGGGGGAGGGAACATACAGACGCACACGCACCCCACACCCATCAACACTGATGGAGCAACCTCCGTTTCTGCCGGTTGCTCCGTGCATGTTGATGAGTGGGGGGTGCGTGGGGATGTGTGTTCGGTGGGAGCACACACGAACACCCACTCTCCGCACGTGTATCCACCATGTCCTTCACACAGGGCTCACCCACTCATGGAACACCCAGTTTTCTGGGTGTTCATGAGTGGGTGCAACTCGTGTAAAAAAATCCATAGGATCTGGTTTAGTATCTGGCGGCTATCCAGTTAATCAGATTACCATTTACCACATACCATTTGGCTAATTACCTTTTATTGCATTATCATTGACTGCGTTATCATTTGATTACAATTTGCCTTTTTTAAAAAACAAAACAAAAACAAAGCTGGTTTGGTTATATGGTAATACAGAAAATGGTCATGTGGTAAACGATACTGCAGAAAAAACCGTCATCGATAATTTCAGCCATGATAATTGGTAAATGGTAGCATCCAGTATTCTGGTTTGCTGGTTAACCTCTGTGATCACAGAATAGCTACCGGGCAAACACCAAGCTGCTCAGGATACCTGATATGAATCAGGGGTAATTTTGTTTGCTATCGGTTTTAGCTCTAACTTGGACTTGGAAGACCGGAGTTCAAATTCTGTCTTTGGTCTTTTTTACACAACCCCCCCGCAGAGCGGGGCTGGTGATGGTCCATGGGCGTGCCAGTCCGTGCGCGGCGGGTGAGCGGGGTGCGCATACGGGCGCACAGGCATCCCCACGCACCCCCCACTCATCCCCATGCACGGAGCAACCACCGTTCAGCGTTTTCCCCAGTTGATCCATGCATAGGAATGAGTGGGGGGTGCATGGAGATGGGTTAGGCGGGAGCACGCACGCATGCACCCCCACTCACCACATGTGCCCGTGCTACATCCTTCACATGGGCCTTTCCCACTCAGGAACACACAGATTTCTGCATGTTCGTGAATGGGAGATCCCTGTGTAAAAAAGGGCCTCTCTCATTGGGTAGCCTTGGGTGAAACACTATGGCTGATTGACATCAAACACTAATTGCAGGATTGTAATTTGCTCCCATAAATTATCTGCACATGTGAGCACACTATTCTGCGTTTGTCCTGCAAGTTATGATTTCCAGTCTTGAGTGCTTGCACATTACCAGGCTCCAAAATCCTGCTCTTTAGGAATATGTGAACGCAGTTCAGAGTTGGGGCTGAAATCGGCCTGTTCGGACAACCGAACCGAATGTTCGAACGGCCAAACAGTTCAGAAAAGTTTGGATGAGTTCAAGGGCAGGAAAAAGTGACTTTGGGTGGGGAAAACATGTCTGGAAGGGGGAGGCAGCTGAGGAGCAGACTTCCTGGCTCCAGGAGTGGAGACCAGGGGTGGTTTCAGGGCCAAATGATACCGATAACGAAAAAAGATCAATTTTATTATCGGTATTGATAGCGCTATTTTCTGATGTTCGGCCGAACCGAACTCCGCCAAACCGAAGAACCGAACCCGAACTCGAGTTTCGAAACAAACGACCGAACATCATTCTGTTCGCACATCTCTACTGCTCTTACAGTGACAGGTGTTATGGCTGCACAAAATTTTGAACGTAGGAATACTTGTCAACATTACGATCACAGATTAGCTTGCATGGAAACCAACAAATCAGCAGGATGGAGCCATGGTTTGTTCCCGGCCAGTTAATTTCAGTTGGCTTGCTAATTTCAACCAGCTCCGATGCCAGTGTGTTAATTTCAATCTCCTGCCAAGCTTGTGGATTTCAACCCCCACTCTGAGGCAGCAGGCACAAGAAAGAAGGGGGAGGACAAAAATTGTGCAAAATTTGCGCTAATGAGGTTGTAGATCCCCCGATTAGTGACGTCAATGTAAAACACGCAATAAAAGAATTGTGGGAGGCATGTCTTGTGAGAAGGGTGCCCAGAAAATAAAATCACACGATTTTAAGATTGCAAGAAGATTGCAGGGAGAAAAGAAAGAAAATTGTGGGAGACACCATCTCATGCAAAAGCAAGATATCTCATAACCTTGGTTCTCCCATCTGTAAAATGGGAATAATAATGACACACTCAAAACAAATGTGTTCCTTCATTATCAATAGGTTTATGGCAAGGCATAAAGGCTTTATTGTAATATGTTCCTGACCTAAAGACCTTACAATCGAAGCAGACAAAATGGGAGCAGAGGGGGAGGGAATGTGACCAAGGTCACATAGCAGGTCAGTGGCAGAGCTGGAGAATGGAATTTGTATCTTCTAAATGCTAACATGGGGTATAAACAGAAGTGATGGCCACACAGCGGCAGCCTGACCTGGGACAGGAAGCTGATTCGTAGCTACGGAGCACATGGTCCGGACCGGATCAGGGCGCTGAACAGACATGCCCACAGCTGGGGCGCCGAGGAGGGAAGGGAGCACAAGCGTGCAGCCAGTAATGGCATCAGCTAGCCATGGGAGACCCACCCTGGGCAGGTATGCCGGAACAGATGATAGTCCACTGTAGCCTGTTTTGGACCAGTTGGGTGGGCCTTAGCCCAGTCTGTAACCTTGGAGGATTTCTAAGGACAGAACCTGTGCTAGTCATCGACATGGCCCGGGGAAATCAATCCCAAGGACATCCCAAGGAAATCAAACCTCTAGGACATTTTCAGAGCGGGTGGAGACAGGGGGCAGGTAGGGCTGAAAAGAGAATCAATTCAATTCTCGCAAAGATCTCAGGATAATCAAGAACTCTTAGCGCTAACGGTTTGAGATTCTCACAAGAATCTCGCTTAAAGAGGGGGGGGGCTCTTTTTTTCCCAGCCAGGCAGCCATTTTGCACATGTGCAGTTCTCCTCATCCCCCCCCCCCCCAAATCGGGTTGGTGGGCCGTGGGTGCTCACAGACAGACAGACAAATAGACACAGGCAGCGGAGATGGGAGAAGATAGAAGAGACAGAGAGATGCGGGACGCGGCACACATGGCTACAGGAATTAGATAGTCCAAGATTGTTCAAGATAGATCATTCAAGATAGATTGTCCAGGTAGTTTTCAAGAGACCCCACCCTCTTCCCCTTAGAGGTCCCCATAATTGGGAGGGACATGATCCCAGGCAGGGCCCAGCACTGCCTCACTATGATATATGGACAGTTTTGTTTAGGTGTGGTCTGTGCCTCTGTGTTTTCTCTGGTGGCATTATCTGCTTCCGTAATTAAACGGCTGTTTGGAACAATTATTCTAGCTGATGACAGATTTGGGTTGAATTGCAATGGCAGCTCCATTGTGTATTGCAGCATTCCCCCACCCCACTCCCTCCTGCCCCACCCATCCTATTCCATAACCGACACCTAAACTCTAGGTAACTGAATTCCCAGCTCCCCCGAGGCAGAGAGTTCATCAGCAAAGCCATTTAGAGGAACTCTTTAAATGCAGTAAATATCTATCAGAGCCCTGCTGTGTGTATTGAACTTTGGAGCACATATGAATAGACAGTTCACAGAAAAACAGGAACAGAGATGTATAGCCAGGCTGCTAAGCAAACATATTATCTTTGTGTTCAAATTCACCATTCTGGAGGAAACTCCTGGATCAAACTGCACAGGGTAAACAACAATACTACTTCACAGTCCTTTAGCACTAGGGATAGGCATTTCAAATTCAGATTAATACACAACTATCCAAAAACAGGCTGTTGCAGATTAATCCGTATGAGAGACAGGTCCATAGTTACAGATCTGGATTTTCCTCCACCCCCATCACCTGGGGTCCTGGAGTGGTAATGACCAGCCTCGGAGGGCTTAATTGAAGCATCTTCTCGATTGATGCCCCAGTCTGGTGAAAATCCCTTCCTCAAAGGATGGTCAGAGCCTGAGTCTGCTCATCTTCCAATGGAAATACAAGATGTTTTTATTTGTCCAGGTGTTTGGTAAACAGGGATAGGGCTTGGGGAGATTGAAAAAAGGGTTTGGGGGTTAGGATGAGGGATTTTGTATTATGTTTGGTTTTGTGTGTTGTAACTAGCCCTGGGTAAAGTTGAAAAGAGTACCCACAAAAACAGGCATACCCGTTAGCATTATGTTCCCCAGTTTGACCAACTAACCTCAAGTAACTACTAATCGGTACCCAGTTTGCACACCATGTACCCGATGTCCCGATTTACTTATCTTGTGTACTAGGGATGGGCGAACAGAACAGAGTTAGGAAATTCGGTTCAGTTTGAAATTCGAGTTCGGAAATTCGGTTCGGTTTGAAATTCCGAGTTCAGTTCGGAACTTCGGTTCGGTCGACCAAACAGACCAAGTTCGGTCGAATTCCGAACTTCCGAACCAAGTTCGACCATTCAAAACCAGGTTTTTTGGTGTGTGTGTTGCCACTACGGATGGGCGAACAGAACGGAATTCGGAAATTCGGTTGAGTTCGGTTTGAAATTCGAGTTCGCTTCGGAAGTTCGGTTCGGTCAACCAAACAGACCGAGTTCGGTCCAAACTCCGAACCACGTTTGCCCATCCCTATTGTGTACTGATTTAGGGTAATTTCACACATGACGCCACCACAGTCAACCACACTGGATCCAGTGTCATGGCTGTGATGGGTGGCACGTCTGTTTGAGCCCCACCAGATGTTCACCAGGATGAATTCCTGGCAGGGTTCCAAGCTAACCATGGTTCTGGGGGTAAAACTGGCCTCACCCCCAGAACCATGGTTAGCTGAACCATGATCAGGAAAGGGGCAAAAGTAACGTGTCCCGTTCCTGAGTGTGGTCCGGACCATGGTACGGGATTGGGTGCAGTGGTCGCATTGGCCACTGCACCCACCTGTCTCCCTGAGGATGGGCGAATGTGGGAGCACAGGGGGTGGGTCTGTGTGGCCACACGTCACGCTGCACGGCCCCACCCTCTCCAAGATTCCCCTGCGTGACGTCTAAAGAACAGCGGGCTTCATCACTGACTGGGATCCGAGACGGATCAGGGAATGTCAGGTAACCAGTCCGAGTTTCAGCATGTTGGGCCTGGAAGCCCAGCACATCTGAAATTACCCTTAGTGACCGCCTGCATTGATTTAACAATCTCCTCTAGGTTTGTCGGCACTTTGCAAAACACCAAATAGCACCACTAATGTATGCCCAAATCCTGCCCTTCTGTGGGTGAGTACGATGGAGCAGATGCTAGCCATTTCAGGTCCACCTGGCCATCACTCTTAATCTCTCCCCCTTCTGGGGCTATAAGGACAGCAGATGTAGAGTGCCCTCTCACGCTGTCTACCAAAAGGATTAGAGCTGAAATGAGTACTTGTAAAAATGAGTATAACCATTGAATTTCCAGTGTCCAAATCGACTCAAAAATATCAGATACGAACCAGTACCTGATTTGGGAACCTGATGTCCTGGATTATCAACTTCTGTTCCCAGAATATCAACTTCCATTCCAGATTTTTTTGGTTTTCCATATCAAAATCAGTAACCAGAAAAATCAGTAAACAGGTAACAGAAATTACTGATTTGAAAGGGGGGGGAGGCGATCAGTACCCGAACAGGTAGCCTGTCGAATACCCGACACAGTACTCAAAAATGCAGGTATTCCCCATGTGGTTACCAACCAAATCAGTTCCCCCTTTCAGCTCTACAGGGAAGGCAAGATTAGTAAGAGACCTGGTCCGGCAGGCTTAGACTAGTTGCAGTTCTGAGTACGGAAGGGAATAGCTATGGGAAGTAGCTTTAACAGTGGAGTGATTTCCCCTGTATTGTACCCACCCTGTTATTTTTTCTATCGGCTGTGACAGTAGACTACAAATGTTCACCATCCTTTTGGTGAGCACTCATTTAGATATTGAGATAAGTGTCACTTAGGCCGTTCTAAGTTTTCCTGAAATGGAAAGCATTAGCACAGCCTTCAAGAGAATGACTCAGACCCAATAGGGTTGGCCTAGGAAGCACAGTCTGTATCAGCCCCCACCCCACCCCCCAGGGCCACACAGGGCGCTGGGGTCGCACTCTGGGGAATTAGCTCACCCCCTGCTACGCCATTTCAGCCCAAGCCTCGGCTGAAACCCCCCCCGAGACGGGGGGGGGGGGTGTGTATCCTCCTGTCTCTTATACACATCTAGATGTGTATAAGAGACAGCAGTGTGCTGGGGTCGCACTCTGGGGAATTAGCTCACCCCCTGCTACGCCATTTCAGCCCAAGCCTCGGCTGAAACCCCCCCCGAGACGGGGGGGGGGGGTGTGTATCCTCTTCTAGGACACCACACACAGTCCAGAGGGTATCCAGTTCACAGTCTTTTTTCCTACAGTTCCATGTACACAATACCTGGGGCTGCCGGCTCGTCTGCCTTCACCCTGCAGGCCCAGGTCAGTCTCTCTCAAGCTCTGGAGCACACCAATATCAATACCCAAAGTCCAGCCAGCCAGGCCTTAAACCCCAGGCTCTGGCCAAGCCTTCCCCAGGCAGGAAGCTCCCTCTTTGGCACAGCCTCCCGCACTTGCCTGGGTCCCTCTGGTTCTCCAGCCTTCAGCACCTTGGATAGTGTAGAGCAGGAAAGCTTGTTCAGGGAGATGTCACTCCTTCACCTCCCTGGCAGAGACTCCTTCCTCGCTGCCTTGTCTCTCCTTATATACAGGCAGAGTGGGTGTGGCCAGGCTTCCTCTCCTCAGTCTTAAAGGGCCAGTAACCTGCCCACTCTGTCCTAGGGTGTCTCAGCCTGCTTGCCTCACAGGCTGATCCCCAGTTATGGGGTTGACTCTGAAACCTCCTTGCACATGCTCAGTCCTCTGTCAGACCCCCTCAGGCCCCTTCTTAAAGGGGCAGAAGGCCCCCCAGGACTGCTCCCTGATACACAGCCTCCAGCTACGCCAGCCAATGGCTGCCTGATCCTTTGCCATCTTATAAACAGAGGGACGTGAAATGAATTGAATCTAAGCTTGGTGCGAATTGGGGGTGGGGGGGAACAAACAAAATACCACTGGGAGGCCAGGAATAAATCAGCATGGAAAGAAATCATCTTCTGCCCTCTGACGTCTCACATTTTCCATCTCTTTACAGTACAATATTCCTCTCTTCTCTCCCTTCCTTTTAGAGGCTCATTTCTGTCCAATTTGTGACCTTGAGGAACCGGAATCAATTGAACATATTTTATTCTGATGTACGGCTTATTTGATACCTAGGGCAAAATATTTGTCTCCGTATTTGATATTTTTTTATTATTCAGCTTCTCAACATATTTTAGATTTCTTTTTAGTCCATATGATACTTTAATTTCTAGGACAATTGCCAGCTTTTGTGTCAAAGCCATCCAGACACGACAAGGCCGCTTAGAAAGTTTAGACAGGTAGTCCTGGCTCAAGGTACAAGGATAACTGTTTGCATATTTTAATTTATCCTATTTTAATATATATATTTGGTGTTAACATTTTGGAATGTCTAGTTATTTAATAAATTTGTATATTGTAGTTTATTGTTTTGTTGATAACCTTCGGTTAAACAATAAAATGTATTCATTCTTCCTTTTAGAGTCTAGTGGATTTTTTTAATGGGTCCATGCAACAAGAAAGAAAGAAAGAAAGAAAGAAAGAAAGAAAGAAAGAAAGAAAGGAAAACCAGGGACTCAAATCTGCCCTAAAAGTCCCGTCACCTAACCCCAAAAATATAGGGGAAGCCATAGGTACTGGAGAGTCCCCCTCCTAACTCCCACTGTTCCACCAACCTAGAGCTAAAACAAGTACCCACAAAACAGGGTATACCCATTACAATTGCAGTACTCATCCTGATCCCTTAACATCGGGTAGGAATCGGTACCTAATTAGTGACCAATGGGCTACCCGATAAACTGATGTACCATTTTATTTTTCATCCCAATTTTCTGACTTCCAATACAATTTTTTTTTTTTAATTTCCCATCCCAATTCCTGTACTGATTTACTGTTTTAAAGACTGGTACCAAATGGTTAAAAAAAAGTAAATGAGTAACTCAGTAACTTGTTAGCATTAGGGTTTTGTTTTTTAAAGTATTTGAGTGCCCAACTGGGTACTCAGGTACTGAGCAAGTACCTGATAGACTAATAAAAAATAATGGTCATCATCATCATCCCTGGGTAGCAAATGCGTTTCCCATTCCACTTCTACACCAGTCCCTCTCCCTGCCTCTATTTTTTGTGCATAAAGAGGGCAGACGATAGAGGGTATTTTCAGATGTGACGAGATCACGCTCAACCACGGTGGATTCCCCACCAGGCGCAAAAGGTCTTGACATGTCTGAAGGGGAAATGGATGTTCCCCCCCAGATGTTCACCCCCGTCAATCGCGGCGGGGAATCACATTCACCACGCGATCGGCAGAACCGGCGGGGTCGGCTCCGATCATGTGGTGAATGTGATTCCCCACCACGATGAAGGGGCCCATCCCATCTGGATGGCTACCATGGCCCAGAATCTGCAGCGGGATTCCGGGCTGTGGTCAATTTGGGTGGGCGGCGAGGGAGCATGGGGGGGCAAGGGCCGTGCGGCTGCACGTTGCGCCACGCAGCCCCTCCCCCTCCCCGATTCCCCGCTGGGATCAGCCGGCACGTCTGTTGGACATGCCGGTGCGATCCCGGTGGGGAATCCCCGCAGTGATTCCATGCCGGGGCGACTAGCGCCCTGTCACGTCTGAAATCACCCAGAGACTTTCCCACCCCCCTCTTTATGATGTGGCCCTATGGAGAGATGATGTCACACTGCTCTGTAAGGGTCAGGGTTATATCAGAAAGGGACACAACAGTCCTCGCCCCAACACATGGCCTTGTCTACTCCCATGTGAAGTCCCAGAGGAAAGCATCAACCCTAGTCACCACCCAGTAACCATTTGGCAATAAGAGAGCATTGCCAATGATCAGCTGGTTGGCTGCAGAGTGGCAGCAGCCTACAGTTTGGCCAACCTTAGACTGGCAGCAGTAGCAAGGTCACCAGGTGCCATTAAACTTTATGCAGCCCATGAATGTGGTCTGGTAAAGTATCAGTCATGACAAGGTCTGGAAGAGGTTCCATGGTGAGAGCCCTGGCAATTATCAAGCCCTATCCTGGTAGCACCCCAGAAACCGAACATGTTTGCTCAAAGAAATGGGCAACCTTCATTCTTCAGGCAGCGGAAGCTGTGTCCAATGTGCAAATGCTTCAGTAGCTGTTCTCTTTTCAGTGTGAATGAAGACAAAATTACTGTTAATTAATGCTTCACATAGGAACTTAAATCAGCCTTTGCTGCGGCAAATAGAGATACACAAGTGGCCAATTATCTGTGAAAGTAAATGGCCTGTGGATAATTGCAAATGCCCCCTTTAACATGGGATTGAGTATTAGACTTCTGAGCATGCCCCCTGAGTGCCTCCCATGTTAATGCATTTGCCACATGTTGATCATGCTCTGTTGGCCAATCTCATGCCTGGACTAACTCCTCCAGCAGGAGATATGATCAAAATTACCTCCATTTGTTCTTCATGCTATTCTGCTACATGGAGTAGCTCTAGATAAAAATAGTTATTCCATTATCATGGAAATTTCTCCAAAAATGAAATAGGTATTTTTTTCAATCGGAATTTCAATCAGAAATATATTCTGATCAGAATCCCAATCCGAAAAAAAAGGGCCACTGTGTACACAAAAAAAGGCCTCCAGGCCAATTTGCCCATATGCAAGCGGCTCCCATCCTTATCCAAAATGGCAGCAGCAGTGTCATCACCATCGTACGTGTGGGAAGCCAATTTGTGCATGCGAAGATGATCACTGCCCTTCTCCAAAGTAGATACGGAATCAGACAAAATATTGCTTGTTATGGTTTTCCACTGGAACAGGCAAACTGCCCTTTTCTGATCTAAAACCGGAATGGGCAAAATTCCGGTTTCACCCCTAACATAGAGTTCCAATTAGAACTGAAATAGTTACCCACTGTTGTTCGGTGTCCGTCTGGATCTACACGATCACACCTGCTCTGAAAAAGACCAGATATTGAGAAGTTTCCATTTATTGTTCAGTGGATTAACCTGTTAACCATTTTACTCATTTTCTAAGTTACTGCATAGTACCGGTAACTGTGTCAGTTACTGTATTATTCTCTGGCCATTTACCATATTATCCTTTGCTGCATTTTCCAATAATTTCTTTCCTGTTTATCCCGCTACCACACTCCAGACCTGCTTTTAGACTAGTAACGGCAAAGTTTGGTTACTCAGTAGTGCTGTAATGTGATCACATGGTAATGCAGTCATACGATAAGTGTATCATGGTAGTCTGGTTAACCATTATTGCAGTATTATCTAGGGATGAAACAAGATTTCACAAAAATGGGAATTTTCATCGAAATCACAGTTCCCAATGCAGTCTTGGTCAAACCAAGAAACTATCAGTACTCGTCAATGTCTCGATCAACATTTTGTTTTCTGATTTACCAATAGGGCTTATCTGAATTCCATTAATTGCTTTGCTGTTTACTGGTTTGCTGTCAATTTAAAATCCTGAGAGGTAATGCCAACGCAATACCGCATTTCCTCTATCTTCTCTGCACTCCATTCTCACTTGTATTTCCTTGTCACTCATTGGGTGGTACACAGATTCCATTATAAATCTGCAATACACTTACAGATTGGTCAACGCAAAGGAAACAACATACAACAACAATTCTGATTGGAGGCACTGATATTTATTTATTTATTTATTCTCACATTTTTATATCCCACCCTATTCTGGACAAGCAGCTAGGGCTGAAGCAGTAACGCCTTTTTCCGTTCTGCTATTTCATTCCGCCATTACAGAATTGCCCATGATGTTCCGTAGCTTTTCCGCTGGCATTCTGCTAATTCTGCTGGCATTCCACTAATTCGGAAACTGTCGGAATAATCACGGAAGCTGTCGGAACAATCACGGAAAGTGTCGGAACACGCATTTTTCGCTACTTTGCAGTGCTGGTGGAAATTGCGGAAGATAGAAAAGTTGGAAAAAATATTATTCTGCTATTTTCGCAGTCTTTGGAAGTAGCGGAATGAAAGTAGCTGAATGGCGGAATTAGCAGAATGAAATTAGCGGAATGAATGTCTCTCTCACATCATGCCACTCATTGCGGAAGAGCTTTTTCCATTGGAAAAAGTTACCTCAGCAGCATGCCATTTCAGCCCGACAAGCAGCTCAGGGGAGGGCCGGTCCCAGGATTTGTGAGGCCATGTGCGAAGTCTTGGTGCGGGACATAATTTGCATAATTAGACCCCACCTAATTATGCAAATATGTAACTTTACATAACATACTCCCTCTGAACAGGAAGGATTCCTATTCTCCACCCCTCTGAGCAGCCATGGAGAAACATGACCTCCCCATGCTTCTTCTCCCCCCCTCCCCCCCCGCCCTCCTTGGGGTGCTAGGGGATGCTAGGGATTGCAACTAGAAAGGCCCTGGCTGGCACGTGCAAATACTCCCCTTATTTGGGTGTGTGTAGGAAATGGGATAGCAACTGGAGAGTGGAGACCCTTGCTAGGGATGGCTGGCAGGCACATGTTTGAGTGGGGGTGCTGCTCATGCTCATTCCTGACTTCTGGAAGAGCCCCACACACTACAGTACCCTCTCTCTCTGTGGCAGACATCCGCTGCTACCCGTTGATGCCCACTGTTTGTGCCTAGCTGATGCCCACCACCCATGCACCCACCCGCACGTCAGTGAGATCGCTCTAACGGATAGAGCCTTTCTTGTCCTCAAAGTAAAAAAAAAAAAAAAGTTTACAAACCTGGCAGCACCTCCTGTGACCACCACTTGGTCCTCATCCAAGGAGCCGACCACCACCACCAAAGGTCCAGGGGCAGCAACCTCTTCCTCCTCCTCCTCTGAGAGCACCACGTTGGCCCCCAGCCGTGGCATCAGCACAACAGCCTTCTTCATTTTTTTTTTTAAACGTGCAGCCAACCAAAACACAGTCACACACCACACACCAACACTCACCAACCAGCCAAACAGCACAGTCAAACCAAACACGAACAGCCAAAACACACAAACCCAGCAGCCACCCAGCCAAACACACACTCTCTCGCCACGCAGTTCCGCACACACTCGAATTTCCGGTTTCCGGCACGATCACACCCTCTTGCGATACTTTTTCCGAAAGTCCGAACCGAACCCAACCGAACCGAATGGCCAAACCCAAACTCGGCGAATGACCCGAACACCTGAACCGAATGCACGAACCAAACCGAACAGCCGAACCGCAACCTGTTCGCACATCACTATCAGTACCCAAAATGAAAGTCAGCTTCTCAAAATTGCTCCCAGTGTTTCACTGATGGCCAGGTTTTGGGAAATGCCTCGGCAAGAGGAGCAGTTTGGAAAAGCTAACTTGGAGGGATTGAACTACATGGGATTTGCAGTGGTGCTAAAGGTTACTGATTGCACTGAAAGGCCAGCAGGTTGTGGTGTTAGATTCCCTGTGGCCTAGTTTCCCATCTGTAAAATGTGTAATAACACCTCTCTGTCTCACAGGGATGTGGTGAGGATAACTACCTTTGAGACAGTGAGGCTCTCAAATGCTATGGAAATGAGAACCAGGTAAGGGCCTTAGACAGAGAGAAAGGGCTGTATTCTTTTTAGCTTCTCTCCACTCCTGCCTGTGATAGCAGAGAATTAATGTGGCATTGAAAACGGATTTACTGGCATGGTTTATTACGGTGAATTTGACACTAGCTGCATTCCAGAACCACTCACTATATCTAAGATGCCAACCTTTGCAAGGTCAAGACCAATGACAAGTAGCAGCAGGATCAGGTCACAAATCAAGGAGCAAAATCGTGGTACAGGCGAAGGAATCAAAACCAGCTGTTGGGAGTGCAGGGCAGAGCAGGAATTACACTCTGGTCTTCTAAAGCTCAGGGACCATTGTCATTTTTTTATGTTTTCGGGGTTTTTTGTTATTAAAAACTGTCATTTTCATTATCATTATTAACAAAATTTCATTTTTGTTATCGGTGTCATTATTGGTATTGATTTTGAGCAATAACAAAGATTTTGGTTTTGGTATCATTTCCATTGTGGGCTTCCACCAGTGGCAGAAGAGCAATCAGACCAGACACCTAACCAGACTTCTCAGAAGTTGAACTCCTTCCTCCCTTTCTCATTATAATGCAGTAGTAATAAGTGCACAATGACAATATGAAAAATTACTAATACATATGTCTAACGTACACCTAATAACCTATACTATATGCAATATATTCCTATCTAAGTATCTATATCAATAAAGTTGTACCTGCTATGTGTTCTAAGTATCTATCTATCCTATTCCAGTTCTATAATGCTAATATATATACAATAAAAAGTCTAGTATATCTACTAATAACTATATAATATCTAATCCAATCTATCTATCTATACACAATTAATATATCTATATATAATATTGACAGGGGGAGACAGACGGGAAGGGGAAAGGAAAACACTATAGGTTATATTGGTCTAATCTCTATATTAACTATATCTGTAATCTATATCTATCTATCTAATCGATAAACCTTAATCTATATCTATAACTATATGTACAGGGGAAGACCGACAGGGGAAAGGAAAAGGTAAAATAAAAAGGTATAAGGAAAGGTAAGGTTTTACATTGAGGGCTGGGCAAGATTTGTAGTGCAAGCACCAGAGTTCTGTAAACGCAACTTGACACAGCAAGAGTTAACACAGAACAAGAGTCAAACAGCCTGGCCTTGCAACATAAAGGGTTGCAGAGCCCCCATGATTGTGTCTGGGAGTCAGGAGGTATTGAGCAATCATATGGTGCCATTCAACTGACGGAAACCTTTTGCGCTGCTCATTGACTAGCGATTACATCCATCAGGTCCTTCCCCTCTCATCACAGGCCCAGTTCAAGCGTTCAGCACTGTTTCTGGCTCCAATATGTCTGCTCCTTCCTCCCCTCTCCACATTCCCCTCCAAAAAACACCTGCAAGACAATAATGAAATCAATATCGACTTTTGTTATCGTTATTGATTCATTATTTATCTTTGTTATCATTACTGTAATAACGATAGCAAAAATGAAGAATTTTGTTATCGTTATCAATATAATGAAAACAAAGTGCACACCCCTAATAGAGTCCCAGAAGACACCAGAGGATGTCTCCTCAAAGTAGAAGGTACTTGGATGACCTGGGAACTGGAGCTCGAGATGGAATTCTTCTCAATGAAGACTGAAACATTACTTTTAGAAGGGAAGGTGGTGGAAGCTATTGGTTTCAAGCAGTCTCTGCTATGAACACTCATAGGGCAGGTACCTCAAGAGATGTCCTAGGTACAGTCGTTTAGGTTTCCCCCAACCCAAAATGTCGCTGAAATCAATAGGGCTCTGCACACAGATGCCTAAAACATCCTTTAAGAGACATAGACAATGGCCCCAATCCCACAGCCTGCATATCCCACATGAACCCGCGTGGGACCCGTGCACATCCACATTGGTGGCACGTTGTGCCGTGAGAAAACCGTGCGCATGCATCTGCACACAGCTTGCACACCATGATCCGCAGGCTATGGGATCATGGCCAATGTAGTTATGGGGATATACTTTGCTCTGATAAAAGATCTCATTTGATGTACTTTGTCTCCATCACTTATGTTTGCGATAGAGCTGAAAGAGGATACCTGGAAAAACAGGAACCCTGTCAAATTTGTGGTTCGTGAATTAACCTGGTCATATTTGCAAATGCAACCTGACGGGCTACCCTCATGCTCCCCAGGCTGATTCACCTGCCAGACTGCACCCCTGCTCCTGCTCCTTTTGGCCCAGCCTGCTGCTCAACTTAACCGGACGGTATGCCACAGTCTCCCATAGTGAGGGTGCTCGTGGGACTGGAGCAGTGGCGCAACTGAGTGGGTGAGTCAAGCCAGGGAGCATGCAAGGGCAGGAGCTCCTTAGGGCATCCCGGGTCTCTTCCAGGGATGACTCACCTGCCTGTCTGCACTGCCACTATTCCTCTCAGCCCAGCTCAGCAGAGCAGGGAAGCTCACCTCAGTCCCCATTGTGGGGGGAGCAGCAGTGGGATCAGAACAGCAGTGGGATCAGTGGTACAGCCAGGAGGGTGCGTCAGCCCAGGGAGTGCCCTGGGACACCCTGGAAAGCACCTGTCCCCGAGTGCTCCCCGGACTGAGTCACCAGCCCAGTTGGACTGCTCCTCTCACTGCTTCTGTGGTCACTGTTCCTGGTGCCCCTCCCTGCCTGGCTTGCTGCTGAGCTGTGCAGGATGGCACTCCATAGTCCCCATAGTGGAAGTGTGCATGGGTTGTTTGCAGGATGTGGAGCACCGGGAGCAGCATCACCGCCAGGCGAGTGAGTCAACCGAGGAGCGCACGAGTACAGGAGCTTCCAGGGATGTCCCAGGGTGGCCTGGAAAGACCCACATTTTGGGGCAACTGGGCATCTGATGGGGGCAGAGAACTTGTGCTGGGTACTTGCTGGGGGTGCCCCAAAATGTGAACATTACACACAGATAGCAAATGCGCTAACCACTGCTCCCCTTGTTTGAGACCAACACACACACACACACACACACCTTGACATTTTGGAATCTGGTCAGACGTGGTTTTCAAAAATTGTGTTACAGATAAATGGGAATGCCATGGAGTTGAAAACTGGCACCTCATTTTGCTTTCCTGAAAACGTTTCTAGCTAGTTTCAACAAGGAATGTGAACATTCTGTATTTCTGATTTCTATTCTGGTTTCAGTGCCAATGTTTGCGTTTTGTGCCTCAAAAATTTGGGGACTTTTTTAAAGGGGAAAAATCTGGTAACTGCTACCGTTGGTTGGAAAGTACGCAAGCAGGGGCGTGTAACTTGTGTGTATAAAAGGAGGTGTGCGTGCGTGCGTGCGTGCGTGCGTGCGTGCGCACAGAGGTGATGGCCCTTGGTATCGGTGAGCTTCAGAGCACTTAATTCTGAGGGAGATCCCATGTCCTCACCCTATACCAGACAGGGGAACCCCACCTAGTAGTTGTGGAGGGGTGATACTCGGTTTCCAACTGGATAGTATCCCATTTTTGACAGATTCAGTTGGTTAGACTGGGTTGAACAAAAATCGGAACGAACTAACGTTCCAATACTCACTAGAATGTTCAAAGATAATTCCAGCCATTTTGCCTGTGCACAAAATGGCACCCATCCGTTCTGCATATGCCCCAAATGGTGGTGACCATATGCAAAACAGCCACTGATCCCATGCCCTGCGTACTCCGCGCGGTATGCACGCGCACAGATACACATAGCTCCCATGTGTGCACATTGTGGGAATATTGTGCCACGCGCAAGCCACGTGCAGGAGGTTTGGTATTGCACTCACTGCCATTTTGCACGTGTGCAAAAGGACCAATTGGAATTCTGATGGAAAATTTCAATCCGTCAGAATTTGTTTCAATGAATTGGAATTCTGATCAAAAATTTCGACAGCCATTCCATTTTAGGCAGAACTGTTTCACGAAAATGGAAGGGCTATTTTGGAACAGCCCAACTTGATAGCGTTGTTCACCCGGCACAAGGATCCGGTTCCTTGAAAGCAGTTCTGTTCCCATCGGACAGTGAAAATAGGCCAAGGCCCCGTACCATAAAGCACTGAAAAATCAAAATTAAACCAAAAACCAATCCAGTCCGGTAGATTACCACCACTGTGGCTAAATTCCCAACAGTCAACACAAGACACCACAACACTGGAAAGATGTTAATACTGCTGAACTACAAGTGGGGACACTGTGGGTGTGTCTCGCACGCTGTGAAAGTGTCTTGCACCCCACTGTGGGAGACCAACAACCAAAATCATCAGATTAAAAGTGGAAATTAAAAGGAACAAAGCACACTAACAGTTACCACAAAATTTCAGGGGAAATATTTGTGTTTCGAATACAGATGCCAATAGTACTTTTTTGTGTGTGTAATTTGTGTCTTATCCAAACCCAAATGCACAGTCCAACTTTAGACTGAATTTAAATGCAGCTAGTCTCCTTGGGTAAATTATGGAACATATTCTCAGTTGTAAAAATCACTTTACCCCTTTGAAGCCAGTGGAGGTCTGATGGTTTTATACATAAGAGGATACGGCCTTCTTATATTTCATCTGCGATGCTCACTTGGATCTTTATTCCTGGACACCCCAGAGTTGCATGTAATTCATTAGGATCCACCCTCTTAGACTACAAATAGTTTTCAAATGGCAAAGGTGCTGTTTGTGTTGCGATATTGATATCTTCTCCAGCATTATGATTCAGGTTTCCGGCAGCAGGTATGAGGTTTAGCTGCAGGAAATGAGCTTATTTTTAGCAGATGCCTTCGCTGGAGCTTTGTGCTTTGAGCAAATGGATTTGTGTCAGACGTCCTGTTTCTCAGATAATTGAGTTTGAAGATGGTTAACTCTTGCTTCTAACAGTTGTATCTCGTTCGGTGAAAAGATAGATGTCCCTCAGAAAATTCAGTATCTATTAGAGCTGAAATGATTACCCTCTCAGTACACCCACTTTGACCCAATTCAGGTAATCGATGTTCTGTGATGCCCCGGAATACTGAGTTCCGTTACCGGAATATTGACTTCTGATTCCATTTTTTTGGGTTTTCTGTACCGATTTTTTAATTGGTAACCAGAAAATTGGTAAAATGGTACCAGAAACTGCAAATTTTTCAGGTATTTGGGTAGCTGATCAGTGACCAGATAACCCATCAAATACCCAAAAGAGCACTCAGAAATTAGGGTTAAAACTCGATTTCATGATTCTCGTGTTTCTTGATGAAGATCTCGGTTCATGGCTTGTTCTGACAAATGAGAACGAGCCAAGTTCCATCAGCATCCCGCAAAATGGCTCTGTGGGCCATTCTGGGCATGCACAGCCCTTTTCCAAAATGGTGCTAGCGGCGTTGCCACCATTTTGGAAAAGGCAGCCATTCTGCGCATGCTTGGTGGCCATTTTTGCATGCGCTGTCCTTTTCCAAATCCTCCAGCCCCGCTAGTGGTGTTCTGGAACATCCTAAACCACTGTCAGTGGAGCAGGCCACCCAAACCCAGGGCCTGGTCCATAGAATCTTTGAGTTGGAAGATACCTTAAAGGTCATTTAGATGAGGACATGCATTCAGGATAGGGGATGACTCCATGGCTCCATGATCTGTGCCCTCCCCTTCCTTCCCCCATCCTGAGCGCACCCCTTAGGAACTTCATCCACAACATCTCCGTGGCCCATCGAACTTCCACCAGTACTCAAAGTGGATGAGGTGAGAAAAGGTTCCCCATCCATCTAGTTGCTGTAGTTTGTAATTGAGTATCATTCTACACAATCAAGGTAGGCCTGTTAAACTGGTACAAGAAGTTCAGCTTCTACCTATGTGTCAAACTGGTTGAGGGTAAAGTCAATTGCAAAGTCGACCCCACTCAACCTGTTTGAGAGGAGAATTGAACCAGTGTCAGAGAGAAAAGTATGTGAGTCTTTGGGCTTACAGCAGTAAAAGAGAATCTTTTTCAACAATGATGTACTAGAGGAAGGACTGGAGAGAGGAGACCTTCCCTTCTTGATCATGCCCAAGGAGAGAAATTTGGGGCCTCAGTACATCCTGGTAGTTGGGGTCCTCCCACCTCTCATCCCTTTATCCTACGTTTTGAAATCAATTTGTGGAGATCATGTTGGAACTTGTTGTTTAAGGCTGGATTGAAACAGACCATCTGTTTTTGTGGAATTTTTCCATGTTTTCATAATAGCTATTGAAATTCTGATTGCAAGATTTTTTTCCCTCCACCTACTGTACACATGAAAAATGACAGTAGCCATAATGAGCATGTGCAAAATGGTGGCGCCTTGTAGGGTGACATCATTTTGCACATGCTCAGTAGGACCATCGTCATTTGGTGCACGCACAAAAGTCAGCAAAATTGTTCCAATCGATTCAGCGAAATAGGAATCAGAATGCATTCAAATTCAACAAATCAATCAAAACAACTGGATTCCATCAAAACAGAATCAGTCTGAAAACAGAATTTCCGCCCTGCTTTATTTCCATGTTACGTTCAATTATTATTTCACTCATCATATTTTACTGTATATTAAGAAAGAAACATTTTGTATTTTTGAAAACCAATTTCTGGGAACTAAGGATGTGCGAACGCAGTTCAGAAGTTTGGAGTTTGGACAGAACTCGAATAGTTCGGTCGACTGAACCGAACTTCCGAACCGAACTCAAATTCGACCGAACTGTTCGGTCGAATCCAAACCAGTTCAGAAGACAAAAAAACCTGGTTTTGAATGTAAGAACTCAGTTCGGAAGTTTGGAATTCGACCGAACTCAAATAGTTCAGTTGTCCGAACCGAACTCGATTTTTGAACTGAACTGAATTTCCGAACTTGGTTCTGTTTGCACATCCCTACTGGAAAGCTTGACTTCCGGTTTTCCCATTTTCTTTGACTTTCCATCCTGATTTTTTCCCCAGTTTTCTGTCCCAATTTACCAACCAGTAACTGGAGAATCTGCTTTTGGCTAGTTGGGTACCTGATCGATTCTCAGGTAGCCCATCAGGTGCCTGACACGGTGCTAAAAATGTGGGCATTGCCCGAAGGTACAAAATTAGGTAAGCATTTCAGCTTTTACTCTAAGTCAAAACTCAGCATCCTCGTCATAACCCCAAGAGGTGGCATCCACCCCAGAATGAATATTCAGGAATAGGGGCAGAGTAGCAGCAAAGTCTGACTCAGTATGCAACCCTCCACTCTTAAGTTCAATGGGCACTGAGCCATGGACTTCAACGAGTTCCGGTTTGCGGCCATAAGAATGGGAGGAAAATCTTGTGGAGATTGTCTCCTGAGTCTCTGGCTTCAATCAGTGTTCTAAATCCCTCATTTTACCCAGCCCTGAATTCCATCCTAAATCCTTTTCCTCATTTATTCTGAACGCGCTGCCCCGTCGCCACTCTCAAAGCAAAGTGCTGCACTGATTTCCATCTGCTTATTTATTTCCCCCTGCTCTGCATCCCCTAGCAACGCTGCACAACGGCAAGGGTTAAAAGACAAACTTTGCCAACTCTGAGACACCCAGCCTAGGATCTAAGACGGCAACAATAACAACGGAACACAAGAGCGAAAAAACAGGAGAGTTTTGCTTTTCCCTCTCTAAAAATTGCCACACACAAATGGCTAATCGACGGGATAACGTATGGATTTAACCTTTCAGCAAGCGGAGATTTGCCGGGTGCATCAGATGCTGCCATCTGCAAAGCCTCCCCACTCTTCTGTTTAAAGAGGCATCTGACTCGACGGTGTTCCAGTCACGTGCTTTGATCCATGTGAGGGTAGTTCTGACACGCTGCCAGAGACATTCACCTACGCACTGTTCATTAGTCGTCTCAAACAGGGAACGGAAATTAACATGACTGACTGCAAAAGTCTTAACCCAGAGATCTATTTTTTTTAAAAAAAAATATTATTAATTTATTATTATTATTATTATTATTGTACACACACCACACACACACACACACACACACACACACACACACACACACACACACCACACACACACAAATGGGAGAGGGGAAACAGAGAGAGAGGAGAGAGAACGCATTTGTTAAGGGAAATAATGAGCACAATGGTTCTGCTGCCACAATGAATTTTTAATCTGTCCTGGAATGTAATTGGAATGCATGGATTAGTGGTCTCCTCTCTCTGTCTCTCTCTCTCTTTGATGGTATTGTTGTTGGTGATGATGATTCTAAAGAAAATGTATTTTTAAAAGGAGAGAAATGGCCTGGGAACATTGTTCTGCTGGGTTGCGTTTAGGAGGAAAAGGACCACTTGAACGTCTGTGTGAAATATACCAGCCTCAGTCGGCTCTACTGGAAGCAGAGAGTACCTGTAAAAATGGGGGATACCTGCCGAATGTCCAGTACCCAAATCAAATTGAATATTTCAGGTACCTTTTGGCACCTGGAATGATTTTTGATTGGATACCTGCAATACCTAAATGTTGATTTTTTGCCCCCTGGATTTTGGGAATTTGGGGGGTATTATTTCATTTTTGTGCATAATTTCGAGTACTTGGGGAAATGGTTGCCGGAATTAGAGAGCCCTCGAATGGTATTTGGGTACTGATTCAGATGCCCAAAACCTAACCCCAAAATGGAGGTATTACCCGTGGGTGCCAAATCAGATGCCAATTTCAGCTGTAGCTGGAAGTTACCTTTAAAAGATCTTTTAGTCCAGGGGATGAGAAAACCTGAAGCCTTCACGCCAAATCCATCCCATTGATATTCATTTGGCTGTCTTCCAATTCCTGGATTCAACCCCTGGATCCAGTCCCTGCCCCAAAGCACTGAAAGACTGAGCTCAGGTTATCCAGCATATTACTTCTCCCCCATTAGCAGCTGGGGTGGTGTTTAAAGTTGGAGCCTTGCAACTTATCTGCGTCTCTGTATACATCCCACCCATAAATGCATGTAGCTTTAAGTCACAATTATGAAGAGTCTAGTGAGTCTGGAGAGAGTCTAGTGGATGAACTGATGTCTACTTTCCCCTTGTCAGAATTAGTCCTGGCTGGAGACTTAAATGCCTGTCTTGGTCCTAATTAAGAGGATTTAGGTTCAGCAAGTAACTTGGAGATCAGTTGTCATGCCTGGCGGTCTATCACATAGCTGCTCTAAAGACTTAAAAATAAATTCATCTGGTATTGCGATGGCTAATTTTCTTGTTCGAGCTGAATTGGCCGTTCTTAATGGATCCAATGGTGGATGACTTAGAAGGGGAATTTACATTCATTTCTCACCAGGGATCCAGTGTAGTTGATTTTGTGGCAGTAACCCCTAGTTTGATCCCCCACATAAGCAAATTTGGAGTGGCTTCGGCTATTTTCAGTGACCACCTCCCCTTAACAGTTCTGGATGTCACAGAGAATCTTAGAAGCGATGTACCAGATACCTCGTCTGGTGTTGTGCCTGCCTCGATGGAGTTTCTCTCTAGAATTCGCTGGTCCCAGGGGGTGTCGGAGAGGATGGCAGGGGTGTTGAAGAGTGCGGACTGCATTAGATTTAAAGCTATCATAATGGATAGTTCTTCAGCCAACAGTGTTATTAAGGAATACAAGCTGCTTATCAAGTTCTTGCTCCCATATCTTTCCAAACCTAGCCCAGTTACACGAACTAAGGGCCTACCTAAATTTAGGTCTAAACCTTGGTATGATTCTGAGTGCAGAGCCGCCAAAGGTAGAATGTTGGTTATGTATCATCAGTATAGATCTGGATCTGTGCACAGACTTCCCAATGAATTTTTTGACCTTAAGCAACATTATACAAAACTGGTCCAGGCGAAAAAAAAGGGATTATGCTATTGTTCACTGGGGTTCATTGGTGACAGCAGCACAAGTGGGCATTCTTGGAAATTATTAATGGTTCCCTTTGTAGGGGTAGGAGTGCAGTCATTATACCTGTCCCTATCGATGCATGGGAAACTCACTTCCGTTCCATCTTTCCCTATCAACTCTCGTGCAAAGTTCACCCCCTGACTGATCTGGACCTTCCAGTCTGACCTGCTTTGACTTCACAGGAAATTGGTTCTTTAATTTTTGAACTCAAATCCAACAAAGCCCTAGGAATGGATTTTGTCCCAGAAAAATTATTAAAACAGCATTTCACATGGTGGTCGCCTTTCCTGGCAGCCCTTTTCACGCACATTAGTCAGACGGGTCTTGTCCCCAAGGGGTGGGGCGATGCCTTTGTGATTCCAATCTATAAAAATAGTTCAAGAACCCATCCCGGAATTATAGACCCATTAGCTTGTTAAGTATCATCAGTAAATTTTATTCTAATTATCTTTTGAAGCGACTGGTAGTCTGGCTGGCCAAGAATAAGATTATTCTTTCGGAACAAGCCGGGTTCCAAAAAGATCGCTCTACAATAGATCACTGTTTATTATTATACCACCTAGCTGAGAAGTATGTTACCCCTAACAAAATACTTTTTTGTGTCTTTGTGGATCTGAGGGCGGTGTTTGATTCCATTGATAGAGACCTGCTTTGGGCAAAGTTGGGTAATACAGCTATTGACAAGCGCCTACGCAGATTGATCAAATCTTTACACTTCAAAACTACCTTGGCAGTCAGAGCGGGCTGGTCAGGCCGACTGTCCAAGCGCACTTGTCTCTCCCTCTGTTCCCCCTTCCCTGTCTTTAGATTGTAAGCTCTCGGGCAGGGACTGTGTCTGTCTTGTTCTCTGTAAAGCGCCAGGTACATCGCTGGTGCTATATAAATGCTTATAATAATAATTGACATTTTCTCAGGAGTCCAGCAGGGATGTGTCTTGGCACCTGTCCGGTTTAATTTTTTTGTAAATGATTTGATCACAGCTATGTCAAGTAAATATTTTTCACCTCCTAAGTTAGGGACACATGCAGTTGGTTGCTTGCTTTATATGGACGATGCTGTCATTTTCTCTCAGACCCAAATTGGTCTGCAAAGACAGCTGGTAGCTCAAGCTAACTATTGTGAGCAGAATAAATTACAGATTAACTACACCAAGACTAAGGTTATGATGTTTGGCAAGGAGAAACGTTCCTCCAAGTGGTCTATCAATGGTCACTCCATCCTACAGGTCCACTCATACAAATACCTGGGTTTATTATTTCAGGTCGTCCCTTAAATGGGACTACCAGTTTAACCTGGCCAGTGCCCGGGTTAGTGGTTGTTTCTCAGTGATCTTTCGATTTTTTTGTAAAAAGGAAGGTGGATTTTTGGTTCCGGCACTTAGGGTCCTAGATGCCAAGCCTAGAGCCCAGCTCTTTTATGGGGCAGCCATTTTGGCAGTTAAGCACCCCTCCAATCTAATGTTTTGCAGTCAAAATTTATAAGACTACTGCTAAATGTTCCCCGCAGTGTGGCCACAGCGGCTGTACGCCAGGAGTTGGGTCAAATTGCATGGAGCAATATGATTTGGAAGCTGGCCATTGACCTATGGCTGCACTCTAAGTTCATCCAGGACTCCGGCCCTGGACTTTTTTCATATTTTTGGGATGATTCATTTGTAAGTTCATGGAGTAAGTTGGTAGACTTTAAAATCGTCTCCATGGGCTTTTCAATATCGGATCTGTTGGTTAAGGGTTTAAAAATTGGTAAAGCCAAGATTTCGGCAAGGCTTAATGACATCAGTAGACAGGAGGATTGTGCTGTCATCTCTGCATGT
>QEPC01010859.1:17456440-17492875 GCA_003113815.1 Sphenodon punctatus | reverse complement strand
CGGTTCAGTTTGGTTTGAAATTCGAGTTCAGTTCAGAAGTTCAGTTCAGTCGACTGAACAGACCAAGTTCGGTCTGAACTCCGAACTTCCGAACCGCGTTCGCCCATCCCTACCGTCAAGTACCTGATGTAGAACTAAAAATTGTGGGTATTACCCCTGGGTAGAAAATCAGCTACCAGTTTCAGCTCTCGTTGTGGGGAGGGGTGGTCACGGGCTCGCAATACATGGTATCTAGATAGAGGTGTCCATGTCATTTTCGTTATTACAACAACGCGATAATGAAAATTTTCATTTCCATTATCATTATTACAACAACAAAAATGAAAATTAATAATAATGAAAATAGAAATAAAATGACATTTTGTTTTTGAAATAAAGAGAAAAAACTGAAAAATGTATTTCTGGCTATAACTTTTGTGTTTCTTATTCACTTATGATACATGGGTAGCGTGTACCCTCAATGGATGGCACAATGTGTACCAAATTTTGAAATGATTAGATAAAGGGAACCGATTTCAGAAGAAATTGAATGTTGTGCTTTCAAGAAAAGCTTCATACACATTCACAGGTACAACTTCTTTATCTTGCATCCAATTTGCATGAAACCTGTGAATAGTATGTCCCTCCACAAGATTAATACTCTTGACAATTCACAGAAAGATTGAATAAATGGTTCTGATGGTATAAGACACTGATTTGAAAATACATTTCCAGCTGTAACATGTAAACAGGACAGAATATAAACAAGATATTTGGCAGAAATGTATCACATTCTTTCCCTGTCATCTCTGCCAACCTACAGGACAATTTGATAAAGGGACCCAATTTTATAAGCAATTGATGTTGTCCCTGTGAAGAACATTATTCAGATCAATCACAGCACATGCAGTGTCAGTCAGAGGCAGGCACTGTAGGAGGGAGGATGTGCAGCAACCCAAAAAACGGACAGACACATTCATTGGCCTATTACTGCATACTTCTAGCTTTACAGGACCAATTGTTAGTTGCTCCAAGGCAGGATTAGGAGGTAGCCCTGAGACGGGCATTAGAGACATAACTGGGACTTTGAGGATAACATCCCAGCAATCAGGACACATAGTTTACACATTCAGGATGACCAATTATCATCACAATCACATCCTGCAGCACTGTGACAGAGGACATAAAAGAATCTCTATTGACGCTTTCCTAAACAGATGCTTCTGACTTCCCAGTAACATGTGAGGGAGAGAGGTTGGGATAGCCACAGCACAGAATGAGGATATTTGGTTGACATTTCTGCTGGCCAATTGTCATCGCAAACCTATCTTATACCACTGTGACATGTAAAATACCCTGGCATAGGCTCCTTCTCTTCATATGCTGTGAAGGCATATAAAATTAGGACTTCATCACATCTTTATGATATTTGTCAGAGATAATTGGAAAAGTTTGATATACAGTCGTGCCAAATTTCATGTACACTGGTTGGAGTTCAAAGATGTTACAGTCAGACATACATTTATAAGTTAAATTCTTATACCACCAGGACCCTTTATCCAATTCTTCCAAAAGTTGGCAGAGATCGTAAATAAGGGAAGGTCTAGAAATGTGCCAAGTTTCATCTACATTAAATGTGAAGCAAAGAAGTTACACCTAAGTATGTATATGAAGGTTTTTGCAAAATAAAATAATTCAAATGCTTCTAAAATTGGATTCTTTTATCCAATCTTTGTGGAATTTGAAACAAGTAATGCTGTCCATTGGAGGTATAACCACTCCATGGTTCAGCTAAATATAGTGAAAAACAACAATCTTACAGCCAAAAATGTGTTGTATATTGAAACCACTGGAAAGCAAAAGCAAAAACAAAAACGACAATTTGATATTTACAAAAAAGATAGATTTCAATAACAAAATGAAAAAAAAAAAAAATGACATGGACCCCTGGTGCACACCTCTAAGGATTAAACATGAAATGAGAGGGGAGTTAGATTTCCCCATGTGTATTCATCAAACATTCCTATGTTAGAGGGTGCCTGAACCTCCATTTTGCATAGCTCCAAAACGTTTACTAGGCTCAGCATCAACAACGAAGTAGACTATTATCATTTGGTTTTGACTGCAATTCACTTCCAGCAGAATCTGGTCATTCATTCCATTCTGGAAAAATTTGAACGAACATTCTGATTTACGTTTTCCCAAATTCAATTTTAATTTTTTTTTGTCCAACTTGAGCATGTGCAAAATGGCCGTGGCCACATGCAAAATGGCAGCACAGTACGGCTGCCAACGTTTTGCACATGCACAAATCATTTGACTGAAATTCTGGTCAAAAATTCCATTCAGTCAGAATTACAACTGAAATTTTTATTTTCATTCTAATATCATGGAAAATTTCCGTGAAACTGAAATGGCTGATTTTGACCCAGTACTAATAATTACTGATGCTAAAATGGTTATCGTTATCTGCTACTATTCAGTATCTGCCAGATCTATGGTACCCAACCTGATCTGGAAAGGATTGGGTACTGAGCATTTTTTGGAGTACTATATACTAGGGGTGGGACACCGGGGAGAATACCGGATACTGGATGTACCAGTATCGGATCTCCCTGGTACCGGATTTATCGGTATCGTCATACCATATTTTTAACATTGGCCACGGTACCAGATTTTTTACATTGCAGCTACTGACTTCAATGGCTGCAATGTAAAAAATCCAGTACCGTGGCCAATGTAAAAAATCTAGTATGCCGGTACAGGTAAATATTGGATTTATCATATTAAGTCAATACACCCAAAACCCGGCAATATCGGATCTCAGGAGAACCAGAATTCCCACCCCTACTATATACTCATCATACTGGAATGTGCCATTTACCATAGTGCAATTTTGCTGCTTATCGTATTACTGTCTACCATTTCCCCACAATTCCTTACCTATTGACTCCCACTGCTCCCCATCCAAATCTGGTTTCAGTCTAGTAATGGTCACGTTTGGTTAAATGGTAACAGTAACACGTTAAATCGGCTAACCGTTGCAGTATTATCCAGTTATTTTGTTTGTCACTTAGCTGTTACAGTAAACAGTTTAGGGCTGAATAACTGCCAAACTCTTCAGAATGACAGATGTTAACTGCAGAAAATAAATTAACTATTTGGTTGAGCTCTGATCCTTGTCTTGAAGATGATCTTGCTCTTGATGCAATGCTAACCTGAAATGTTACCATGGTAGCATTTTACATCCGCTTCTACTAGAGTAAATAATTGTACAAAGGCAGGGAAACAAAAAAAAGAAAGAACTCAATGCCCTTGAACTTAAAAATTAGTTGTAGTTTCCTTTCAAAAGAAGTAGTTTGTTCAAGAGCGCAGAGGCAAGGCACGAGCAGAAGGAAGCTTCCCTTATAAAATATTTACCATTCAAGTCACAGTTAACACTGCCTGAGAAATTTGTGAGAACTGTTTAATTAGGCTTATGGTTCTGCTTCTCTTTCTTAGCACGCCTGTTTTTTCTCATCCTTTATTAATAGGGTCTTTGGATGACACAACAGGATGTTTGCTTCCGAAGGCGCTTATTATTCCTCTGTTGCTACACAGGAGGAAAAAAATATCATTAAATTTAAGATTATTTCTCTTGAAAGAAGCAAGGAAAGGTAACATTAACAAACCACAGATCTAACAACGTAAAGGATCTAACAGCTCTGTAAAAGGGATTTGAGGGATCAGTTATGTTCTGAACAGAGAAGTGTCCACTAGGGCTGAAAGTTAAATCTTGGTTTTTTTGGCTTGTTATGAATTCAGGTTCTCGGTTCCTTCTAGGAACCAAAAATTAACCAAGAACCAGCAAACGTATTGGCTTAATTTTGGACGAGAACAACAACAAAAAAATCCCATCTTTAAAAAAACGCACTGAAAATGTGCAAAATAGTTGCCAGGCCGTTATGCCCCGTGCACAGCCCTTTTCTAAAATGGCAGCAGCAGTGTCAGCGCCATTTTGGAAGAGGGCATCTGGTCTGCACAGGTGTGGTCGCCATTTTGCGCATGTGAAGACTGGCTGACTTTTCCAAAATACTGCCCCCATCATTTTGGAAGCGGGCTTTGCATGCGCAGAACAGCCAGTTGGCCTTTTTTACATGCACGGCGACTTTTTTATTATTATTATTATTATTATTTTTTCCCCACCAAGAGATACTATGAATTCGTGCTGGGATCGAGATCTCTACCGGTTTCTCGGATTCTCCGTATTTCTCATGAGAAGCTAAAATGCTTCTCATTTCAGCCCTAGTGTCCACGGTAGCACAAACTATCCTCACAATCATGAGCCTAATAATAGCACGACAGTAATAGAGTTGAATTCGGTAGTAAATTTTGCACCCAGGGATGATACCTGAAATTTTGGGAAGGTTATTGTGTACCCAGTTGGTTTCCAAATACTGAGTCGGGTACCCAAATACATGAAATACCAAGTATTACCAAGACCAAGGGTGATTTCAGATGTTACGAGATCACAGTGAACCACGGTGAATACCCACCTGTGGTCACTGTGCCTCAAACGTCTGTTAGGCGGCCGCCAGATGTTCGCCACGGTCAATCAGCACATGGGGTCAATTTCAACCATGCTTCCCGGGCTCCCCGGGGGACTTTCCCAGGAAGCGTGGTGAAAGTGATCCCCGGCGGGGACAAAAAAAATATCACGTCTGGTCGGGCGCCACGGCCTGGGATCACCGGTGGGATCCCGGGCCGTGGTGAATTCGACCAGACGCTGCGGCCACATTGGCCCCACCGCCCGCCCGTCTCCCCAGAGGGCAGGTGGCAGGGAGCGTGGAGGGGGCGGGGCTGTGCGGCCGCATGTTGCGCCGCGCGGCCCCGCCCCTCCCAGATTCTCCGCCGGGATCCCCCAGCACGTCTGATACGGCGTGATGGGGTCATCCCGGCGGGGGATGAATGGGTTGTTTTTGGTACGGGGCCAACCGGCCCTATAACATCTGAAAACACACCAAGTTTCAGCTACCCATTTTACCATTCAGAGTTTTACCACAAGTTCCAACTTACCATGCTATTGTATTATTGTTTTCGACATGGAAAAATCAATACATGAATAGAAATTGGCAGGAAAATGGTCATTGGTAATAGTAAAATGGCACAAAATGGTAATTTGGCAATAGAAAATCAACAATTTTAGTAATGGTAATAGTAATTTGATAGCAGTAACAGTAATTTGGGTAACTCGTTGGGCACAGAATTGGTACCATTAAGTTTCAAATCCACCCAAAACAATTCCAGTATCCCAGTTTTGACTGGTATATCCAGTTTTAGTGCAAGACTGAGGGGACACATCCCTGGAATAGGCACTATCGCTACAAAAGTAATTGCAAGTGCAGGTTCCCCCCATGTCCATTTCTGACCATGGTAAAACAGAGTGACTCCAGGGGTGAAGCCAAACAAGACATAGTGGGGAGGTTACCATGCCTTGTGTATCCTTACTCCACTTTGGGTGACCAGACCATACAATGTGTGCATCACGGGGTCGGTATGGACTCTGTTGCTCATCATACACAGCCACCTTACAGCCGAGGGCAGAATCTCATTTGGTCTGGGGGAGGGAGGAGGAGAGCCCAGTGCCTGCTCGTTTGGCCAACATCATGGTCCAACCTGGTCATGGTAGACGGTTTGGCAGTGGCTGGTCCACCTGGCTTTCCCGCAACTTTCTGCAAAACTCCCCAGACAGCTGGGCTCAGCTCTGAGTCCCGTCTCCTCTCACAGTGCATGTGGATCTGGAGAGTGCCCTCACCCTGCCACTTGGGGCCTCCTCACCACCACCTGGAACCTCCCTGTTGATGTCCAGAACCCCCACATACCATCCAAGCTATCGTACTGCTGCCCAGAGCCCCACCCTTTCTGACTATACCCAAGCAATGAGGAGTGGAAGGTTAAAAAAAGCCTTTGAGTTATCTATGATTCTCGACTCATTTCTGAATCCAGTAACAGCCGTTATTTACTTTGGTATGAATTATCTGAAGCAGGCAAATTTGATGAATAATGGGTTTCCATGGATATTTACTTCAGGGACGTAGCTATGGAGTGAGGGGGCTCAATTGAGCCCAGTTTCTTGGCTCAAAGGAGGTCCTTTGTAAACAGCATGAGCACTGTTAGGACATTCCAGATTGGACAGGGAAGGGAGTGGGGCGACCAACACTCTGCCTCTGCCTACTCTGAAAACTTCCTAGCAGCACTCAGGTTGCTAGCAAAGTGCCCCACTGCTGAGAAAGAAGACTTCAGAGTGGGTGAGGGTAGAGTGCTGGCCCATATGACTCTTAAACCCCCTTCCTGGTCAGTTTGCTGCCCATCTGTGGGGTTTCACTGGGAGCCAATGTTGCACCACTACCAGAGCTGAAATAATTACCCAGAAAAACGGGTATATCCACTGAATTTCCAGGACTTGAATTGACTCCACATTAGTGGGTACTGATCAGTACCCAATTTTGACTCGATGTGAGCACCCAGTGTCCTGGAATGTCCCGGAATGATGACTTCCCTGTCCCAGAATTTCAACTTCTGGTCCTGGGATGTCAAATTCTGATTTTTTGAGATCTGGTCCCAATTTTTCTTTATTATTTTTTTTGTTGCAATACACTGGTTAATTATTGGAAAATTGGGAAACCGGCACTGGAAATTACTATTTTTCAGGTAGTTGGGTACCTCATTGGTAATTGAGAACCCACTAAGCACCCAATATGGTATTTTAAAATGGGGGTATTACCCGCTGGTAGCGAATGAGTTGCCTGTTTCAGCTCTAGCCACTACCTTTGCAAGGGGAGGCCAAGGATGGGCAGGACCCCCTTAAGAAGACTGCCACTTAGGGAGGCCCCACCCACTTACCTCTATGGGACCCCTAATTGAGACATGAGACCAGATCCACCATCACCTTGCTACGCCACCATCTACCTCGGACATGAGTCTGACAAGAGTTGAGATCAAGGCAGGCTATCCTGCAGCAGAAGCTTCAAACCAAAACAAGGGACTGCTACAGAACCGCCCTCAATTCCAGTGCAAGTCACTTCTGGATTTGCTTTTAACATTGAGCCTTAATTTTTCATTCATGAAGTAAACACCAAAAAAGCCTCCCTTTTTATTCATGTCTTACTGGGGACACCAAAGCTTTCAGTTTTAAAAAAATCAATCTGCTGTTTTCTTTTTTTTTTAAATTGAAATGCTTGGTGAAGAATTATTTGAATTAGATTTATTTTTATTTTATTTATTTATTTAGCTTTAAAGTTGCTTGAATCAATACATTATTTTATAAAATGAGACTCCACTAAAAATACTTAATGTATTTTTTTTTTACAAGGGATGTGTAATAAACCGACTGTAGATTCACTAGTGCACTAAATAACATATGGGTTTGATAACTTGTCGCACTTGGAAGCAGTTAAAACATGTTGTATTTTTCAGACGGTAATTAAACGAGAAAATTTATTGATGTTTTGAACAACACAGAGCCTCCCTTTTCTTCATTTCCACTGGAGTTGGGTAAAGACTTTAAACATGAGTACTGTTCCAAGAGTGAAATTAGTACCTAATTTCGTACCCATGGGTAATACTTACATTTTTTAAAAGTACCATTTGGGGGTACTCATGGGCTATCTGATCACTGATCAGGCACCAGGATTCTGGTGAAAAATTGGTAATTTCTGGTACCAATTTTTTGATTTTATGGTCAACAATCAGTAAATAGTGCTGGAAAAATATAACATCAGGACCAGAAATAGATATTCCAGAACCAGAAGTCAACATTCTGGGACATCGGCTATCCAAATTAGGTTATAATCAATATTCAATTAGTGCCAGATATTTTTGAAACAATTGGAATACTGGAAATTCAATGGATACACCAGTTTTTGTGGGTACTCATTTCAACTCTGTTTCTCACACTTTTTAGAGGAACGCTCAGTATTCCCAAAAGCCTTGGTCCAGTCCCAAAAATGCCAAGGCATCCCCAAAACAGTCCGCAGGGGGCTTGATTATTTCTCTACATACATTCTCTCCAACCCTCTGCCTGGCACAATGTCACAAATTCTCGTCCCTTCAAGGCAAAGAGATTTAGCTGAATCTTACACATTTCCTCCTCTAAAAAGCAGCTGAAGAAATACTGTTTTGTGGCAGGCTGTTATGTATTTTTTATTACTGAGATAGTAAAATATTGAAATGATTTCCGAAAGAAAGCATCCAGCGTAGGAAAACACCCAGGAGACATCTTTTTTAAAAATTTATCTCGTAGACTTTAATTGGGTGGTGTAAAACTTTTTTAGTAGGGAACAGAAAGATGGTTTATTATGCCCTTGTAATTATCGCTACTAACCAAGAACACCTACTTTTGAAAAGCGTACTTACTTTGAGCAATGTCCCGATTTATGTGTATTTACTTGGTATTGTATCTATTGCATGTCACACTTCTGTAGAGGGGTATACCATCATCTAGATTTTATTTTTATCCTTCATTTCCACATTCCTTCTCCATCATTGTGACCATACTACAGACTTGCATCATAAAGTTTTTAGAGCTAGAAGGAGTGCCTGCCAAAATGAGCAAAACCAGCAAATCCAAATGATTTGATTTGAAGTGTGCAAACCACTTAAACACTACCTGTCTGTTCATGGATTTACTATCGGATTTTTGCAATTTGGGGTCTTTCAGGTCATTCAGTTTCTACCATTCTATTTCCAGTTTCTACCATTCATTTTCCATCATTCATTTTCATTGGGGCCGATCCCATGCTCCACATGTGCTGCGTCCTTTGAGTGCACTAGTGGTGTGCATTTCGTTTTTGTTATTTCGATAACAAAAATGAAATTTTCCTTTTTTGTTTTCACTATTACAACAACAACAAAAAAACATTCACAACAAAATGAATAACGACTTTCGCTTTTCGTTATTCACTTTGTTATTGCCTGGCAGAGTTATTTTTGGAGGGAAAATGAGGAGGGGAAGAGAGAGCACTGTTGAACTCTTGAACTAGGGGCTGTGATGGGAGGGGTGAGCAGAAAGCAAGGACCTGATGGATGTAATTGCTGGCCAATGAGCAGTGCAAGCAGGTCCCAACCAGTTGCATGGCACCCTGTGATTGCTCAATGCCTCCTGACTCCCAGAACCAATCATGAGGGCTCTGAGGAGGACACTGACACACTGTAACACTTTATATTGTCAGGTCCAGGCTGTTTTACTCTTGTTCTGCGTTAGCTCATAGCTCTTGCTGTGTCAGGTTGTGCTTACAGAACTCTGTAGGGATGTGCGAACGCCGAACAGAACCGAGTTCGGAAATTCGGTCTGGTTCGAAAATTTAGTTCAGTTAGGTCAACCGAACTATTTGACTTCAGTCAAATTCCAAACTTCCGAATGGAGTTCGCACATTCAAAACCGGGGTTTTTGTCCTTCCAAACTGGTTCGGATTCGACCGAACAGTTCGGTCGAACTCAAGTTCAGTTCGAATGTTCAGTTCGGTCGACTGAACTATTCGAGTTCGGTCTGAACTCCGAACTTCTGAACCGCGTTCATTCGCACATCCCTAGAACTCTGGTGCTTGCACTAATAATCTTCCCCAACTCTCAGTGTTATGAATTATATACCTTACTTTTTCTTATACCCTTTATACATTTTACCTTTTCCATTCCCCTCTCTGTCTCCCCTTGAATAGAGAGATAGATTAGATATACCTTATAATTTTTTCCTTTTACCTTCCCCTGTTTCTCTCCCCCTGTCCATATTATATATAGATATAGATATTAGTTGTTTAGATAGACAGACAGATAAATATAGATTAGATTTTTTATATAGATACTAGGCAGTTTTATTACATATATATTAGCATTATAGGATAGGGATGGGAGTAATACATAGCATATGGAACTTTATTGATATAGATACTAACCCTAACCATGGGGTGGTTCGGACCACGGCCAGGGGTGAAGGGGGGAGCCAACAGACGTTCCCCCCTTCGCCCCCCACCATGCGGACCGCCGAACCACGGCCCAGGGTGAAAGCGCCCGGCCGTAACGTCTAAAAGGGCACCCCCCTCCCAGAGGGGGAGGGGCCGTGCGATGCAGCGTGTGGCTGCATGGCCCCACCCCCTGCGTTCCCCGGCTACCTGCCCTCCCCGAGACAGGTAACCGCAGCAGGCCACCGGGACCCCGGAACGCGGTGGAGGTAAGGTAACAGACGCTACTTTTCCTTCACCGCATTCCGGATTCCCCCTAACCACGCTTCGTTCGCCGCCGTGGTGCGGGAGAACGAAGCGTGGTTAGATTCACCGCGGGGGGTGGTTGACTGAGGTGAACATCTGGATGCGCGCAAACAGACATTCACCTCCATTCACACACACACACACACACACACACACACACACACACACACACCGCAGTTGACTGAGGTTGACTGTGGTGATTTCAGACAAACGTAACGTCTGAAATCACCGTTACATAGGAATATATTGCATACATACTATAGGATATTAGGTCTAGGTTATATTCTGACATACATATTACATATTGTGCACTACTGCATCATAATGAGAAAGGGAGGAAGGTTTTCAGAGAAGTCTGGACTGATGAAAACTGGAATGAAACCAAAACCAAATTTTTTGTTGTCACATGATACCGATACCAATAACGACACCAATAACGAAATACAAAATTTCATTCGTAACAAAAACGAAGAACAGTTTTTAATAACGAAAACCAAAAATTAATAACGACATGGGTCCCTGGTGCACACCACTAGCATGCACGCAAACCACCCATGTGTCCGTTACAGGGACATTGTGCCACATGCAAGTCATGTGGAACCCACGCGGATCCATCTCATATGCAGCAGGTTTGGGATCACGGCCGTTGTTCCTGGGGCAAAAGAACAGAAAACTTGAAGTGGATAAAATAAACAAGGCAAGCTGTTTTGGCTGCTTGTTTCATGTCTAAAATGGGAACACAATACAGCACAACCTAGTTATAACATGGTGTTTTGAAACCATACATCACACCACATTATGGCTGAGTTTGTGTTGTAATGGCAATGATTAAATTTTACATCTTTGGATGCACTGAAGAGCTGATTTTAGTTAGAAATAAAAAGTGCACTATATTTTTGATAAAACATGATGACAGCCAAGCTTTACACTGCTATAACCAATTTGCACTCTAACGTTGGATGTTATAGTGAAGTTCAATTGTATATGTAGCCAACCGCAACACAAATGCACTGACACGGATTCTGACTGGGCTCAATCAAGTGTCAAAATTTACTAAGGGTTTCATTCACTCTGCTTTGAAAGCAACAAAGACATTCTTGTTAACGTAAGAGGTACAATACTGGGACAACCACTAGTCTATCTACCACAGTATCTTGTCTATAACAGCTGGCAGACAGATGTTTCAGTAGCAGTATACAAGAAGCTACAGGGCAATTATAGGAGTGATTTATCCCCTGTCATTCACTGCCAGTTCTGTCACAGATTTATGGAAACTTTCAACATATTAGCCTGACCTTCTTGGCTAGTAGCCATTAATGGTCCTACACTCCATTGCCTAATCTTTTTTTGGAGCCCAGTTACACTGTTGGTAGCGCACAAAAGGATACTCAATTTAGTACCTGTGGGTAATATCCACATTTTCAGGTACCACATCGAGATACCCCAAAAATCAGTAACTTTCAGTCCTGATTTTTCAATATACCCATTCCCAATCAGTGTATTGGTATGCTACTCAATATATTAGGTTGGAAAACCAACAAAATCAGCATGAGATATTTTTTTTTTTAAAAATGATTACGTTGATTTTCAGAAACCAGAAGTTGAGTTTCTGGGACGGAAAACCAATAAATAAGTGTTGGAAGTCCATAAATCAGGAAAGCGAGGAGTTAAAAAGTATTTTTCTGGGACCAAAAGTAAATTTTCCAAGACATAAAACTGATAAATAGGTGTCGGAAATCAGTATATTGACAAAAAAGTCAAAATAGCGGTACCGGAAGTCAACATTCTGGAACTTTGGGTACCCAAAATAGTTGTGAAGGCTCTCACCAAACATAGGAATCATTGGGTACCATGTTATTGGGGCCAAGCTAAAACAAATAACCACAAAAACAGGTATACCCATCAAATTTCTGGTAATCGACTCAAACCGAAAACTTTTGGGTACTGATCGGTACCAAATGAATGCTTGATCTGGGCAGCCAATGTCCTGATTTACTGATTTTGTCCCAGAATATCAACTTCTGGCTCCAAAAATCAACTTTTGGCTCCAAAATACCAACTCCAAGTCCCATTTTAAAAAAAAATTCGTTCTGTTTTTCCGATATTTGATAACTGGTAAATCGTTTACAGTACATACCAATTTTTTTAGGTAATCAGACACCTGAATGGTAATCCGGTAGTGTGTCAGGTACTCAACATGATACTGGACACTGTGGGTACTACCCGCGGGTACCAAATTAGGTACCCATTTCAGCTCTAGCTAAGGGCCATATTCTGTATTCCAGCTCCATGGATTGGGGCTACCCAGACATTTCTTCATTTCTCACACGCATGCTTTCATTTCTCATTTATACATGGAACCTCATGTATTGGGAGCCTGTGGGGTGCCCCACCACATGTGGCCCAGAACAACCCCATATCTACATTCTTCTGGTTCTAGCCCAAGAGAAAACCATCTGTGGGATCCATGTTTGCACTTAATCCAAGAACAATGGTAGATCTGAAACTTGGCCTTGGTCCCCTCCCGCCCCTATGGGGAATGTGGCCCCCCCAAGTCCCCTCCCACCCCTACGGGGAATGTGGGCCCCCCTGTCTGTGGTGTCAGTGTTCCTGGCTTGCTGGACCATGGCTGGCTGCGCTTCCAATGGGCTTCCGGCTCCTGGCGTCCGTGGGGCCCCCCATGCGTGAACCTTCCATGAGACAATGGCCCTGTGTGACCTGTGGCATACCCTGGCCGTGTAATTGCTCCTGAGCTGCCCAGACAGCCTGTCAGGTGCCTATGCGAGCCTGAGCTCTGGCCTTCATTACTTTGGCTATGAAGCTAGCTCCCGCGACTGCAACCTGCATGCTGAAACGCTGGGGCTGCTTCCCTTTCCCGATGGGCGCATTCCAGAGATGAGGTGCTCGCATGTGGGGTGGTCTGCGGCAGAGACCGTGTCTGCCCTGTCTGTGTGCAGCCTGCCCGCCACACAGTCTGCCTGGTGGAGGGGGGTCCTGCCCTGGTCGTGTTCTACTTTGGCTGCATTCACGGGGCCTGTGGGTACCAGTGCTCTTGTGGGGCAGTGTGTCACCGGCTGTTGGAGCTGGGACACCTCCCGTGGCCTTCTGCTGCTGACTCCTGCTTGTCTGAGCCCTCCGCGGCAGAGCTGGCAGCACTGTCAGGTGTGGGCCCTGTCCCGATGTGCAGTTGGGGCTCTCCATGCAGGATCCATTTGAGGCATACTACCTGATTGCCCACCACATTTTCGTGCTGGGGTACCACCGGGGCATTCTCCATTGGCCGCACTTCATTCACCTGGCAGGCCACCCAGCCCCTGGCCCCTTAGTGGCCCCCAGCCACTGGCTGTGAGTCCCCCTGTGCCTTCCGGGCCCTGGTTTCTGGCCCTGCTGTGAGGTCCCGCCTCTGCCCATCTGCCGTGGTCCACTGCCTGCTCCCTCCTCGATGTCCCAACTGTGCTGCTGTGCTGCCAGCCTCCCAGGGTACTGCTGCCCCTGCCTGTGGCTCCGGGGCCCTACTGGGGGACCCCCCTGTCTGCCTCTGCAACCGGTGTTCCCCTCCATGGTTGTTGTCACCAGTGTCCATGTCCTGCTCTCTGAATCGGCCCCCGGCTCTCCTGGGTGCTGCTGACTGTCCTCGTCTGCCTGCACTCCCTCCAGCACCCCTGCCTCCCCCCCCGGGTGCCTTTGTGACCTCGGGGTTCTGGGGCCCCTGGACTGCACCTCCTGGCGACCTCCCAGGGGGGTGTTCGTGCTTTTGGACTGACTGCACAGCTCCGGCTCTCCTGCCTCCCCTCCATGGCACCCTCGCCGGTGCTTGGGGTCCGTGTGCGCCTCCTTGACCATGCCCGGGCCACTGCCTGTTCTATGTGGCCTCCCCCTGTGCCTGTACCCCGACCTTTTGGGTTCCCCCCATTCCGGAACTGACTGTGTAGCTGTGGGGGTGCCCGTGCGGGCTGTGCTGTTGTTGGGGGTCTGACTGCTGTTCCCCATGCCCGTTCCTGCCCCTGGCCCTTCCCCCCCTTCCCTGTCCTGCTGCCCCTCCTTCCCCCCTGTGCGCATTGTGCTGTGTGTGTTGTCTTTCCTGCTGTTTCCCCCCCTTCCCTTCCTTTCCCCTGCGGGTGTGTGCGCGCCCGGGCATGTGTTTGTGATGTGTGTTCCACTGTGCCCTCGATGTCTCTGGGCCTGTTGTGTGTGGTACATTGGCAGCTCTTCTCCCTCTTCCCCCTCCCTTCCCATTTCCCTTGTGTGGACGTTCCCTTTTGTCCCTTCTGGCTTCATTTGCCCTCAGCCAGCCATGTCTGTGTCCCGCCCCTCCCCGGCACCTTCTGGGTGTTTTGACCATGGCTGGGAATCGTCGTAATGTCTGTTGCGCTGCCCCAGGCCATGGTCTGCCGGTCCGATTCCCTGCCGTGGTCCCACTCCCGTCATGTCTGCTTGGGGCCTCTCTTGACCACAGGGGGTGGTTAGCCGGTTTGCCACCACTGGGAATAGACTGTGGTGACTCGGGTGCCCGTAACATCTGAAATCACCCCGTCTCCAAAAAGTGGTCAGCACTACTGCCGAATCAATGATTTTTTGTGAATGCTGTTTCCATTGAAAACCCACCAGTCACTGCGTTCCACACAGTGTAAAAAATTTCTGATTTCTTGCTGGATTCGTTGGTTCCCAGTCGAGAATGCCTTTGTCCCAGTTGAGAATGCCTTCCAGCTACTTCTGGAACTCTGTCTGGTACTTTTGGTACTTCTGCTAATTTGGTACTTTTTCTGCTACTTTGGTCACTACTTTGATCTTTATATACCACATTTGAACCGGAAATGAGAAAACAAATGTCAGAAAGTTAGAGAAAGTGATGGAAAATTTACATCAGCTTTCCTGACATCAGCAAAAGCGCAACAAGATAGAATGCAGAAATACTGACAAACATTCACCAACATTACTGAAAGGCTGGGATTAGTGCTGCAATGAGTACCTGCAAAAAATGGGTATAAACAATGAATTTTCGGCACCCAGGAAGACTGGCAACATTGGTATTGATTGGCACCAGATTTCAATTTGATTCAGGTATCCAATGTCCCAGAATGTTGATTATGGAACTGGAATGTCAAATTATGTCAAATTTTACTTGAAACACCTATTTCTGAGTTTTCCTTCCCAGAAAGTCAACTTCCAGTCCCATATATTCTACTTTCGGTCCTGATTATTTTTTCCAATCCCAATTTTCAGTTTCCATCCCAATATACTGATGGGTAATGAGAAATTCAAAAAAGTTAATACTGGAAATTACCAATTTTTCAGGTATCCAGGTACCTGACCAGCAATCGAATAGCCTGACAAAAACCTGACACGGTATTGGAAAATCTGGCCATTACCCATGGGTAAAAAATCAGCTACCCACTTCAGCTCTAGCTGGGATTTACCCACAGTTCAGGAACAACTGTACTTGATTCAGCTCTAGCCAGTACCATCTTCTTCAGGGTCCAAGAAAACCCCAAACAGACAAGAATGAATACAATTGGCAAAGATGGTGGAAATTTCTAACTTCTTAATTTGATTAGTTTATTAAAAATCAGCTTTCGCCGTAATCCTATTATAGAAAAAAACTAAAAACAAAATAATAATTAAAGTTACAATAAACCATCAATATAGGGCCATGCACAAAAAGAGTATAAGCATAAACTGGGTACAGACTCTAATAGCATCCCAGATAAGTATCCCTGCTCTTCGACAGAGCACAAGTGCAGATATACATGGCCCCTTTCTAAGTTGGTGGTTGCTTGATGGCGTGATATTGCTAAAATGGGACTGGGGGAAATCGCCAAATCTTTGCTTCTTATATATTGCTGTCGATAGAGAAGTTCAGTCCTTGGAAAGGTCAGTCTGGCACATTTCACAAGCACTAAAATTGCTTTGGAGAAATAAAAAGTTCCTCACCTAGGTGAGATTGCAGCTGCCTCGGACACAGACCTTCCCAATCTTCCCCCCAAGAAGTGTAAATTGACAACAGGAAGGCAAACAACACAATAATCATTTCTTAGCAAGGGGAGACTGGTTGAGCAAAAGGATATCTGCTGCCTCTTTCAACAAGAGCCAGCAAGCTAGCTTGAAAGAAACCTGTAGCAGAGGACAATCTGGATATACTAGACCACAACTGTACATGCATAATTGCCAAAAAGGACATGACCGATGCGACCAGAAAATCAAAATAACTGAACTGAAACACCAAAATAACTGAAACAGAATAAAAGGAAAAATGATTATGCAAATATTTGTTTTGGTTGCAGATATTATTCAAATATATCAACAAATGTGGATAATACCCGTGAATAATATGTCTATGGGTAATTTCAGACGTAACGGGCCTAGAGACCTGCCACGCTGAACTACACACCAGGATCTATTTCGGATCCCAGTCAGGAATCAGGCCGTCCGTCCTTTAGACATGCCAGTCTGATTCATACCGGGGATTGGGGAGGGGGCGGGGCTGTGCGGTAGGACATGTGGCCGCACAGCCCTGTTCCCCCCCCCCGCGCTCCCCTGGCCCCTGCCCTCTGGGAGACGGGCGGGCACAGCGGCCAATCCGACCGCTGCGTCCGATACCGTCCCATGGTCGGGACCACAATCCAGGATGGGCCAAACGTAACAAACATTACTTTTGGCCCATCTGAGACTGTGGCCAATCTAACCACGATTCTGGAACTCCGGGCGGCCGGAGGTCCAGAACCATGGCCATTTTGATCCCCGCCAGTGGTTCACTGTGTTGAATATCTGGTGGGGAGCAAACAGACGTTACGGGACAAACGGCCACCACAGGGGATTCATTGTGGTTGACCGTGGTCTCGTTACGTCTGAAATTATCCTCTGAGCCATTTCAACTGCACATATTGTCCATCATTGAGTTATTCCTTTCTATTGATCTTAAAATCTACCTTCTTACTACTGTCCACACTGGTGGTTCGGGAAAATAATAGGGGTCTGTAGAAGGCACCCTTACCATTTTTGTTTTCATTTACAAGAACCCCTTCGTTTTGGGGGGGGAGGGGTTGTAAATGATGCAATCATTTATTTTATTTTATTTTTAATTAAAAATTAATTTGAAAAAACAAAATCACTGTGCACGTACAAAAAAGCTGTTGGGCCATTCTGCACAACTGTTTCCCTATTTGAAAAAGGTGGCGGCAGCATTGGTGCCATTTTAGAAAAAGGTGCATATGTGCAGAACGGGCCAACAGCCATTTGCATATGTGCATCAATTTAATTATTTTTAACTTTGATTTTATTTTAATTTTTTTTTTTTTTTTTTTTTTTTTTAAAATCAATAAATCACAGTGCACGTGCAAAATGGAAGCTAGGCCCTTCGGCACGTGGGCACCCTTTTCCAAAATGACGCCAACATGGCTGCTGTCATTTCGGCAAAGGGGGCAGACGTGCAGAAAGGCTCCGGCAGTCATTTTTCACAAGCACAGTGATTTTTAATTTTGTTTAAAAAATGAAAACAGATTAATTCAAATGACAACCATTTGCTCATTCATCCATTTTTGGAGCATTATGTACAAAAATAAATGGGGCTTAATTCATTTTTGTAACTAACAGACAATGTTACAGATGCACACTCCGAGAAAATAAATATTCCCTCTCTTTTCTTTACAGCAGTCTTTTTAAAATATTTGAAAACTGTCACCATGTATCTCCTTAATATTCCCTCTTGTTTCCTCAAATGCCTTAGTCTCCCTCAACCCTTTCTCTTCTTTGCTAGGGATGTGAGAACGCAGTTCAGAAGTTCGAAGTTCGGACTGAACTCGAATAGTTCGGTTGACCAAACCAAACTTTCGAACCGAACTCGAATTTGACCGAACTGTTTGGTCAAATCTGAACCAGTTTGGAAGGCTAAAAAATCCAGGTTTGAATGTACAAACTCGGATCGGAATTTGACCGATCTCGAATATTTTGGTCGACTGAACCAAACTTTCGAATTGAACTCAATTTTCAAACCTAACCTAACCAAATTTCCGAACTTGGTTCTGTTTGCACATCCCTACACTTTTTCTGTCCTGAGACCACTCACCCTCCATTCTGTAGGGGTGCACTCGCACTCGCACTCGCACTCGCACTCGCACTCGCACTCGCAACAGCCTTCTGTCTGTGCAATGCAGGCCACAAGAGACCTGGCAGTTACAGGGAAATTCTGGGCTGGCAGCCATGCTCACTATTAAAGGTGGCCACTATGAAGGTCCAACTGGCCCCAAAAGATTGCGTTGGAAATGAAATCTGGTCAAAGATGGAGTCTCAGTTCTATTATAGGGTTGGAAACAAATGTCAAGAATCATCTGGTCCAACCTCCTACTTTAAGCCATGATGCCCTCTACCTACAGCGTTGCAGATGGATATTCATCCAACTGGTTCTTGGAAACATCCAAGGAAGGTGATTCCTCACCCTACCAACTAAACCTATTCCATTGCCCATCGGCTCTTACTAGAGCTGAAACGGGTATCCAGTAGGGGTGTGCAAAAGGCATCCCTTTCATTTTTGTTTTCATTTGACGAACATGATTCGTTTTAGTGTTTTCATTGAAAAACCATTTGTTTGGGGTTTTGCTGCTTGTTTGTTTGTTTTATTAAAATAAATAAATCTCTGCACATGCACAAAATGACCACCGGACCATTCTGCGCATTGCACACCTTTTCCCAAAATGGTGCTGGCAGTGTTTCTGCCATTTTTAAAAAGGGCAACCGGCCTGCACATGAGCAGTCACCTTTTTGTGGATGCGCAGACAGGCTGCCATTTTCCAAAATGGAGGAAATGCAGCCATCACCATTTTCGAAAAGGATATGCATGCTCAGATTGATCCGACGGCGTTGCCACCAGCCATGCCAGTCTGTGCATGTGAAAAATGGTGAATACACAGGTGCAGACTGGCTTTCCTTTTCGAAAATGCTGGTGATGCTGCCGGCAGCATTTTGGAAAAGGACACACATGTGTAGAATGGCCTCAGTGGCCATTGGCACATGCGCAGGCAGTTTTAATTTATTTTTTTTATTTTCAAACAGAAACTAATGAAGAAAATTACAATCATTTGCTTATTCATTTTAGTAACAGAACTAATGGGGCTCCATTTGTTTTAGTAAGTAATGGGGGGGGAAACAAATGCACACCCTTAGTACCCACGAAAAAGGGCAAATCCATTGAATACAAACAATCTAAGCTGAAACAAATACAAAATGCAAAAATTAATGAATGACTAAAAACCCAGAAGGGACAAAAGGGCAAAATACCAAACGCAAACCCAAAAATGAGCCAAAGAACCGAAATTGCACAACCTTGGTTATTCGAACATGGTGACAAATGTCATTTGGCTCAATGGCAACCTATCTGAAACTGCAAAAATGTAATCTGTTTCTAAACCTCGAATGAGTACCTGCAAAATTGGGGATATCAGTCAACTTTTCAGTACTTAATTCTAGCTTTCCATGCCTCATAATGCCCCAGAATGTCCACTTCTGGACCCATAATGTCAATTTCCACTCCTGATTTTTCAACTTCCATCCTGATTTTTTCAGTTTTGCACCCTGGTTTACCAATTGGTAAGCAAAAAATAAAAATCAGGATTGGAAATTACCAATTTTTCAGGTATCTTGATCGAGTACACAATGTTGTATTAGAAAATGAGGGTATTACCTGCAGGTAGTAGATTATCTCCCCATTTTTTAGCTCTAGCTCTTATACTTCAGCAGAAATTTAAGACTATGGAGATCATGAGAACTCAACGCAGAAGGGGACACTAAAAGACCTAGTTTGCGTCAACTGGTGGAAATCTCCCCGACTGCCTCGGTGACATTTGGATATTCTGTTTATTCTCCTGGCAGTTCTGTGCAGTCTGCTTGGAGCTGAGGGACAGCTATTTGCTTAAAATGCTGAAGAATGAATTACCATTTAGATATGGCACTTGAGAATTGGCATACACACATTACATGCTCAATAAAGAGAGAATCCCCTTGGCTGTCTTTGACTTTCCAGCTCTAGATTTTTGCACATTTTTGCAAGCACTCAGTCTCCTATTTGCTAGGAAATTTCTGCATTCATCAAGCAGGGCTGGTACCACTGAATGTGTTCTTGCAACAAAGCTGATGTAGGGCACCCAAGATAGCATGGGAAATGGGATCAGCACAGCAAAATGGTGCTGATAGTGGTGTCTGGGCATGGTGCTGGCACCATGGTCCCGTTGTACATGCATCCATATTTGTGCACATAGAAAGACTCCATGGTTTCCAAGCCCTGGGCCACTACCCAACCCACATCTCTGATGCCATCATCACCCATGCATCACTACTAGGGCTGAAGTAAATATTCTGTTTTCATTTCTACCATTTCGGAATTGCCCGTGACTTTCCACAGCTTTTCTGCTGGCATTCAGTTAATTCCACCGGCATTCCACTAATTCGGAAATTGTTGGAACAATCGTGGATGCTGTCAGAACAAACATTGTTCTGCTACTTCACAGTATTGGCAGAAATTGTGGAAGATCGAATTGATCGAAACTGTTGGAATAGACATTGTTCCGCTACTTGACAGTGCAAGAGGAAAATGCAGAAGATCGAAACTGTCAGAACAAACATTGTTCCTCTATTTTCACAGCCGGCAGAAGTAATGGAATTAAAGTAGTGGAATGGTGGAAGTAGCGGAATTAGAGTAGCGGAATTAATGTCTCTATCGCACAGTGCCGCTCCTTGCTGAAGAGCTTTTTCCATTGGAAAAAGCTACTGCAGCGGCTCGCTGTTTCAGCCCTAATCACTACCACCTGGCCTGGAGGGCCTGCAGGGTCTACCAGTTGCTACTTCTTGCTGTCACTATCATTTTCGATCAGGCATTTCTTGAGACACCTGCTACTGCTGACTTCTCTGAAAGTAGGAGTGGGGGGGGGGGCTTATCTCTTCTACTAGTGTGCATGCACATTGTAAGCCTCTGGTGGTCCATCCTCTGAAATGGGATCCTATGAAGATATTTTGGTCACCTAGGTGCTCATGCTGGCCCAGAGAGTGATGTGCTAGCTATTGAGGAAAGACTTGGAGGTGCCGGTAATTAGCAGGGCTCCTGGTTTTTCCATTTAGCACAGAAAACCAGAAAAAATGTGGAATTCCTGTTTTATCAGAGGAAAACACGGAATTCCAGGTTTTTCTGAGAAACTTCTGCCTTACTCACTGGCAGTAGAAGAACTTTAAAGGAGGTGGAAGCTCTGTTGGGGTTCCAGGGTGCACTTGCGTCCAAGAGAAGAGATTTGGCGAGAGAAGAATACAGCTGCATCTGGCTTTTGGAGAGGCAGAGGTATGTTGGAGGCTGTGCTGGGGCTGGCAAGGAGGAGGGGGTTGGAGTTGACACGAACACACACACACACGAACCCTGCTGAGGGAGAGACTTGGGCTCCATGCCAGGGCTGGTTGGCGTGGGATATTGTTTTATTTTGAGTGGCAGTGGCAACCAATGCATCAACATATTACAAATTATTCATTTTTTGTGACAACCACTTTCTACTTTTAATGGTCAAAACCCCACAGATTTTGGTGTTTTTAATCAGAGAATGGGGGGGGAGGGGTTTCAGAGAATTTCCAAATTTTTGGCAAAGAAAACTAGGAACCCTGATGATTAGTCTCCTGCACAATCCCAGTTAGAGGTTGAAGAACTGAAGAAAAGTTACTCCTATATGGAACTACCCTGGACTCTGTGCCTAGAGCAGTGTTTCTCCATAGGTGGCCCAGGGGCCACCTATGGACAACCATGGCCACAATCCCATGTGGAAGCCGCGTGGGAGTCGTGCTTGTCCCGTGTGACACAATGCAATCTTGATAGAGATTTGTGTGGTTTATGCACATGTGCACAAACACGGGATGCACACGGCATGCGTGGGGCATGGGACTGGCCCCCGCATCTATTCCTGTGGCCCACGACTCCCTGCTACACATGGGCAACTCAACCCGAGCAGTTAGAGTCAAAGTCTGAGATGAGCCCTGCCCACTCTCACTCTTCCTCCTTTCTGGACTGGGTGAGAGGAGGAGGAGAAAGTGAGCTGGGATAACTGATTTTCAATTGGCCAGGTGGTAAACCCCACCCCTCTTTTTCTCTTTCCAGAGTCAAGACAGGGCATTTTTACATGAGATGCAGACCCACGCATTTCCTGGTAAACACGGAGCAACCATCATCATGGCATTCACATCTGAACGCCAAGTCATGCTGCCATATTGGTCATACTGTTCTCAGCTTTCCCAACAAACAGCTGATGTTTGTCCTCCAGGACATTCCTCCGGGCTCACCTCCTCCACATTTCTTGGGGTATCTGAGGAGAGCATGTGCACTCTTCTGAACCCCCTCTTCCTTTATCATTGGGTGATTTCAGACGTTATGGGGCCCTTTGGCCCCGTACTGAAATCACCGAATTCATTCCCCCCCGGGATCACCCCGTCATGCCATATCAGATGTGCCGGGGGGATCCCGGGGGGAATCTGGGAGGGGGCGGGGCCACGCGGTGCAACGTGCGGCCGCACGGCCCCGTCCCCTCCACGCACCCTGCTGCCCTCCCTTCGTGGAGACGGGCGGGCGGCGGGGCCAATGAGGCCACCGCGTCGGGCCGGATTCGCCACGGCGTGGAATTGCATTCGACACGCGGCGGCCACCGGTCCCTCCGCTTCGGCCACTCGCGTGGTGAATGTAATTCCACGTCGTGGTAACATCTGGGGGGAAACATCCGTTTCCCCCAACAGACGTTAGGAGATCACAGTCACCATGCGGAATTGAGCGTGGTTGACTGTGATCTCGTAACATCTGAAAATACCCCTTGTTGCACGAGTGCAGGATTGTGGGAGCCTTTTGAACTGACAAATTCCCCCTCTCATCTAAAAGCGCCCACAGTGGTGATGAATCAGGGTCAGCCAAAGGCCTTGGAAAGGGGAGGGCTGTTCCTCTCTTTGCTCCTTGCGACCAAGAAGAGAAAGGGAAGAAGAAGTCCCCCATCATCCTTAAATGGGAATGAAGCCAAATCTGACCTACTACAAGGTCTTTTTGCAGAACGCTTATCTAGAGCCTGGGTCTATTTTGTGCTCCTTAGAGCTGGAATAATAGCACCTTTGCTACCAACAGACAATATCCGTAATTTTGGGTAGTCTGTCGGGTGCCTGATAGGTACCCAAGCACTGGTCCAGGCACCTGATTACCTGAAATACCAGATATTGCCATTACCGAGTTAACAATTTTTCATTTTACTGACCAATTTCAGTGACGGGAAACTGTAAAAATCGATATAGGAAACCAGAAAAAAATCAGTACAGGAAACCAGAAACGCCAGGCATTCATCGGTTACCAATTAGGCCTGATGTTACTGTGTGTGGTTGGCTATGGTAATTTCTGTGGGTATACCGGTTTCTGCGGGTACTTGCTTCAACTCTACCACTCTTTCCATAGTAAATGTATAATTCCTCAAGGGTACACCAAGCTGTTAGACAAGTGAGTCTCTTAATGGGACATCATCCTCAGAACTGCCTCATTTGTATATGCTAAAAATTCCTTTCCCTTCATTTTGACTGCCACAATATGCCTCAGGATAAGAAATTAATGGGATTCAGCGTTAGGAATGAGATTAGGACTGAGTATTCTATGAATACTCAATCCTATCAGATAGAGATGTTCTGTTTGACTGCCAGCCTCATTCTCCAGACCCAAGAGATTCCTTCAGTCAACCTCTGAAACAGTATCCAGAATTCTGAGTGTTTTTCTGAACTCTACCCAATTTCTAGCCATTGTGCTCAATCACACCAGGCCGTTGAATAATTCAACAATGCCAGCCTACTGTATTTTATCATTTATATAATGTTTTCAGTGTCCAAAATGCTTACAATCCCCATCTAGGTCAGCCTTACAACGATCCTGCGAATTGGGTCATAATTATTTCCATTTTACAGGTGGATGATAAAACAGCATACAAGGCCACTTGGTGAATTCATGGCTAAGACAGGATTTAAACCCTGGTCTTCCAGTGCCAAGACCTTATCCACTAGGCTATGCTAGTGCAACAACAGCCAGTGGATTTTGTATTCACAAATATTATTTCCATTACTGGCTAGCTATCCAAACAGCTGAATAATTTTGGCAGCCAAAATGGAAATCCATGTATCCATACTAAGAATCATGTTCCTTGACTTGTTTTTAGCAAGAATCAATCATCAAGAAAAACCTTGGTTCTTGATGTTTTCAACGTTGAGGATTTTTCTAGATTTGCTGTGGTTTATCATGTACCATTTACCATGATGTACCATTTACCGTGTACCACTTACTGTATGTAGCGAGTTCATCCCGGTAATGCGCATGCAAAAAATGGCTGCCCTTTTCCAAAATGGCAGCGATGCTGCTGGTGCCATCTTGGAAGAGGACTGTGCAAGCACGGAATTGCTGGAGTGGCCATTTTGCACATGCGCGTTACCAGGACGAACGCAGTACAAGGTAAATCACTCTATCGTACACAGTAAATGGTAAACACTACATGGAAAAATTGGGTGAAATTCTCGCCAAGTTCTCGAACCCTTACTGAGATCATCCTGTGATCTCAGTAATGATTCTTAGTTCTCGTGAGATTTTTTGCAAGAAAGAAACTGATTCTCGTTTCAGCCCAGTTCAGCTACTACACAAACACAATAACACTAATACTACGGATACAGCCAAAATACCAAACGATTGAATAACCACAATATTTGAAAGAAATATTTGGCTGTCCATGCAGGATCACAGGGATCAGAGCCAAAGAGCTGGTGCAGGATTGGTTCCACAAGTTCAGGAACAGGCTTGGGAAATAAAACACATGGACCAAGGAGGTGCAGGACAGATGAATGCCAGACAGGCAAAAAATCAGGCGTGTAGGACCCAACAAGCAGGCAGGAGGGCAATACGAAGAGCCGGAAAGCAGGCAGAACAGAACGAATTGACATGACAAACTTAGGTATATGGAACTGGGCAAGTCTGAGACCAGATTCAGAACCAATGGGTTTGGGGGACAGACAGAAAAGAAATGCAGGTCCAATGGCCAGCCAAATGAAAAGCGAGTTCCAGGGAAACACACAGAGGAAGAGATTATTTTTTACCAGCTTCCTGTGACTCCAGGACAGCCTTATGTGGAGCTAGGCAACCAACCAGGAAGCAAGGAATATGGAGAAGTATCAAGGACAGGGGAAGTTAGAGCTAAATTGGGTACTTGGTTTGGTAACCCATGGGTAATGCCCACATTTTGGGGTATCATTCTGGAAATAAGTACCCAAATACAGTTTGAGTACCTGAAAACTCAAAATGTTGGTTGCCAGGTTTTCATGTACCTGACATGTACCTGGCATGTTCATCACAGGAGGAGGAGGAGGCAGAAAAATGCCCCCCAAAATCCAGGGTAAAATTGGAAGAGAATCTGGTGTCTTGGAATACCGATTTGTTGGTATTTCAACATTTCAGTATTTTGAGTACCCAATCAAAATCCGGTTTGTCTACTGAAAAGTACCCTAAATTTCCAGTTTGATTCAAGTACCAGAAATTCGATAGGTGTACCTGATTTTGCAGTTACTTGTTTCAGCTCTAGGTGTGGCATAAGCAGCAGAGAGAGGGTTTTCAGAAGAATTCTGCCCAGAGTGCATCAATGGGTATTTTCAGACGTTACGAGACCACGCTCAACCACAGTCAATACCCTCGTGCATGGGAGATGGGTGGAGCACGCACGCACCTCCACCCATCCCCACCGGTGGTCACACCCACCCAGTTGCCCACATGGGTGAGGGGGGGCTTCTTGTGCGAAAAGGGCCCATGTATGAGCTCCCCAACTATGGCTCTCCCAAAGTCCACACAGCTACCCTTAGATTTACCTTCTCTCTCCCAGTAGTCTCTCAAGATCAGTCAGTTTCCCTTGACTTTAGGTAGAGCACTCTCTCTGGCTCTTCAGCCCAGAACAGTCTCTGAGCAGAGTCCCTCTCTGCTTCCTCATTCCATAGCAGCCGCCTCTGACCAACTGGGCTGCTCTCAGCTTGTTCCCCAGGGCTGGTTACAGCCATGTCCCTCACCTCTCAATTAGTGTCGTACTCAGACTATTAAAGGGCTCTCAGCCTTACTGTGGCTCAGTTCTGCCACAAGCACATTCCCACAATAGATTACACCTGAACCAACCCATCACATGAAGGCTAGAGGTTGCCCTCCTTTGTCTAGGCCACACGTCTTCCTCATCTGATTTACCACCCTCCCCTACTTGAAGACCATACACCAGGAACAGTAGGGTGAATGGAACCAATCCAAGGTTCTTGTCTCAGAACACTTGAACTAGTTCCTTATTCTCTGGTCTTGTTTTTTTCATTAAAAACGACATGGGTTTGGAAAACGGGGATGTGGTGTGCGTGTGCATATGCGAGACGCTATTTTCAAGGGAAAACACATTTTCTACTCAATTAGCAAATCATCAAAGAAGGTGTCAGCATAGGAGATGCCAATCACTTAAACAGCTATGATTATTTGAAATGTTTGGGCTTAATACTTTGGGGGAAATATTAGAAACTTAGATTCTGTGTTCAGAAAATATGGAGGGCATTTGTTGTCGCTTGAAAAGTAGGCTTAGAAGGGGGATGAAGGAATTCCGTCCCATGAGAAGGGATACGTGTGGGACTAAAGCCATGGAATTTAAATAACTCAACCATGAATGAAAAGTAAACAATAGAGCAGAAAGGCTTTGATATCCAAGTGGTGGATTAGGAATAAGGCCATTTATCTCAGTGTGTGACTTACAACTGTATCATCATAACACAACTGTCTAAAGCTCAAGGATCTATTTGCATCTACAGTAGGACCTTGGGAACGGGGCTGCTTGAAATTCTTCCTTGGTTTCCATTGATGTGTGCAGCTAGGGCCTGCCTCACCACAGGGAGCCCCACTATTTCCTCTACTTCTGGGGCTACTTCAGGGGCCCCCTTTTTCACCAGGGCAGGATGTGAAGCCCCCACTCCCTGCCAGTGGAGCCCCAAACACAATGGTCTCTAAGGCCCCCCGGAGGGGAGAGAGCTGAGTCACCATCCTGGGCCCTATAAATTCTAAGGCCGGCCCTGTGTACAACCGTACAATAACACAGTGATGAAAGAGCTGAGTGAGAGGTTTGACCGGTTGGAAAATTCATAACTTTGGTGCTTGCAGCTAGGTTATTTATTTATTTTTATTTAAAAGCATTTTTTAGCCACCCCCTCATGCCTACGGCATCTCAGGGTGACTTACAACAATACAATAACAATAAAAAATGTTTAAAAGCCATCAACAAGGAAATTAAAAACAATCCCCTCCAACCCCCCATCCCCAATATCCCCAACTACCCAACCCTCCCCTCTGAAGGCCTGGGCGAACAGCCAGGTCTTGCAGGCTCGACAGAATGCCAGCAGACCTGGAACCAGGCGGGCTTCCTCCGGGAGGGAGTTCCAGAGTCACGGCCCAACCAGTTAGAGCTGAAACCGGTACCGAAATCTGGTACACATGGGTAATACCTGCTGTCAAGACCAAGGTCTTGAACCCTTGCCCCAACGGTTCTTGGAGCAGTCGCTGGGAGCCCGCAGAGCCTCTGCTTCTCTCATCTCAGGCCCAGGCACTCCCCTCAAAAGACTTCCCTACCCTGCCCTGGCCACACACCCTTCTGTCTGTCCCACCCCCTGCCACGCCTCTCCGCTTCCTGGTTGGCTGCCTGCCACATATAAAGCAGGCCTGCAGCGACAGCAAGCTAGGATCATCTGACCTACTCCCTGACGACCTGCCTTTGCTCCCCTTGTTCCTTCTTTCCATGTCTTATTGCGTTTGTTTGTCCTTGTTTCCGTGCCTTGTGCCCGGACCTGCCTAGAACCTGCCCACTCTGACCCCCCTTTCATTCCCTGAACTCTGAGGCTGCTTTCTGACATTATGTGGGAGGGGCAGGAACTTGTGTAGTCACGACCACGGCTCTGTAATTGTGGGGATTTGCACCTGTCAGAATGCACTAATCCCCCTTTATCACCCGAGAATAAGGATGGGAATTTCAGATTCAGATAGAATTGAATCAGCCCGAAAATGGCTGATTCAGTTCTCGATTAGATTTCAGGTGATTAGGGTTGTTGGGTTTTTTTAATTGATTTTTTCCCCCATTTTTTTTTTTCAATGCAAAAAAAATAAAATAAAAACTCAATGCAAAAAATAAAAATAAAAAAGAATCTGAAACCGAATCGAGAACCAATTTTTATTATTATTATTATTATTAACAAACATTTATATAGCGCCAGCAGTGTACCTGGCACTTTACAAAGTAATAAAATAGACAGGGTTTTCTCAAAGAACCGAATCTGAAAAAAAAAAGAATCTGAAATTTACCCCGGAGTTCCTTCCGTACCCGAGATCACCCGTTCTTGTAAAGGCTACATTTGGAGAACCAGTCATGAGCAAGTGTTCTCGGGTAATAAAAGGGGATTAATGCTAATCCCCGCTGTTACAGAGCCATGGCAACGATTGTGCAAGTTTCCACCCCTCCCATGTAACATCAGAAAGCAGCCTGAGTCGGAGCATGCCCTGAACTCTGATCCCTACACCCCCATTTTTGAGTACCATATTGGGCATTCAGTGGGCTACCCAATCAAGTTTCAAGTTTATTCTGGAAGCAACATAGCCATCACAAAACCTTGCATAAATTACAGAAAAGCAAAACCATCAGGACATCAAAATTACACTAATCTATCCTTACAAAATTGCCACGGATTTTTTCATCATAAAAATAACAAAAATAAATTTGACCATAACAAGAAACACAGAGGGATCTGCATCAGAGAGGAGCAATATCATGATGTTACCTTGACTACATGGAGGTATATTACTAATTAACGGAGCCAAGAATTTCTCTCTCTCATATAATGAACAATAAAAAATTACATGAGCAATGATTCCACCCTCCCCAACCTACAAAAGGGGCATAATCTCTGGGAGTAAGGGGATATTCTGATAGCTGCCTTCAATAACCGCAGAGGGCAAAAGATTGAATCATTCCAATGTAAAGGCAAATTGAAATTTCCTCTCTATTCTCTAACAAATACCCAGCACCCCTAGAGGGAACTGAATACAAATTATTAAAAAGGAGCATTTTTTTGCAAGCAGCTATTTGCAGTTTTTGGTCTGCAATTTGTAATTTAACAAGACTCACTGCCTTAGGAAGGGTCAAAGACAACCAGTATAACTCTGAAAAGCCCAAAGACCCAAGCAGCATAGATATTCCTTTTTCCCAAGGACCAAAACTTAATGGAGAAATGGCCAGTTTCAACAGGGTATCCAGGGTGGGCTACCAAGTCACCAACTGGGTACCCGAAAAATCGATAATTTCTGGAATCAATTTACTGATTTTTCTGGTTACCAATTGAAAAATTGGGACAGAAAATAAAAAAAAATTCCGGACCAGAAGTTAATATTCTGGGATCAGAAATCAACATTCTAGGATGTTCTGGGACATTGGGTATCCAAGCCCACATTTTTCGAGTAGACTAGGGGACTGGAAGGTCAATGGATATACCTGTTTTTGTGGATACTTGTTTCATCTCTAGTACAGGTGTGACAGTCAAGCATTCTGTGTACCTGCACTGAAATCTATAACAGGGACCCATTTTGGCTGTATTTCCCCCATTGTTGCTGGTTGGGAAACTCAGCAAACCCTGGTCACTGACTAAAAGTTTACCGGGTGGATAAAACTAACCTACTCTAAGTAAACAATAACACAAAGGATTGCTCTTATGAGTGTCTCTCTCTCGGTCCTTAAGGATATTGCGTGTGTGCTTCATCTTCAATTTAGACAATCTCTAACTTAGAACTACAACTGAAACGAATACCCACAAAAAGGGAGAAGTCCATTGAAATTACGGTACTTGACCCAACCCAGTAACATTGGGTACTAGTTGACTAGTCAGTACTTGATAAATGCCTGATGGGCCACCCAATGCACCAAAATATCATTTTTCATCTTGATTGTTCGATTTCCATCATCGATTTTCCTACTTCCAGTACCATTTTTTCAACTTACCATCTCAGTTGCTTTGCCAATTTACCAGTTGTACCAATGGGTAACTCAGTAATGGTATTTTTCAGTAATTGGGTTCCCGTCTGCTCGGGTAGCCCAATGGGCACCTAATAAGGTACTAAAAATTGTGGATTACTGGTGGGTAGCAAATGAGCTACCCATTTAAACTCTACGGAGGAGGACAAATGCCATGTTTAGACTGCAAAGCTTGCCATTCATTTATTCATATTTATTCATGGTAAAGCAGATGGCATTACATTCAACCATTGCATAATTTTACCTGCACTATCATCCTTGAAAGAAGTTGCTGTTTTGAGGGGTGGAGGGAAAGATTTCACAAATGACCCCCCTCTTTTCTCTTTGTTCCTCCATGCAGAAAACTTTGCTAGGGTAATACCACAAACTGATCATCTTATCTCATCTGTGCACATGAGGGCTCCCATAAGCATGCGTCATAGTGGCAGCAAATCCTAACAGGCTTGAACAAGCAAACACACTTTGCTCATCTTCCACCGAGCATGATGTATGGAAACATGTTGGGCTACCGCCAACTTCCGCATTCATTTCAAACCTGCTAGAATCACACTGCAGGTTTCAAGCAAGCAGCATGTGAAACATAGGAAAATATTTACTCAAGATACTCGAACAGACCAAAACATTCGTAGTCACATTTTTGTTGCCACAAATCAAGAAGCTAGAAGTACAACAAGCATGGCAGGCAAGACATGGGAATTGTAGAACTCCACCCTACCAGTCCAAATCTGAGAGTTTCTCAGATGTGACCGCAGACCTGAAACCAGTAACTGATTGGGTACCTTCAAGTGATACCCGCATTTTGGGGCATGATTTTGGATATCTGAATCAGTACCCAAATACCATTTGGGTTATAAAAAAAACATTTCAGTTACAGGCATTTCATATACCCCCCAAAATTAAATAATACCATTCCCAAAATTGGGGGGGGGGGGATAAGGACAAAAATCGGTATTTCAGGGTGATTTCAGAAGTTATGGCCGGGTGCTTTCACCACGGCCCGTGGGGTGGTTCGGATCACGGCCGGGGGTGAAGGGGCACACCAACAGACGTGCGCCCCATTGCCCCACAGCCCATGGTGAAAGCGCCCGGATGTAACGTCTAAAGTGGCACACACACACACACGGAGGGGGCAGGGCCGCGTGGTGCAGCATGCCGCTGCATGGCCCCGCCCCCTGTGTTCCCTGGTGGCCCTCCCCCCTCCCGACGGGTGGTGGCAGCAGCCAATTCGGCCACTGCTGCAACCACGGGTGGGGGTGACTGCCATTGACCGCGGTGAACGGTAAGTAACCAGACGTTACTTTCCGTTCATCACGGCCGTGATGGCCTTTCACTACACTTCTCGACCTCCTCGCATCCGGAGGTCCAGAAGTGTGGTGAATGCAAACATGGGCCGCGTTTGACTGTGGTGCACATATGGCGGCAAGCCAACAGACAGGCACCACAGTCAAACGCGGCCCGTGTTTGACTGTGGTTCAGCCGGGGTGAATTTCAGACGCGTAACATCTGAAATCACCCTCAGTGTACCAGTTCTCAGTATTTTTATATTTTGGGTACTTGATCAATAATCGGTTTGGGTAACAAATATGCCCAAAATATTCCACTCAATTCAGCAGATACCAGAAATTCAATGGATATATCCATTTTTTGGGCTACTCATTTCATTTGTAGTAATACGTTTTTATTTTGTCAAATGTTTCCTAGGCAGAGATTTTATTTATTTATCACTCTATTTATATCCCGCGCCTCTCACCTGAAGATGACTCGAGGTGGCTCACAATTTACAATAAAAACATTATATACAATAAAAATTATAAAAATCTACTCCACTCCATATCCAAGTCTGTGTAATATATACCCAACACACAACCAAACATCCCACCCTCCCCTGCCAAACGCCTGGCAGAAAAGCCAGGTCTTACAACGCCGGCAGAAAGCAAGGAGGTCTGGGCTGAGGCGGTGCTCCACCAGGAGGGCATTCCATAGAGATGGAGCAGCCGCCGGAACACACTTCTGTCCATTCAGACCCACTGAAAATATGGGATCTCCAGGAGGGCACCACCGGATGGCCACAGGGGCCGCCCTGGAGCCCAGGGAGTGAAGCGGTCCCTCGGGTAAGCTGGGCCCAGACCATATAGGGGCCCAGGCCATCAAACCAAGACTGGATGGGGAATTGGAATAGATGATTTTAAATTGGTTTTATGTCTGAATATTTTATATATAGTATAGGAAGTCAGGAAATCGATACAAGAAATCACAACATTGGGACAAAAAACAGTAAATTGGTATATTAGGTAGCACATTGGGTCTAGTATTATATTTTCAATAGGCTAGCCTTGAACCCAAGGGAAAGAATGGGATATACATTTAAATAAACAGATTTGAAATTTGAGCACAAATTTTTGAATTTTAATGGAAGTACCACTGAATTTTGCTTTCTAACTGCCTCTTGAGTCCCAGTGTGCTATTGTATTGAACCCGAGATCAACGTTTTGACTTCAGGCTCAACATTTCAATTCCACAACTGAAATGGTATAACCGACTGAAATAATTTATCCTTTTGAAGAACACAAATGCTATTAAATTGTGCCACCATTTGCACAGACAGTGAATGGAGAGTTATATGAAATCAGGTCATATTCCTCTTGGGGAGGAGCCAACGGGTAGTGTTGGGGGAGGAAACATCGTGCCCCCGCGCTTTACCATGTGGCGTTCCGCAGGGTTCGATCTTGTCTCCGTTGTTGTTTAATATCTACATGCAATCCTTGGGGGAGGTCGTGAGAAGGTTCGGGGTGCGATGTCACCAGTATGCTGATGATACTCAGCTGTACCTCTCTTTTTCTACTGACCCAGACCCTGCTATCTCGTTGCTTTCCCAATGTTTGGAGGCCGTAGCGGAGTGGATGCGGCTGAGCAGACTGAGGCTTAACCCCGACAAGATGGAGGTGATGTTGGTGGGGAGGGCAAAGGGGGTGTTGGCCCCCCTGGTTGGGGGGGTTCGCCCTCCTGTAGCCCTGCAGATTCGGAGTCTGGGGTGATATTGGATGCAGAGCTGCGACTGGAGCAGCAGGTGGAGGCAGTCGCTAAGGCTGCCTTCCGCCAGCTATATCTAGTGCGTAGGCTGCGTCCGTTTGTCTCCGGCCCGGACCTGGCCTCCCTCATCCATGCCTTCGTCACCTCGAGGCTTGACTACTGCAACGCGCTCTACGTGGGGCTTCCCTTGTTCCTGGCTCGGAGGCTGCAGCTGGTGCAGAATGTGGCGACTCGTCTTCTTACGGGGACGGGCCGCCGGGAGCATATGACACCGGTGCTCCGAGCTCTGCACTGGCTGCCGATAGCGTGCCGAGCCAGGTTCAAGATGCTGGTGATGATCTATAAAGCCCTACACGGTCTCGGCCCCTCTTACCTTAGGGACCGCCTCACCCTTCGCACCCCAGAGCGGCTCCTGCGGTCCGCCGGGGGTGCCTTCCTGGAGGTCCCCCGTGTTAAGCGGGGGGCCACGATGGAGAGGGCATTCTCGGTGGTAGGGCCGCGGCTTTGGAACTCCCTTCCGGAGGATGCTCGCCTGGCCCCGAGCCTTTTAACATTCCGGCGTAGTTGTAAGACCTGGCTGTTCACCCAGGCCTTTGGGAGGGAGGGGTAGGGGAATGTTTTAGTTCCCCCACCTATTTATATTGGTTTTTTGCCCTGTTTTAATATTTTAATATGATTGTGAATTTTATAAAACATTTTTAAAATTTTATTGTATGTTTTAAATGTGAGCCGCCCCAAGCTGTGTGGCAGGAGGGGCGGGGTAGAAATTTATAAAATAAAAAAATAAAAAATATCTAAAGACTTATGAATCATTGATATTTTATCAGTCTCCCTTGAGCAGCCAACTTCGTAAGGTAGTCCTTTGAGGTAATGAGTGCATAATAGGAGAGATGATTATTAGTGAGGTCACAGTAGCCCCAGAGGGGACCATGAAAGGTTACATCAAGTAGGTCTTCTTGCCTCTCCCCTCCACCGTTTCCCATAAACACATACCAAACCATAGTTTTACAGATTTTTTTGCATCTTAACCAGCTTCACAATATAAGTGCCCGATGTCTCAGAATGTCATCTTACGGTCCCAGAAAGTCAACTTCCGGTTCCAACCTTTTTGATTTCTGTCCCTATTTTTTGGTTTTCCAGCCCAATATCGGAAAATGAAAATGAAAAAAAAAAATCTGTACCAGAAATTACCAATTTTGAGGGTATCTGATTGCTACTCGGGAAACCCATCAAATACCCAATGCAGTATTCGAAAATGTGGGTAGTACCCACGAGTCCTAAGTTTAGTACCCTTTCAAATCCTCTCTCAGAGGTCTGTGCAGAACTCATCATCTACTCCTTACAGAGAGATATCTGATTTTTAATAGAATCCTCTTCCTTGTTTTTTTTAAGGACTGTCAACAGCTTAAAGAAGCATCTTTAATAAACAACGATACATAAATATTGAAACCCTGCATTTACCACATTCCCTGTGCATTACAGAGCTGTTCATCATCTAATGTTCCCCCGCAGTTGCATAGCAACCAGTGTTTAGGTTTGCTGACTCAAAAGAGTCTCTGTTCTTTAAAAGGTTTGCTGTATTTATTTGACAACCCCTAGCTCCAATGAGCCTTTTTCATCTTTATGTCTAGTTGACATTTATAATGATTACGAAAACAATTTAATTTCAGTTTCCATAAACCCATGTGTGTTAGAATCCATTTTTTTAAAGGCCTGTCAACAGAGTGGCCTGGTCTTCTTGTTTTGTCACTTTATGGGACGATTTTAAATCAAATCCAACAGCTGAAAGTCTAGCCGAAACATCACCTTATATGGAGCCCCTTGGTCCCACGGATGCCAAAGACGCAAGGAGAAGAGACTATTATTGATTCCAAAGAAGTTTCCTTATAATAGCGAGTGGAGTGTTTCTATTCTCCTGCTGTCTCTTCTTGCCAGACACATTTGGATTACCACCAGCAAGGGAAATAAATGAGCAACAGCAACATAAAAGGTGTTTGTGTCCGTAGACTATTTCCAAAGCTGCTTAGCTCAGTCGTCCCAGGATTCTTTGCTGCAGCCATCCAGAACTCTCTGAAAGATGAAAAACAAACTATAAATTGCTTGTTTCTAAAGTTGCCTCAAGCAAAGCATGATGTCCCCAATTAGAGGGTTTTCTGCGACTCTTCGGAAGTAAGAGAGTAAGAAGGGATGATTCACCATTACGAGTCTACACTGCCTTCCCACCAGTGCCCTGCCCCCGCTCTCCCCCGTCCCCCCGGTGCCACTGTCACAGAGTGCTCACTGACTGAGCGCTCTGTCTCTGCTGGCGGCTGAAATTGACATCGGAGCGCCGCGCTGCTCTGAATGCTGCAGCTTGGCTTGCAGTCAGAGCAGCGCAGCACGCCAATGTCAATTTCAGCCACCCGGCAGAGACAGAGCGCTCAGTCTGTGAGCGCTAGCCTCTGTCTGGACTCCTTCTGGGACTCCAGAGTCTGGAGTCCCAGAAGGGACAAACTTGGACTGAATGCACACCGGGCGGCTGAGCGTTCAGTCCAAGTGCGCCGCTGGGAAATGAAATTTCCCTGAGCACCCACCCTCCCCCCATTCCCCAGTCTCACACACCCTTCCCCCCTCTTCCATCCCAGGCCCCCAGACTGGGGAGACACTGGGGAAGGGGTGTGTGAAGCGGGGGGGGGACTCGGGGAGCAGAGGCTGGGGGCCTGGGATGGAAGGGGGGAGGGTGTGAGAGACTGGGGAATGGGGAGGAGGGTGGGTGTGCACCCACCCTCCCCCCCATTCCCCAGTCTCACACACCCTTCCCCCTTTCACCCAAGGCCCCCAGCATGGGGAGATACTGGGGAAGGGTGGGTGAGCGGCAGGGGGGACTCGGGGAGCAGAGACTGGGGGCCTGGGAAGGAAGGGGCGGGAAGGTGTGCGAGACTGGGGGGATTTGGAGGGGGAGGGTGTTTTGGGGACAGATGGGGGATTTTAGGAGGAGGATGTTGTGGGGACAGACAGATTTCCTTCTCCTCTCCCAGCATGAGTAGAGAGACCATTTTGTAAATTTGTGGTTCCACTGGTCGTGGCTACTCTTTTTTTTTTTTTTTTTT
>QEPC01010859.1:17437904-17456108 GCA_003113815.1 Sphenodon punctatus | reverse complement strand
GGGGGAATTAGTATTTAATGCCCCGTGATTCAACTGAGGTTTTGAAATCGTGAGATGTAACTGTTAGTCTGGTGATCGTATGGGTGTTCAAAATGCTAGAAATGTGATGTTTGTGATAAAATTGAGGTTTTGAAATCGTGAGATGTAACTGTTAGTCTGGTGATCTGCCTGCTTTTAAACCTGGCAGAGGAGGTGAATATAGCCTGCCTAACTGAAATTGCTGGATTAAGTAATGTAATGTCCATCCAATGTTAACCCTGGGAACTCCTTGCTTCTGGCTGGGTTATGCCCTGGCTCCGCCTACCCTATCCCTGGTTCCGCCTACCCTATCCCTGGCTCTGCCCCTAGGCTAGGCTCTGCCACTAGGCCTGCCGGCCTTACTACCCCAGTACCCCTCCAACGTCAAAACCCACCAGGATTTTGCAGACCGTCTTGGTTTCAAATTTCAAGGAGGATGGCTTGGTGCTGTTGATATCAGCACCATTCGATTTCCAAGTTTTTTCCAGGGGGCAGCTTTTTGTATCCATCCTGGTTTTGCTATAGGCCTGGACTAGAGCAATATCTGTATTTTCGGGCACAGTTTTAGATATCTGAATCAGCACGTGAATGCCGTCTGAATATCTGAAAAACTGACATTTTGGTTAGCAATTGTTTGAGTACCCAAAATTAAACAAACCCCCAAAATAATACCCCCATATTTTGCAAAATACAGGGCAAACGTGGGATGGAATCAGTATTTTGGTATACCAGTTTTTTGTCAGTTCAGTTTTCCCTATTCGTTTCAGCCCTATTTTGAATCGACTGCCAGTTAATTTCATTTTATTCTTAATAACCAAAAAGGGGAGGCAGAAGAGAGGAACAAAGAGGGTATATGAATTATCTGTTTGTGTGTTTATTTGGGGGCTTTATAGTGCCCCATATCCCAAGGGCTTTGAATGGGCTACAGCATGTAAAAAACATGTAATAAATATAAAGCACCAAGAAAAAAAATTAACGTTTAAGTATATACCCCCCACCCCAAAAAAAGAACTCACCCCCAAAACCTATCCCCACCTACCAAACACTTGGCCAAACCCCCTGTCCAAGGTCAGTTGGAGAGATGAGGCTAGAACCCATTTCATCCAAGCCCTTGGACAGCATTGTCATTCTATGCATTTCTACCCTACCAATTCTCCAAAATGCTAGCTAGGTGCTTCTAAGGAACTCAGAAAGAGTTCACTGTAAAAGGAATAAGTGAGAGGTAAGGAGCTGTACATGAAAGAGAATGCTTTTTGCACTTTCCACCCATGGCAAGTTGTTAATCCAAAGGTCCCTTTTGACCCACTGATACCGCCAAGGTTATTGAGATTTATGGGAATCTGCTGCGTAAGTGGTAATAGCAAAACGTTAAGCCGCCCAGAGGCATCCTTAGCCGACACATCCAATTACTCCTCTGAAGTGGCACTCTCCCTTTCAAAGCTTACCAGAGTCTGACACATGAAGTGTACAGGAAAGGACAAAAAAGCTTATCCCCCGACTTCTGCCTTCCTAGACAGCCACTTCCATCCCATGGGAAGCAAGGTTGACACCTGTCCTATCTGAGCGAAAACAGACATGACGCTAACTCCACTTTAACAATTCTTATGCACGTTGCAGGGCTGCCTAGGACACCAATCTGCTGCCATCTAAACCCTCCCCCCCTGCCCACCGGACATGCGTGTGCACTCCACCAAGCACACGTGACTACCACCACCCAGCATCTATCTAAAACTGGCCTGTGGTGCGACTGTACCTTGAATATTGTGTGACCGCGCAGTTCTGGTCGCCCCATCTCAAAAAGAGATATAATAGAAATAGAATGAGTATGGAACGGCTCCCCTATTAATAGAGGCTGGATAGATTGGGGGTCTTCAGCTTGGAGAAGAAATGACTGAGAGGGAATATGATAGAGTTTATAAAATCATGAGTGGTGTGGAACAAGTTAATAGGGAACGGTTATTTAGTGTTATTATTATTATTAGCAAGCATTTATATAGCACAAGCAATGTACCTGGTGCTTTACAAAGTAATTGAATAGACACGGTCCCTGCTCTAGGGCTTACAATCTGAGAGATGGGGTGGGGGAGGGTGAAGGAAGGAGAACAGAGGGAGAGACAAGGAGTGCAACATTCGTGAAGATGCAAGGTCCCAGGTGCACGTGCTTGACTTGGTTACATCAAGAATGATGGCTGGTTGGTCCATGTGGTGAGGCTAGAGTACACAGATGTCAGGTAACAGATTGTACCGGATGGAGGGGATCAGCAGGAGTTAGGTGAGGGGAGCGAGGAGTCTGGGAGGGCAGAGCGGAAGAGGTGGGTCTTGAGGAGGGATTTATTTATTTATTTTATTATTATTTATTATTTTATACATTTATTAGTCGCCCCCCCCCATGCCAAATGGCATCCCGGGGTGATGTACAATTCAATAATTAAAAAAACACACTCGACCAAAAAAAAAACATTTTTAAAAATCCAGCAATTTAAAACCAAAACAGGGTCAGGAAAATAAATAAAAATAAAAAGGTAAGGGAAGAGTTAAAACCCTAATCCACCCTCCTCCCCAAAGGCCTGGGCAAACAGCTAGGTTTTACAAGCCAGCCGCAATGTCAAAAGACTTGGGGCCAGGCGATCTTCCTCTGGGAGGGAGTTCCAAAGATGCGGTGCGGCTACCAAGAATGCCCTCTCCATTATAGCCCCCCATTTAACACGGGGGACCTCCAAGAAGGCACCCCCGGCAGACCGAAGGAGCTGCTCTTAAATGCAGAGGGCGAGGCGGTCCCTGAGGTATGAGGGACCCAGATCATGAAGGGCTTTGAAGATCAACCTTGAACCTGGCTTGGCACGCTGTTGGCAGCCAATGCAGAGTCCGGAGCAGAGGTGTTATATGCTCCCGATGACCCGTCCCCATCAGGAGCCGGGCCGTTGCATTCTGCACTAGTTGCAGCCTCTGGACCAGGAACAAGGGCAGCCCCACGTAGAGTGCGTTACAGTAGTCCAGCCTCTAGGTGACGAAGGTATGGATGAGGGAGGCCAGGTTCAGCCTGGAGACGTATGAATGCAGCCTCTGCACTAGATACAACTGGCGGAAGGAGGCCTTCGCCACCCCCTCCACCTGTCGATCCCGGTGGAGATCCCAAGTCCAACACCACCCCCAGACTCTGAACCTGCTGAGTTATCGGAGGGCAAACCCCTCCAATCAGGGGGGCCAACACCTCCCTCACCCTCCCCACCACCATCACCTCTGTCTTATCAGGGTTGAGCTTCAGTCTGCTCTGCCACATCCAGTCCACCACGGCCTCCAAACACTGGGATAACAACAAGACAGCAGGGTCTGGGTCAGCTGAAGATGAGAGGTACAGCTGAGTATCATCAGCATATTGGTGACATCGCACCCCGAACCCTCTCATGATTTCCCCCAAGGGCTGCATATATACGTTAAATAATAATGGAGACAGGATGGAACCATATGGAACGTCGCATGACAAGGCGTGGGGGCAAGATGTTTCCGCTCCCAACACCACCCACTGGCTTCTCCCTGAGAGGAATGAGCAGAACCATTCAAGAACAGTCCTGTCCAGACCCCCCAGGTCTCACAGCTGTCTCAACAGCAGCCTTGGTCCACGGTATCAAAAGCGGCCGAGAGATCTAGCAGGATAAGAAATGTAGAACATCCTGCATCCATCTCCTGGTGGAGATTGTCTACCAAGGCCACCAACTCTGTTTCCGTGCCATAGCCTAGATGGAACCCAGATTGAAAAGGGTTGAGGAAACTGATGCCGTCTAGATGTACTTGGAGCTGGATGGTCACCACCCGCTCAATAGCCTTCCCTAAAAAGGGAAGGTTAGAGACAGGTCGGTAGCTGGAGAGTGTGTCCACATCTAATGATGGTTTCTTCAGCAGGGGGTGCACCACAGCCTCCTTGAGGCTGGGTGACAACCTCCACTGCCACAGGGATGCATTAACCACTCTCACCAACACCGTCCCCAATGTCTCCCTGGAGGCGTTCACCAACCAGGATGGGCAAGGATCAAGTTCAAACTGGTGGCTCTCACAGACCCCAGGACATCCACCGCTTCGGCTGGCGTCACTTCCTGAAACTCCCTCCACAAAGTTGGACCACACAGGGCCTCCATAACCTTGCTCTCTCTACCCACTGTCCCCAACCCGGTGTCAAAGTCACTCTGGATCTGAGCGATCTTGTCTGCGAAGTAGCTGACAAACTCCTCACAGTGGGCCTGGGACAAATTCCCGTCCAGGCGGAGGGAGACCGGACTGACCAGCCCCCGCATCACCCGAAACAGCTCCGACGGGCGTGACTTTGCAAATGCTATGAGGGCAGCAAAGAACTCCTTCTTTGCTGTCCTCACAACCTCAACGTAGGACCGCAAATGGACCCTATGGAGAAGTTGGTCGGAGTCAGAGTGGGTCCGACGCCAGCATCGCTCTAGCCTCCTACACCGCAGCCCCTCAGTAAACGAAGGGACCCTGCAGCGACAAGACTGAGGCAGGGGGCATCTCAGAGCCACCCTGTCAATGGCCTTCTCCAGCAAGCTGTTCCAATGCTGGACCAGCTCATCGACAGAGTGGCTGTCCAGGTCCAATTCCCTCAGGACCTTTGAAGGTACGAAGGGAGGGGGCAAGGCAGATGTGGTCAGGGAGGGAGTTCCAGGCATAGGGGGCAGCTAGGGAGAAGGGATGAAGGTGGCTAGGGGAGCAGAGGAGGCGTGGGAGGGCGAGAGAGGGGACAGAGGAGGAGCGGAGTTCACGGACTGGAGTAGAGAGGGAATTAGCACAGAGAGGTAGGGGGGAGCAAGATTGTGAAGAGCTTTATAGGTGAAGACTAGGAGCTTGTGCAGGATTAATTCAGGAAGGGGGAGCCAGTGAGGAGAGGAGAGGCTGCACGTGGTCGAAGTGACGGGCGAGGCGGATGACCCTGGCAGCAGAGTTTTGGACGGAGATAAGGGGAGAAAGGTGAGAGCGGGGGAAGCCAGTGAGAAGGAGGTTACAGTAATCAAGGCAAGAGATGACCAGGGCATGAACAAGGGTTTGGGCAGAGGAGACAAAGAGAAAAGGGTGAATCTTAGCAATATTATGGAGGAAGAACCAACAGGATTTGGCAACAGAGTTGATGTAGGGTTTAAAGGAAAGAGGTGAGTCAAAGATGAAGGGCTCATTCAGACGTGTGTTTAAATCGCACAGCTGCGGCGGCGGCGGCGGCATCGTGCGATTTAAAGAACCCCGCACTTCCAGGTTGGTGTGAATGCGGTGAGCGTGCACATTTCCACCTAGCCTGAATTTTTGGAGCGCGTTTGAAAAGTTGCTCTGAGCAGCTTTCAAATCTGCTATTTGAAACTAACAGATAGAAGATTTTTTTATTTTTTAAAAAAAAATAATTTCCCCCCCCCCACTCAATGCACAAATTAAGCTGTGGAATTTGTTGCCAGAAAAAGTGCTCAAGGCCAGTGGTACAGCTGGATTTTAAAAAGGGTTGGACACGTTTCTGGATGATAGGTTCATTAGCAGTTATTAACCAGGTAGGTTTCGGGGAATTTTCAGGAGGGGCGGGATCTGTTTTCACGAGGGGCGGGATATAAATCGATGAAATAAATAAATAAATAAATAACCAGGTAGGTTTGAGGGAATTTAACCTCTTACTGTCGGGAGGTGGGAGTGGACAGCAGGGAATGGATCGCCCTTTTGTGACCTGTTGGGTACTTCTCCCAAGTGACCGAGATTGGCTGCTGTCAGAACAAGGCGCTAGGCTCGATGGACCATTGGTCTGACGCAGAATGGCACTTTTTATGTTCTTATAGTCTCATGTTCCTAGGGTTAAAATTAGGGATGGGCAAACAGAACCGAGTTCGGAAATTCAATTCGGTTCGAAAATTGAGTTTCGTTGGGTCGACCGAACTATTTGGGTTCTGTCCGAACTCCAAACTTCCGAACAGAGTTCGGAAATTCAAACCCCATTGAACTAAATGGAATATTATCTTATAGGGATGGGCGAACAGAACCGAGTTCGGAAATTTGGTTCAGTTCGAAAATTGAGTTCGGTTTGGAAGTTCGGTTCGGTCGACCGAACTCGTCGAGTTCGGTCCAAACTCCGAACTTCCAAACCGCATTCGCCCATTCCTAGTTAAAATGAAAAATTATGTAACAGACTGTGTTATTTTTGTGCACTTTACTTTTGCACATTAGCCCTTGTAGAAAAGAATATAAAAATGGACGGCAACTCTGAAAACGGACGCATTGGTAGCTAATTCATGCATTCTGGAAGCATCTTTTTACCTCTCTTTGCTATGCTGAAACACGCTCAAAGAACCCCATGTTTAATTAATATTCTAGGTCAGAGTCAGCAGAGAGGACAGTGTGAGTTTTGCTTATTAAGAGAAGATTAATTTATCAAAAGCAGGTATGTTTTAATTAAGAGCGGGGGGGGGGGAAAGAGTGTCCATTTAAATTGGCATGTCCTATAGGCAAAGGGATGAGGTTTCATTTGTATTATCGGTATGGATTTTGACACATTTGAGTTCTGTGTTTTCTCTAGAGATAGTTATATTCTTTCAGACTCCTGCCTCGGTTATCAAACCAAATATAGGATCTGCATAGTTGAAGTGTCAGTTTACTCATTAGAGTTGCAATGCTCTGCTTTGGTTAGTTTGCAGTCTCTGTGAAACAGAAAATGCATTTCCCACATTTTTTTCAGGATCCTTTTTACCAGCTCTATAAATGACTCTCTTTTATGTACCAAACAAGTTATGGCAAACTGAACTGAAGACCAATAAGCATCAAGGGGACATTTTAGGATACTGGGTACTTGAGGTGGGTTGAAATTGTGTACCATCAGTACCTAATATTTTTGAGTTGATTTTAATTGGATTTGAGTTCCAGAAATTTGACAGAGTTACCTGTTTTTGCGGGTACTCACTTCCGCTCTAGAGCAAACCCATCAAAGCCAAAATGAACGAACTGAACAATGAACACTAGGCCTGAGACACTGGGATAAGAGCAACCGTTCCCGTTCTGAAGGAAAATACTAACTTTGGGGGAGTGCTTGCAAATCACTTTCGGGACTTTTCCGTCACTTTCTGGGTATTTTACAACAGTTTTACAGTACTTGTAGTAATTCCCCGGATTTCAACGGTGCTTAGCCAGCAGGCTTTTCCCACTTCCGCACTTTTGCCACCAGTGCCAAATATACTTAAAGTTTGCGTGCTGCTGCTGCTTACTTTTCTGGGCACTGCTTGGTTGGCATAATGATTTTAAAGTGGGTTGGCTGATGGTGGCCATGCTGTGGGTATTTCTGGGGTTTTTTGGATTCTGCACGCGGTTGCGCTGGTTCGGTTTTGTCTTCTTGAGTGATAATAAATGAATCTTCTGGTGCTTTTGAAAGGTGAGGAGGGAGGAACTGAGACCAACATCTGGAAGGAGGGAGTTCCACACTGAGGGGGCAGCCACAGCAAATAGGGATGGTGGCACCATAGAAGAAGTGCAGGCAGCTGCGTAAGGTGGCAAGTTGAAGGGGACGGCAAAAACTGCAGTTGCCCCTTCCATCAGTAGCTTCCAGAAGATGGGCAGGCTTTGGCTTAGACAAAGCTCTACGGGAAGGGAGTTATATAATTGTGGGATAGTCACCAAGAATGCCTTAGTGTGGAAATGTGGCGGGCAGATGATACATGCAAGAGAGCACTCCTGGTTGACCTCAAAGGCCACGATGAGACATGAGTAGGGCTACGATTTTATCACGGAGGGCACGGCTTCAGTTAATTTTGCCCCCACCCCCACCACCCCCCCGCCATGACTTACATGAATTTCCCCACAATTTTACCTGGAAAAGCCTACACTGCTGCTAGTACAGGCCAGCCCCCCATCTCGGCTTCCCTGTCTTCCGGCAGACCTGTTCCATCGCTGCCCCTCATCTCTGCCTCCAGGGGCACCTGAAATCTCTGCTCCCTCCCGCCCCCCAAATTGGAAGTGTTATTTACCCATGACTTTTCTGTGACTTTTAATCTTTTCTACCATGATCTAGTCATGACTTTTCTAAAAATAAAATAAAATACCATGACAGAATCTTTGCCCTAGACATGAGGGATATCGGTTATCAGCCAAACGTCCATTTTCCATTCCAGTAGGGTATAATCAACGGGATTCTCCACTTTTCCAGGGGCTTATTTCAGCTCAACTAAGCACGTTTCAGCAAAGATCGTATCTTTTTCAAGTAGAATAGTACTCCAATTTTGCAGGTTTCCACATTGTTCTTTACTGAAATTGCATTCCTCTTGTGCCATTAGGGGCTGCTATGTGATATGGTGTTGAGAAAGCTCTTGTAAAGAGCTGTAGCAATGACATCAACAGAACAGAAATGGGAAAAGTATATTGTCGGTCAATCATCTACCTTGCAGGCTCTCCATTATTAACTATATTGTTATTATTATTATTTCTTCAAGCACAAAAAGATTAGTCGCTTGTGCAGAGTAGGAAAATTAGTAGTAATTGTGCAGCATACAGTACTTTGGAGTTCTACCTCCACCTTGACAATACATCATAGTGAACTCACATAAAGGCACTCAGGCAAATGAAAAGGTTGCCATAGGCAACCTCCTCTCTTGACATTGCAGCATTAATTGCAAATCTCCTTGAGAGAAACCTGGGATTTCCTACCCATTGACTAACAGAAGTGACTAGAAGTCAGCCCAGGTTAGAATGAAGGCGGCACATGGAACTTTCCCAATAAATAGCAACAAAGAACACCACGTGCTGACGGTCGCAGAATCAAAGCCTACGTTCGTCGTAAGGAGAACTACAATGCATGTTTTGTTTTGCCACTGACAAAAGCAGCAATGGAAGGGATAAAACAGCAAAAAGATTATTGATACAAAAAGAAATTAAACCTGAAACAATTCAATAGACACAAGCTGCAGCAAGCAAGATTTAGACCACTTTCAGACATCCTCCCCCCGTGCATATTCTGGCTGCGGATATGCACGGGGATCGGCTACTCTGAAACACACACACAACCACTCCCTGCGTGATTTTGCCAGCTCTGCACTTGCCAGCTCTGCATCCCCCACGAGTGTCTGCCGGCAAAGCTGCGCTGGGTGGAGCTTTCAGACCAGCTGATCCCCGCGCATATACTGGCTGCGCATAATATACGCACGTGTGGGGGGGAGGGGGGGATGTCTGAAAGTGGCCTTAGACTGAATAATAGCCCAAAAACTCCTGACTGTAGTGGATGTTAGGCAGTGGAGCAGGCTACCCACATAAGTTGTGGATTTACTAGAGATAAAATTTATGAAATGAGCAGCAGAATAACTGCTCACAGGATAGAACTGAAACAAGAAATCGCAAAAATGGGGCTACACATCAGTAGGGCTGATGCGGCAGCAGCTTTTACCGTGCCGCGATTCCGTTCCACCATTTTGGAACTGCCCGCGCCACACCGCGACTTTTCTGCGGATATTCCGCTAATTCCGGCGGAATTCTGCAAATCGCGGAAATGCGGAAAATTGCGGGGAAATTGCAGAAATCGCGGAAAACCTCTATTCCGCTATTTTTTGGCGCTGGCGGAATTGCGGAAATAGCGAAAATGTCATGTTTCCACGATTCCACTAAGTTGCGGAAAGAAATAAGCGGAACCGCGGAATGAAACCACGGAATGAAAGCCTCTGCCATGCCGTTCCACTAATTGCGGAAACACTGTTTCCGCCGGAAATAGCTACTGCTGCGATATTCCACTACAGCCCTACACATCAGGTTTCTGGTACACAAATCAACCTGAAAATGTCAGGTACCAACCAATAAGGTACCAGAAGTCCCAAAATGTTGACTTCCAGTCCCAGAATATTGACTCCTGGTATGATTTCCCTCCCCGTTTTCCATCCTGATTTTTCAACCAGTAACTGGAAAATCAGTAACTCAGTAGTAGGAATTACCAATTTTGGGGTATTCCAGCACCCAATCAGTGACTGTAATCCCAAGCCCCTCCATGGAGGGTCCGGGGGGATTCCACGCATCACAATATTGCTATGTTTCTACAGAGTATTGGATATTTATTTATTTATTTTATGACACTTTTAGCCCACTTTCTCCTGCACACAGCAGCTCGAGGCAGCTCACAAAGCAACAATCAAAAATATAAAACCATTCAATATTTAAAATCAAATACATAAAATGTATAAAGGCGGAACCAAATCCTGCCCCCCTCCAACCCTCACACCCTACCCATCAGCCTCCTCAAATGCCTGGTGAAACAGCCAGGTCTTACAGTGTCTCTGGAAAGATGGGAGGTCAGGGGCCAGGCGGGCCTCCATCAGGAGGGAATTCCACAACCTGGGAGTGGCCACGAAGAACAGGGCGTTCTTCGTGGCCACTCCCAGGTTGTGGAATTCCCCCATCGTCGCCACCCAGGAAACCCGGAGGACTTCGAGTTGGGTATATATATATTTTTGTAGTAAATGATTAGTCTCCTTCTCCTCGGCTATCTCCCTAGCTAGACAATGCTATTATGCCTCCAGGGTCGAATCTTCCTCTCGCGACCCTCACCACCTCTTCTCTACTTTTGACTCCCTTCTTAAACCCCCCCTGCCCTCCTCCGCCCTCTTCCCTTGCTGCTCAGGATCTTGCGTCATTCTTCACTTCAAAGATTGATAAGAGCCATCAGGACATTGCCTCCCACCCACCTCCTCCTCCCCCTCCTCCCGCTCCCGATCCTGGTATTTCTGGAGGGCTGGCAGATGCCAAGTAGCCCTGCTCCCAGCTTGTTTAAAAAGATTGGAGGGGGAGGTACCTTAGTGCTGGAACTAGGGTGGTGTGAACACCCACCTACCCACCCTTGAATTGGCATTGTGGGGCTTTGTTGGTTGCCTCAGTTACTCAGATGAGTAACTCATGGGTACAGTACTACTCATAAATTTTAGGGTCAGAAAGGAAGGTTAGTGCTGAAAAGAATAGTCAAAACTATTCTAGCAAAACTGTAGTACTTGTCCTGATCAGTACCCAATTAGTGCCTGAATGGATACTTGTTGTACCAATTTTCTGACATTTTTTTATATTCCGTCCTGATTTGTTAACTGTTTGTCCCAATTTTCCATTTTCCCGATCGACATTTTAAAGTAACCAAGTGCCAAATTCAGTACTCAAGTACTAATCAGGCACCTAATAGACTACTCCAAAGTTACTCACAGGGTAGCAAATTCAACTCTCTTAGAGACTAATATTTCCCCTAGTTCCATCAGAGGTCTTCTTCTTTGAAGGCTAACGGTCCTTGCAACCTCTTATGACCGCTTACATAAGCAACCAGCCTTAATAGATTGGAAGGTGGACTCACCTCTCACGTGGTTCTTTTATCACAGAGACAAAATAATAATGACAAAAACAGGAGGGAGAGAAACGAAAAAGATCATCTTAATCAAATTTGAGTAATGGAAGATGACTGGACTAATGTGCCTCGCCGCCAATTTCCCGACGTAACACCCATGAGTAACCTGCACCTCGCAACAGCTGGCTCTGCTATATTAAGGAGACTTATCACTTCTCCTTGCTTCAAGAACACCTCCGATTTGCTTAATAACCACCTCAGATGAGGAAGGCATCCCACCCCCCATAATCCCTTTTATCATCATGCTGATTAACTGGGATATGCCCAGGTTTCTGCGCGGTTGACAGTTTAGTGGGCAATTAAACAGAAGGCTGAAGATGCACACACTCATACTCCCAGCGCCCACCCTCCCCACATAGCATAAGGCAATCCTAAATTTGCCATGTCTATTTGCCTGTTGGGCTAAAGGCGGAAACTAGAATCCTTCTTGATTTTTGCATGATATCTCAAAAGATTTCATCCAAAATCTAAGCCCCCGGTGTGAAATCTCACAAGATACCTCGCACATGAAAAACAACCCACTTGTATATGTGCATAATGGCAGCAGGGGGCAGTGTGTGCATGCGCGGTCCTTTTCCAAAAGGGCGCCGGCAGCGTCAGTGCTATTTTGGAAAAGGTCTGTGCTTGTGCAGGATGGCCCTGGCAGCCGTATAACGCATGCACAGCGGAGGGGAGAAGAGGGGGGTGTTTAAAAAAAACTTTGTTCACTCGGAGGCCATCTCCTCAGCAAACTTGCCTCCTCCTCACCTGATCCCCCCGAGAAGCAGAGAGTGCGGAGAGCCGTCCTGGAGAAGTCCCGGACTTGGAGAGGGGCAGCCAGGTGAGTCAAAGGTTTTGGGTTTTTTAAAAAAACAAGTGCGGGGACGGGTGGGATTCTCACTTTTCACAGCGAAAAATCAAGGCAACTCTTGGCCCGTTCTCATTTTCAAGAACAAACCGAGAACCTCGATTCTCGTTGAGAAAGGCAAGTTTCCAAGAATCGAGTTTCAGCCCTATCCTGTCCATCTTTTGGGGCAGCGATGGTGGGGGGGGCGGAGAGAGAATGAGTTTGGTTATAGACAGACAGGTCGAGTAGGAATCTGCAATGAGCTCTGTTTTATAAATTAGATCTAAAGACGGGCAGACAAATTTGCCAGCGTTTTTTTTTATTTCGAAGGCACCTAGGTAACTACCGAGTGAGCTAGAAGTACAATAGATTGAGTCGTTTTATCTCCAGCTTATTTAATTGATTTAAATTTATATCCAGCCTTTCCCTGAAGGTTCAGGGCAGTTTAGAAAAACAAAAGCACGCAAAATAATAAAATAAAATAAATAATAATACAAAGCAATGCACTAAAATCCCCTAAACATCCCAACCCTCACCCCAAAACCCCACCCACCCAACCACTATTCCCTCCTGTCAAAAAGAAACATTTTACACCGGCTCCAGAATACGGTCGGCCTCAGGCTCTGGTGGACTTGGGAGGGAAGCGAATTCCATAGTCCTGAAGCAGCAACCAAGCAGTAGCTTAGCATGTTCACGCCACTCTGTGCTCGCACAAACAGCATCAGAGCTAGTCAGCAGCCGCCTTTTCCAAGATGGCTGCCAGCACCATTTTGGAAAAGGACGGCACATGAGCAGAATGGCCCTGGTGGCCAATCTGGCCCATGCGCAGTGATTTTTTATTTTTTAAAATCATCATTTTTAATAAAAGCGCATGAAAAAAAACACAAAAAGATGAGCCCTGTACGAAAACCATTGAAAATGAATGGGGCTAGGTAAAACTGTATTTTATAATTTTTTGTAAGCCACCCTGATCCTTTGGAGAAGGGCGGGATATAAATGTGAATAAATAAATACTAAGGAAATAAAAACAAATATGAAAACTAAGATGAACAATGTGCCTTCTGCACATCCCTAGGACCTACCTATTACCATTTTTTGTGTGTGCCAGTTTTCCAACTTCTTATATCAATTTTTCCTGTAGAAATGTGTACTTTTACCAATCGGTACCAACTGGTAAAAAGGTAAATTGGTAACTTATTAATGGCAATGCTAGGCATTTTATGAATAATAATGATCTTTATTATTTTGATATTTTTAAATTATTATATCAATTATTTTTATATAGCTCCCACTGCCATGGCACTCAGAACGCTTTACATACAACAGGTTAACACAACTTTTAATCCTCACAACAACCCTGTGAGGTAGGTTAGGCTGAGAGAATATTGTGACTGGCCCACGGTCACTCAGTGAGTTTCTGGCTAAGGCAAAGGTCCCTCCACTTCCTGGTTCAAGTACTGCACACTTGAACCATTACACCACACTGGCATTACATGTTTTGGAGTAATCGTGTGCCCAGTTGGTACTCGGGTAGTTTTCTGGCTCACAATTGTGGGTATTACCTGCTTGCGGCTGTCTTAGCTCTACTTTCATTGCTGCTTGGTTGGCATGCAGCAAAGTTCGGAGTGTCTGGAGTTTCGCGCTGCGTCAGCTGTAGTCTGTGAACCGGGCCTCCCATTTTACAGCCACTTTATCTCTTTTTGCTGTGTGCATCGTGGGTCTCTCAGGCACTTATATTTAAACTCTTCAAAATATGATTGTGATTAACAACCCCATTTACTCACTCAGCCACTGTATCTGCTTATCGGTAGCCTTTGCGCCTTCCTCAAAAATGATTAAGAAATTACCTTCAATTACAGACTCTCTGGCATTGTAGATATTAGTTAACCTCAAGGACACTGGAATTTTCCAGGCAGCCAACCCATAGCATGGCCTGAGAAATCTGAGATTACAGGTGCCGTCTCTGAAGCCTTATTCTACACTAGCTCTAACAGAAAAGCTGGCATCATCATATGTTTGTGCAGACTTCTGTATCCCATAAGGTAACTTGATAACATTCATCACCAAGTCCGAAAGGGACCTATGATGAAAAGACAGAAACACTGGTATCTTTAATTTAGAATTTCTAAGTCTAATTTCTTTAATTCGAATTTCTAAATCTTTCTTTAATTTTGAATTTCAGAATATTTAATTATAGGCTAGCAAACTCTCATTGAACAGCACCTATGCTGTTCAATGGGAGTCAGTGGATCAAAAACCTCCGGTTGGCGACCATTCTAGCTTTCCTCCAGCAACACGTGGGATTACAGACAATGAAGGGGTGGGGGATGAAGGTGGGGGGAATCCCCATCCCTCACCTGCCTCTGCCTGGTAGTAGTGCTGCTGCAGCAGTAGCACCAGAACATCGATCGGACTGGGAGATAAATAAAGGTGCTTGTTTACAAACAACTCCTCCCCATGTGAGTGATCAGAAGGTTGTTCCCTTGTAAAGGAGGTTCTTCAAGATGGCTCCCAACATTCTCACAACTGGATTGTGCATGCTCACCATATTTAAATAATAGGCCACGTGATGGTCTTGAGCTCCTCTAGTATAAAAAGCGCTCTCCCCCTCAGAATTGCAGTTCCTTCCAACCCTTTCTAGGAATATAAGAAAATTCCATGCAGGGCTGGAAGGGTGGGTGTTGTGAGAATGTTCGGAGCCATCTCAAAGAACCTTGTTTACAAGGCAGAAACCTTCTCTTCTTCTTTGAGTGGCTCCTCACAGGCTGTTTTTACACAGCTCTGTCGGTGGTGGGTCTGTGGTTTCACCGGTGCATGGGTGGGGTGTGCACACGGCTACACACACATCCCCCTCACCGCCTACTCATCCGTACCCACAGAGAAACCGCCGTATTCCCCAGTTGCTCCATGCATGGGGTGAGATGCGGGGTGAGTGGGGATGCGTGTAGGCAGGTGCAAGCACGCACCCCCACTCACTACAGCTGTGCATGCCACGTTGTTCACACAGGGCTCCCCCACCCATGAACATGCAGAAATCTGCATGCTCATGGGTGGGAGGAGAGGTCCATGTAAAAAGGGCAGCATTCTCACAACTGTCTTACTTATACTATCTTAGGTAGGAATTTAAGATGTAAAGCAATATCTATCTATCTTGGAAAATCTGCAAATATGGTTCTGAGATTATTATGGCTGCTATTTCACTAACTTTTCTTAATGAAGCTATTGCTAAAAGGAATACTGTCTTTAAACCCCCACCCCATAACCAGGTCATTTGTGCCCCCATATAATCAATTCACGCTGGCCCGGGGGCACAAATTACCTGGTTATGGGTGGGGGGGCAGAGTGAATTGATTATATGGGGGGGCATATACGTCTCTTTTCATGGCATAACGTGCTTAATAGGCTGGCTGCATTTTGGGTGTCTAGTGTGTTTGATAGCAGCGTCCCCAGGCCCACCGAACCAGGCAGCACCCTTGGCCCGCCAGTGAGACACAAAGAGAGGGGCCCATCTTGACTTCATGGCCAGGGGCCCATTGCACACTAGCTACACCCCTGGTCTAGTGTGCGTGACTGATAAATTTGAATGAGTGTGTGAGGTGAGAGCATGTATGTGTAGTGTGTATGGATGAGTGTGTGTGATCAGTTCGAATGAGTGTGTGTGAGAGAGAGAGCACGTGTGTGAATGAGTGTGTGACCTCTTTTACACAAGACGCACGCACACTGTGGCATGGGTGGGTGCATCTCGTATGAAAGCAGTCGCTTGTGCATTCCTGTGTAACACGCCCCTCCACCCATCACCCCTGCACAGAGAAACCTGCAAAAAAACAGGTCGCTCCATGTGGGGGATGTGGGGGGATGGGTGAGAGCTTGTGTGCACCTGCAGCGTTCTTGTGTCTGGGGCCAGCTTATGCATTAACAAAACGATTACGTTTCAAAAGAAGGGTAAATTACCTAGACAAAAAACCTTCGGTTTAAGAAACTTGTTAAGGTGGCATTGCAAATTATACTCAAACGTTAACATGACAGTAAATTGTATGTTAAGACAACTTTATTAAATATCAGACCAATCTATACATTTTTCTTTTCTTATTCATTAATTAAAAAAATTATGACTACTGAAATTAAACTTTGTACATTCCTCATCACGTACAAGTATTGTTCAGTCACCATACCACACATATGCAGCTTAATTTCACTTATGTCATAATTTTTTTAATTAATGAATAAGAAAAGAGATCTTGAATCAGGGATGCCAGGTATTGAACTTGGGACCTTTTACATGCAAAGCATGAGCTCTACCACCCCAGTCCCTTTCCTTGGGGAAAAGAAACTTGACTGCACAAAATTCTGGCTATTGTTCTGAAGATCCCATTTTCTTCTGGGTGTGGTCCATCCTGGGGGCAGGCCTTGGAGTGTGAAAGCAGCCTGATGTTTGGCTGTTCGCGTAATTGCTGAAGGCAGGTTTCACCACATTAATAAAAGAAGAAACTGGACTAGCTTCTCTCAAAATCTTGTTCCTCTGGAAAGGAGCCTGTTCTTGAATTGTCCTGTCTCCCTGGAGCTCTGAGCTCAAGCAAACTTCAGATTATTGCTCCAGACCTCCAGGATCATTACCTCCTGCAGACCTCCCTTCTAGCACACGGCTGCCCCTGGAAGGGTGTGAAACCTATTTGGATGGTCCGCTCCCAGAGGCTGTTGGACACATTGCAGTTTCTAGGTGCTTGGGGGAGTTATCCTCTGACCTTAACGACCGTCTCATCCCATCCCCTGGGGGGGAACACAAAGAACAAAGGGGGGGAACACAAAGAACACAGAGAGGGGTACAAAACTGAAAAGAAACCTAAATAGAGGGAGAGGGGAAGGATTCAATGGAGGGGGGAGGAAGATTGAACACAGGGAACACAGGGATGGGTAAAAAATAAAAACAGCCAAATCTATCTAATATAATCTAAATAAATGATAATATGGAGGTAGATGGATTGGATGGGCGAAATAGGAGGAGGATTGCAATGGATTGAGAACAAAACTGCTGGGAGAGAGGGAGCCTTCCAAAACACTTGCTGTTCAGGAACAGTGACTAGCTCAGAAGGTGTTGGCAGGGGGGAGGGCAATCAGTTTTGTTACTTGCTGCGCGCTGCAAGCCCCATTGGCTCCATGCAGCCTATCCCGTGGCCAGTCACAGACTGTGAAGCCAGTGGTCTGAGGAGAAAAGGGATGGTGACTGGGAAGGCTGGCTGCTACTCCAAGCCTCTCCACCCCTGGTACCTGGAAGTCTGCTCCTCAGCTGACTCCCCCTCCCTGTCACGTTTTGCCTTCCAGTGACACGTTTTTGCCACCCAAACTCATCCGAACTTGATCCGAACTGACCGAACTGTTCGGTCATTTCGAAGTTTGGAATCAAGTTCGGTTCGGTCGTTTAGGAGTTCGGAATCAAGTTCGGTTCGGGTTCAGGTTCGGTCATCCAAACAGATCAAGTTCGGACAAAACTCCTAATTTCCGAACCGCATTCGCCCATCCCTACCATACATTGAAGTGTCTGATAGACTGTGGGAAAATGGATTTCAGAAATATAAATGCCAGGGCTTAAAATTCATTTAGTAGGATCCTGTATCTGACAGTGTGAAACTTGGACGGTGTCAGGTAGGACGGGGAAAGGGCCGTAGACCCGAGGGGGCCCTGGGAGGGACCTGGGCCTACCCTCCCGCCTATCCAATAACCTCACGCACTTGCTCAGGCTCCTGCTGGGAAAGGTCTCTCTCTGGGAATACAAGCCCGTCAGGATAGTGTGTGGGCCGTTCCGTGGGCTTTCGCACCTGGAACTTAGGCCCCTATCATCATAGGGCGCTCGGTGAGGAGCAGGAGCCTGGGCCACAGGAACCCACTCTTTCCCCCGCACGCAACACCCACACTCCAGGAGGGACAGGAAGGAGGCGTGGGGGAAGAAGTGCCTGGTAAGGAGGGGATAGGGCCCAGGAACACAAGG